>CM061533.1:197176814-197301819 GCA_030545055.2 Neoaliturus tenellus
TAATTGTCTCCATTTTCACATTCAAATAAAATTTGTAGGATTATTTTTGTTAGCTTTATTGTGGCTTGCTTTCAAAATTTTTATTTGCCTATAGCAAACTTTTTGCTACTATACCCAAATGCTTTGGTAAAAAACCATGTTTTTACATCATCTACAGTTTGTGCTGAAAAAGAAAATATACATACATACATACATACATACAGGGCGATTCACGACGAAGTGCAGAAATTTCGGGAGCTGATTCAACACATGAAAATAAACAAAAAAGGTCATGTAAACATAATGTCCTAAAATCCTTCGTTGAGCACCATTTTTTTTTTATGTGTAATCTATCTATAATAGGCAAGCATGTTTCATTTCCTCCTTTTTTCTCAGCTTGTGTGCATCGTAGGAGAAATCCGCACATACCGTTAGAAAGGTAAGTCCTGTAGATGAGCAAAATCGCATTCTAATTCACATCGGACAGCAGGGCTACGCCCCAGAGGCTCTTGAAGTTTCAATGTTAATCTTATGGCAGAAGGATAATTGAGTTAATCATTAGAAAGCTGTTGTAATACCAAATACTAGAAAATCAGGAATAACGGATGTTTCAGTTACCTATAAAAGATTTTGTGTTTTTGGTCGAATTTCGACCAGTGGGCGATCCCTAGTCTATATATATATAATTCCGTAAGCAAATCGGTCCCCGCGAAATATCTCGAGTTAGGAGAAAGATAGGGCAACGTATTATGGCTCATTTTAAAGCTACCGGGCCAAGGAGGCAAGGAAAAATACCAGAATCATCAAAAGTTATCTGGGCTTTTCCCCATTGGTCCGTGAAGTTCCAATGTTAATATTATGGGGAGGAGATTTTTAGATCTACACGTGTTATTAAGCAGATGTGTGAATATTTTATATTAACTGAACAACTCAGCTGTTTACTTTGAGTTAAGATAACCTTAATTATAACTTTTTAAAATTGGCAATGCACTATAAAAAAGGAAACACCAATAGTCACAGAAAAATTACGAATCCACAGTGTATTTCTTCTTCGTGGCCACATCTATGACATTTAGTATATAATCAGGACTGAGGACTAAAATGATTTTGTATGTTGAATAGACCACAATTAATTAAAAGATGCTTAACCTTGATACAGTTAGTATAATAGTTAATAAATTGTCTTTACTCAAAGAATGACGTTTAGTTATTATGTAACTGTTTTACATTTTGGCTATATTTAGTGGTTAGTGCTAAATTTGTTTTACTAAAGTGTTTGTTTATTTTCGACTGAGTATTGTAAACTACAAACATTGAATAACCTCTGCGTGAGGAATATTTTGTTTGATTTATTCTCTACTTCTTTCTTTACGTAGTGTTTTTCATTGAACAAACAGACAAAACGTACTACAATCATAGCACGAGGGACGTCGATGGAACGGGGGATATGAGGGAAGGGGGTACATGTACATTGGGGGCATGTTGGGGCATGGGTGGATATAAAGGGCATGGGGTACGTGGAAGAATGGGGGAGGCATGGAGGACAGGGGGCAAGGGGGCTCGGGGAGGAAACGGCGGTCATGGGGGTAAAATAGTATGGGGGAAACGGGGGGCAAAGGGGGCATGGAAGAAGGGGGGCGCGGGAGCATGGGAGGGTACAAGGGGCAAGATGGGCTTTGGTGGTATAGGGTGGTATTGGTGGTAGTTGGGCTTGGGGGGTGTGGAGGCTCAGGGAAGAAAGGTGGGCATGGGGGTACGGGTGTATGGGATGTGGGGTGAGAGGGGTGTGGGAGGGTACCAGGGGCACGAAGGACTTTGGTGGCACAGAGGTAGTTGGACATGAGGGAGGCTTGGGGGCGAAAGGGGACATGGGGGAGGCATGGGAGACATAATGGCACTGGGAAGAACGGCGGGCATGGTGGCACTGGAGCATGGGGGAAACGGGGACCAAGGGGAGGCATGGTGGAGCAGGGCATATGAGGGTACAATGGTCAAGAGAACCTTTGGTATCATGGGGACACAGGGAAGGACGGTTTTAAACACAGGGAGGATGGGGGACAGAGTGGAACCACGGGCATGGGGGTACGAGAGCATGAAGGGAACAGGAGCTTGGTGGTGAGGGGGCGGGGAGCATGGGAGGGTACCAGGGGCATGAGGGGCTTTGGTGGCACATGGGTAGTTAGACAGGGGGACGTGGGGGAGACATTGAAAAGGCTTGCTGGACATAGGGAACATGGGGAAGAACGGAGGACATGGGGGCACAGGAGCATAGAGGCGGGTGGGGCACGAGGTGGTACTGGTGGTACGGGGGCATGGGAGGAACGCGGGTCCCTGGCGCATATGGGGGTGCTAAGCACGGGTCATATGGGGGGAAAAGAGACATGGGGTAGGCATGGGGAACACGAGGAGCTGGGGAGGGAGCACAGGGACATGGAGGCACAGGGGTTCAGAATACAGTGGTGTACAGTATTAAGAGGCTAATAACAATTTTGTCATGCTGTATTGAATTATTTTATTTATTTGAGTTACAAACTCATCACGTACATGGTTAAGGTTAAAACCATTTTTAATGCGTTCGGCAGTTCAGTACCGGTAGTGTAATGAATTTTAATTTTTCCACAAAATAGACTACTGTACGTAATACAAGGAAAATTATTGTTTCATTGACGATTTGATACCACCAATAAGTTCTATCAAGATTAAGGTAATATTTTATAAGAAAATTCAAGAGTGTAAATTCACAGTATAGCTTGAGAAGAATTACATTAACTGTGTGAGGAGGTGATAAATTGAAACTTACTTTTAATAGCAGCACCATTTAGATTTTTAGGGGCCTTTGCCCCTACCAGCCCCTAGTACTTATTTAATACGCTAAGGGTTTTTTTTGTCTTGAGAACTCCTCCTACAATTTTCAACCGATTTTCAAGTTTTTGGTGTCGTTGGATAGGGCTTGGTCTGTAGTTGTTTCCGCCAAAAACTGACGAGAATCGGACTGAAAATAAATTCGCTATTCACCATTAAAATCTCAAAATTTCTCATTTAAATAACATTGGGATTAAATAAAGCATTTTAAACATCTGTTAAAATCAGCTGTAAATACGTGTAGTTTTTGTGAGTAAAGATATTCACAATATTGGATTGGTCGGATGTCATTGATTTAGAGCTAAAAGTAACTTTTGTATTGTATTAAAATAAATTGCTCGATTTCGATCAACACGTATACTAGTAATTTTTATTTCCGTAACGGATTGATGGATTTATTTCAGACTTGGCATGGACCTTTACCACAAAAATGTTAGTTTTCAGAAAAAATTATTTTTTTCCGATGTGTATTTTTAATATGGCGACCATTAAACTCAAATTTCACAGTAACGACAAATTTCATCAAAATTTTATAGGAGACAAAAAAGTTAACAAATTAAGTTATCTAAACAATGATACCAAGATTGTAAAGATTTTTCTACAAATAACGGAGTTATCGCAATTTTTCTATTATATTTGCCTAAATTTGCATTAATCATAATGCAAAATGGGGGTAGTGGAATTCTACCCCAGGAAAAGTACCCCCATGAAAAAACGCTACGTCATTTTGACGTACCGAGGGACGGAGCTTAAAGTGGCATGGAGTTTTGCTCGCTGCCGGAAAAGTATCCCCAGTTTTATAAATACATTATTATTTAATTTGATTGCTCTAATTTAACATTATGGCAAACCAAACACCAGCCGGTTTTACCTAAATTTGTAATTTTTACAAAATTACCTAAATTTGCATGCATTTTAATGGAAACTCAATGATTTTATGCACAAAAATGGCAATAACTCCGTTGTCTGTGCTTCTATCCTTACAATCTTGGTTTCATCAGTTAGGTAATTTTATTTGTCAACTTTTTTGTTTCTTGTAAAGTTTTGTTAAAATTTAACGGTTTTGAGATATTTGAGTTTAAAATTTTTAAATGGCCGCCATTTTGAAAATACACATTGGAAAAAATAGGTTTTTTTTCTTTAAAATGAGTATTGCTATGATGAAAGTTATTGCCAAATATTAACTTAATACAATGATCCGTTACGGAAATAAAAATTATTTAGTGTAAAAAAACAAAATGGCGGCTAGCGGGTTAACGAAGCATTTTAGGACTTACGTTTACTGGAACTTTTTTGCTTATTTTGATGTGGGCAATAACCTCCTGAATTCCTGAAACGTTGTTTCCGAACACGCTGTATATGAAAATGAACGAATGGTGTTTTTGGCTTCTGGGGACCTCAAAATGAAAACGTACAGTGGTCCCGGTCTTAGGTCTTACCATGGCTACTACCGTAATAGCGTATTCCCTATAGGGAAATTCGCTAAAAGGTTCATATGAAGGTATACCGTATCCTAAAATGCATAGTTACTTAGATATCCGCCATTTTGTATTTTTTTACAAAACATTTTATATTTCAGACGTTTTGCAACCAAGCTTTGAAACTTGGCAAGGAACTTGAAATAGTAAAGGTTTAATTGACGAAAAAATATCAACGTGATACGATTTTAAATTTAAAAATGGCGGCCGTTTAAAATTTTTAAACATCAATTTCGAAAAAAACTTGAAATAAAAACAAAATTTTTCAACTTTTAAACAATTTAGACAATTTAATTCCTTATCCGATGACACAAAAATTATGAAAAGCGGTTAATAAACAACTGAGATACATTAATTTAATCAGTATTAGGTTGCACTGTTATTGCCACCCAAGAACGTACCTGCCACCATTGTTGTACTAGTAAATTGTAACAATGGTAGCCCACTAAGCTGGATGCCAAGTATAGATAGATATTGCGTATATTGTGTAGCGCTTTTTAGTAGGCCTTTTTGTTGTGTAGTATAATCATATGTGATAGAAATCTTGATACAGGGTGTTTCAGAACTCCCTGACAATAGTTTAGGGCATTGTTCCTGGATTAGAAACATATCTAAATATCATATTCAAATCGTCCGGAAGTCTTAATTTATTCACACAGCCGCCATTTTTTTTTTTTCAAATAATCCATCTTTTTATTTCTATAAGAGTTTCGTCTGTTACGTCCCTTTTTCTCTCAACTACTGAACCGATTTTTAAGATTGAGGTGTCGCTTTAAAGCTTAGGATATATCGCAGTGACGAATCGTAATTAAAAAGGTCATATTGTTTCGGGCTTCGCCCCCCTCGCCTTTGATTTATCTCTAGAGGGCGCTTTAAAATGTTGAACAACTTTTATTGCAAGTTCTTTAATGTGAATTGTCATTTAACAGCTGATTACCTTCAGATGAATTTTAAAATCCAACAAAAATGTCACCTAACAATCAACAGTCATGTACTGTAGGTGAATTTCACTCATACCGAATCATAAAATGAGCAATTTGCGCACGGGCCACCTCGTATAATTTTTATTTTCGTAACGGATGGTTATATTCTGCTCATATTCGGAAATTTAAATTATTTAGTTAAAAAATGGTGGCTGTGTGAGTAACTAAAGACTTCCGGGCAATTTAAATATGATATTTAGATATGTTTCTAACACAGGAACAATGCCCTAAAATATTGTCAGGGAGTTCTGAAACACCCTGTATAATTGTATATAACATTATTTGTATTTACTTGTGTAATTTAATACGGTACTGATTAAATATGTTGTTAAAATGATAGCTGATTTTTATTGTTAGTGCACAAATTTCTTTATAGTTAATATGAGCTTATTTTCAAATAAATATGAGGGAATTCTCAATACTGAAGGTGCGTATTGTGATTATGAAATAAAAGATTTTAAAAATTTTGCAATATTCTCAAGCCTAAACTGAAATATTTCTGTCCATTACGTTAATATGTAACTTTTAATTGAAGCTTTCGTTATATGACTACATTCAACTATTGCAAGTAACTCAAAATATTAATTAAAGTGAGGCAGCTGGCATTTCAGTTTTAGTCTGCTAGTTATTGTCAAATATCTAACATTGTACAAATGACCCCCATTGCAACTTGGCCAAATAATCGCGCTCGGAATTCGGAGTAAAGTTAAGGTGGTCGGACGACCCGGTGCTCGTGTTGCGGCGGTGCGGTGACGCGTGGCACGGTGCTGTGCGGTGCGGTGCGGTGTCCGAATTGGCAACTCCGCGTCAGTCCGCGCCATTTTGCGTCACCGCGTCAGTAGCGCCACTACGAGGCGCGTCATGACTGACGCGAAAACGCAGCGCAGCGAGCACTCTGTAAAGGTTCCTTACTCTGTGGTTTTACTCAAAATTGTAAATATTAAAAAGATCTATCAAAAGTTTCATTGAAATTTTTTTAGGACCACCTGTTTAGTCACTAGAGCACAAAAACAGAAAACGTGGATTCATTAAAAACGCTCTGGAGGCTTAACGGTGCGAGATACGATAAAAAGTCACATGACCAAAATTGTAGATAATTGAATTCCCTATCGTAATATTGTTCTCATATTTTAGATAGGAGGAAGCGTTCGGCCGCTAGAGCCAAATACCCCCGTCGCAGCAGACCTGCGTACTCAGCGAATTTTCGAATTAGTAGTATTAATTATGACCAGAAAAACCTGTAAACCAAATATCATCACAAGCTCATAAATAGGGGGATAAATAAATGTCTATTCTCCTTATGATAAATGTAGGGAAAGAGTATGCAGGTATGCTGCCATGGGGAACACTAATAGTAGGTTTTTAGCATAAAAAAATTATTTCGACCATATGAAGCCATATACTAAGTTTCATCAATATCTGTCCATTGCTAAAGGAGTTTGCCTATTCTCCATATGATTAACATGGGAAAAGAGTATGCAGGTTTGCTGCCATGATAAGCACAAAAACCAAGAATTCTTTTACCATGAATGGATAAATCTCAACCAAATGAAGCGGAAAGCCAAGTTTCATCCAAAAACATTGGTTAATAGGTGAAATATTAACACATCCTTATTCTCCATAAGATTAACATTGGAGCCTCAAAATACAACGCACTGTCTTTAGACTTTTTAATATCTCGGTAACCAATAGAGATAGAGCAAAGCTTCAAAATACTAAATTGTGTGTTTTTTTGAGCTAAATCCAATGGTCAAAATAAAAATATAAAATTTTAAAAAATTACATATGAAAAATACAAAAAACCCATTTTTGGGGTACAAAACCCCCCAAAACTACCCCTTCCGATAGGTCGATATGTCTGGTTTACGAACTCATCCGAATAAACGTAAGATTACACATCTCTACCAAATTTGGTGTCGATCGGACCATTTTTACGAGAGTTATTGTGTCTAGGGACACACACACACACACACACACACACATATACAGGGTGTTCGGAAAAAACGTTTCAGGAATTCAGGAGGTTATTGCCCACATCAAAATAAGCAAAAAAGTTCCTGTAAACATATGTCCTAAAATGCTTCGTTAACCCGCTAGCCGCCATTTTGTTTTTTACACTAAATAATTTTTATTTCCGTAATGGATCATTGTATTAAATTAATATTTGGCATGCACCTTTATCATAACAATACCCATTTTCAAGAAAAAAGTTATTTTTTTCCAATGTGTATTTTCAAAATGGCGGCCATTTTAAAATTTTAAACTAAAATATCTCAAAATCGGTAAATTTTATTAAAATTTTATCAGACACAAAAAAGTTGACAAATTTAATTATCTAACCAATGGTACCAAGTTTGTAAGGATCCGACAACAAATAACGGAGTTATTGAGATTTTTCTGCATAAAATCATTGATTTTGCATTGCAATTAATGCAAATTAAGGTAATTTTAAATGAAAAAGCTTAATAACTCCGTTATTTGTTGTCAGATCCTTACAAACTTGGTACCATTGGTTAGATAATTAAATTTGTCAACTTTTTTGTGTCTGATAAAATTTTAATAAAATTTACCGATTTTGAGATATTTTAGTTTAAAATTTTAAAATGGCCGCCATTTTGAAAATACACATTGGAAAAAAATAACTTTTTTCTTGAAAATGGGTATTGCCATGATGAAGATGCATGCCAAATATTAATTTAATACAATGATCCATTACGGAAATAAAAATTATTTAGTGTAAAAAACAAAATGGCGGCTAGCGGGTTAACGAAGCATTTTAGGACATATGTTTACAGGAACTTTTTTGCTTATTTTGATGTGGGCAATAACCTCCTGAATTCCTGAAACGTTTTTTCCGAACACCCTGTATATATATATATATATATATATATATATATATATACATATATATACAGTATATATATATATATACATATATATATATATAAATTTTAATGACTATTATTTTTGTTCTCTGGGCACCTAAAAACGAAAAAGTAACATGGTCCCGGGCTTAGGTCTTACCATGAGACCTATGGTAATAGCTTATTCCCTATGGGAAATTCGCTAAAAACTAAAATTACAATTTCTGAAATCCGCAATTTTGAATTTTTTTAGTAGGTTAAAACTACAAATTTGTAAGTTCAAGATTTTATACTTAGCATTGACCATTCAGGCTAGACGTATGCCAAATTTCAAGTCTCTAGCTTAAATAGTTATGTACTGTATAGTTTATTAGATACCCAAAGCGGTAATTTCTGCCGGAATTACGCGCCGATTGTCCCACTGCAAAATGGGCGCAAGCGAGCCAGGAGTAAACATCAATGTATGCAAAAGGTTATTTCTACCGTGATAAAATATTTATTAATTTATGTAGGAACAGCCAGCGCTCAACCTTGACACTGCCTCTCGTGGTGAACCGCCCAATTCATAAAGAACGGCAGAACCTTTAACATTGTACCTACCCGTTTAAAAAGACTGCATTCATTGCTTGAAATCAAGTAAAAAGCAAACAAGTAGGTAACCTAATAATTCGACTAAGTAACATGTTTGCCATCCGAGGTGTTGTCCTAGTAGTTAAAACTAATAGGCCTACTTTAGTGGTTAGCCTATTATGGAACATGCCCCAGTTGTACTGCTAATGAATACTACTAAAGTAACTCAAAAGGTATTTTACTTACCATATCTGTAAAGACTAGTAGCTCACTACATTGACAATTATTGTCAACAACACACAACGCTGTCCGACTTCGGCACTACAGGGGTATGGTGCAATAGTCTCGATCCGCGTCCTTGAGTGGCGCGGTACAGTGGTGGAAACGCGAAGTTCCTCGGCACCCTCAAGTGATTGCGAGTTGCGTTGCAGTGCCGCAGCAGCAGGCGTGAGGCGTACTCAGTAAAAGCGTGGTGAGGTGCCCCACGGCGCGGCGCACGGAAACAATTTTTTTATTTTATAGGTATCACCTTTATTTCGTACATACCTAGTTTAATCCTTATTTGTCATAATTTATCTCTAACAATATTACAATTACTAAAACTATAATCATACACTCAATATAGCTTTTGATAACTTGACAGCCAATACAGTATTTCAATCTCTGCAGCGGACGGGAGGGGGGGCGGACGGCGTCCGCCGGACGCCCCCCCCCGGCCCCCCTTCAATCCGCCCCTGTTCTGACCCCTACTGATTGACATTAAACATAGTATGATTGTCAATTATGTTCAAACTTATCCTTACTCTTTGAAGTATCCAAAGCCTTGCTTACTCTATGCAGTATCACAGACTATACAAAAAAATGTCACTAGAGGCTGGAGCAACGAGATTAAATAGATATAGAGTGCTCACCAGATAGGGAAAAGTGTCCCTTTTTGACTAACGCCACTTTACCCACGATTCCCGCCGTTTCCTTGGTAACCAGTCCTTTGTTTACACTTTCCCCATGTGTTTTTGCCATATTACCCACAGCTATACGATGTTTCTATGGTATAACCAATCTCAATAGCCAATAGCTAATTTCATCAGTAAGTCTACATTAAAATTCTCGCATCGCCTAAATGACGTCTCAGGTGCACAACATTTTGAAATTGAATTACCCCTCCCAAATAGAAGGCTACGCCCAAGACTTTTTCAAGATTTGTTATAGTTTTCTTACCTTCCATATTATTCATATTTTAATAATCTATTGCTAATTTTCTATTATCAATTTTATAACTTTGAAAGAAGTGTTTTCCCCCTCTATGAACTTATTTTAGTTACAGGGTGTCTCTAATTCAGAGCGAACCCACAATGTTAATTTACTGTTAAAATTATGTTTTTTAGATGTTCTGTGTATAACACTCTGTATGTTGAACCAGAAATAAATGTTGTTAAAAAAAATCAATAGCCTGTTCACAGACCATCAAATCAAATTGGTTTTAAAAACAAACAACAAAACAACAAATAATCAGGTGTTTTAAGAGTATAAGCTGTGATTTTTGAAGCTTGTAGCGTACAATTAGAATAGCTAAAACTAGTAACCAAGGAAACGAGAGTAAAGTGTGGGATGGTTGCCAAGGAAACGGCGGGAATTATGGGTAAAATGGCGCAAATGAAAAAGGGACACAAAATTAACATGTGATGAGCACTCTATATCTATTTAATCTCGTTGGGCTGGAGGATGTAGCAGACGACAACTGCCTTGTTGAAAAGTTTGTCAAACTTCGCCGCCAATTTTATGTTTGAACGTGAAATAATTGGAAATTATACAGTTTATGATAAGACAAGTAAGCTTTAGAATTTATGCACAACTTAAAAGGGATTTATAACGATTAAATTATAATATTACTAGCACTGTCTATGTAAGTAGTAAGCTCACTGGTTGCTATAAGGTTATGTTTGCCACTTTTAAACTAACACTGTTCGGTAACAACGAGTATTTAAAAATATTGAAGAGCTTGAAATTTCACTACTTCGCTAATTAGTTGCCATCTGAAAAAGCTTGGATTACCGTTACGACTTTCAAATGTTTAAAGTGGTTGTGATTTAAAATATTGTAGCCGACATAGGCCTATTCCTTATTTTAATGTTAAAATTGTAGATAACTAGCTGTTGCCCGTCACGGCTTCGCCCGTGATTGAATTTATTTTATATGTGATAAAATCTCTTTAAAGAGAAACGAAATCTCCATCCTTAAGAGATTAAAACATTGAAGAAGTGTAAGCAGAGCATTAAATTTTGCCGAATCTTTTGTCTAATTTCAACCCCATAAACCATATAGTAATTTTGAAGACCTGTAGGGAGGAGGGGGCCTAAAGGACTTTCAACACCGTATACCGTCGAATAATTTTGAAGTCCAGTATGGGGCAGAGCACTAAAGGACTTCAAACCCTATATTTGCAAAACCATTTCTAAATGTGTACGTATGAGTAAAGAGGAACATCCACGTCAAAGTTGAACCCCGTAGGCTCAATAGTAATTTTGAAATTCTTGTGACCCGGTCACAATTAATAACTATTCACAACTATCGTCATTTTTTTAGTGGAAACAATTATTTTAAATTTCTCTTTTTGATAGATCTGATGAAGTTATAGGGTAAGATGGTTTTTGCATAATGTGTAGAGTGGCAATGAGATGGCGAAAAATGGAACACTTGCTCTAGCACATCAAATTTCATCACCACCAAACCATATACCGTCGAGTAATTTTGAAGTCCAGTATGGGGCAGAGCCCTAAAGGACTTCAAACCCTATACAGTATTTGCAAAACCATTTCTAAATGTGTATGTATGAGCAAAGAGGAACATCCACATCAAAATGCAACCATGTATATAGGCTGTATAGTAAATTTGAAGTCCTGTGGGCGGAGCCCTAAAGGATATAAAAACCTATATTTGTAAAACCATTCTATTATTAGTGAGTATATATGAGCACAGAGTAAAGAAGCTTTAAATGTTCCTTACTCTGTGATATGAGTAAATAGGAACGTCTACGTCAAATTTCAACCTCGTAAGCCCCAGAGAATTTTGAAGTCCAGTGGGACAGAGCCCTAAAGAACTTCAAAATCTATATTTCCAAACCATTTCTAAGTGAGTACATATGAGTAAAGAGAAACATCCACGTCAAAGTTGAACCCCGTAGGCTCAATAGTAATTTTGAAGTCCAGTGGGTCAGAGCCCTAAAAGGACTTCAAAAACTATATTTGCAAAACCGTTTCTAAATGTTTACGTATGAGTAGAGAGGAAAATCCACGTCAAAGTTGAACCCCGTAGGCTCTAGAGTAATTTTGAAGTCCAGTGGGGCAGAGCCCTAAAGGACTTCTAAACCTACAGTATATTTTGAATACCTGTTTCTTATTGAGTACATATGAGTAAAGAGGAACGTCCACGTTAAAATTGAACCCCGAAACCGCAGAGAATTTTGAAGTCCAGTGTGGCGAAGCCCTAAAAACTAAAAAAAAAAAAACTTGCAAAACCGTTTTTTAGTGAATACCTATTAGCAAAGAGGAACGTCCAAGCCGAATTTCAAAACATATGCAATAGAGTAATTTTGAAGTCCAGTGGGGCGGAGCCCTAAACTATTTAGAAAAACTATATTTACAAAACCGTTTATTAATGCACACCTATGAGCAAAGAGGTACGTCCCTGCCAAATTTCAACCACGTTGGCCGTAGAGTAATTTCGAAGTCATGTGGGGCGGAGCCCTGAAGTTGTTTTCCAAAAGAGCGTATTTAAGTGAGCACCGATGATGGGCAAAGTGGATCTCCCATTCCAAATGTTCCAAATGATTCCCTTACGTCATCTTGTTTTTCATATTCAGTCTTTCTTCAATTCATATTAAAAATTGGCCATAAGAATAGCATTAGATCAGAAATAAAATCCTGTGGGGCGGTGCCCTGTTTGAATTTTGAAAAACCGTTTGTTAGTGAGGACCCATAAGCAAAAATGAACGTCCCATTCCAAATTTCAACAGCAAAGGTCCTTGAGTTTTTCAGATTCGTTGTTTCCGAGATTCGTATAAAAAAATTGGCCATAAGAATAACATTAGATATAAATTTTGAAGTCCTGTGTGCGGAGCCCTGATGGAATTTTGCAAAACTGTTTCTTAGTGAACATCTACGAGCAAAGAACGTCGGCCCATGCCCAATTTTAACATTGTAGGTCCCATTGTTTTGAGATTCGTGTTGCTTTGGTTTGTATAAAAAAATTGGCCAAAAGAATAACATTAGATAGAAATTTTGAAGTCCTGTGTGACAAAGCCCTGATGGAATTTTGCAAAACCGTTTCTTAGTGAGCACCTATGAGCAAAGCAGAACGCCTATGCTTAATTTCAACATCATAGGTCCTATGGTTTTCCATATTCGTTGTTTCCTAGATTTGTATAAAAAATTGGTCATAAGGATAACATTAGATAGAAATTTTGTAGTCCTGTGTGGCGGCGCCCTGATGGAATTTTGCAAAACTGTTTCTTAGTAAGCACCTATGAGCAAAGAGAACACCCTTGCTAAATTCTAGGTCATTCTAGGTACATTCTAGGTCCCATAGTTTTTCAGATTCGTTGTTGCTTTGGTCTGCACAAAAAATTGGCCATAAGGTTAACATTAGATGGAAATTTTGAAGTCCTGTGGGGCGGAGACCTGAATGAATTTTGCAAAACTGTTTCTTAGTGAGCATTTTTGAGCAAAGTGGAACGTCCATGCACAATTTAAACCCTCTATACCCTATGGTCATTGAGATACTCTGATACATGAGTGAGTGGTATTTGACAAATTAGTCGATAAGAACACTAAGGGATGCATTTTCAAAATAAATGAAAATGAGGGATCGTTGTTTAAAATAAATGTACTGCAAAGAAAAGTACATCTGACTGTGTCTGCTGTGTTGAGTATTTACTATTTGACTTCTTAAAATTAACAATGTAACAACATTATTCTACATTATAACTTTTTTTAAGGGTTAAAATGGAAACTAAAACCTTAAGAATACATGATAATCTTGATTTAAAATAATAAAAACATATGTAAGTTGATATGACTGACTGATTTTGATCCAATATGATTGAATACGAATTCTATTTAGAAAGCAAGTTCTTTTTTATCTGCTGAAGAAAAGAGGAGGGATAGAGGCATAAGAGTGTCACCGTTGAGTAGATAAACTCATAGGAATTAATCTGTAAGTAATGGAGGTCCGAAATTTGTGTTATAAAAGAAAATCAAAACTGCTGCTATAAGATAAAATCCCGCTGGCTTCTCTGACATTATTGACGTCCTGCTGACTTATGTCAAAATCAGAAATATGTTTTTTTTGACAAGTCCTGCTTTGTGTATCTTTTGAAGGAAAAACTCAAATTATATGTTTTATGGTCAATTTCAGGTTTTTTGAAACATGATCTTTGATTTGTGCATTTATATCACTAACCCGGACAGACAGCCGGGGGAGGTGGCGCAGTCCCTATTTTTCTTCATTTTGGACATTCTTAACAAAATGCATTCTTAAAAGCAAACTTTCTCAACTAAAATGTGCTGACGTTTGGTCCTCAAACTGCGAAAATGCGTTTGCTCTGTTTTCTATGAACTGGAGATCACAACAATAAATCTTACATTTTTACTTTTTTTTACATCTTACATTTTTTATGGAAAATTGATTAAACGTCAGTTATCATATAAATAATGGTGACCGAGCTAAGCCGAGGTAAACGTCATACTGTGTACTGATAAATCGCTGATTTAATTTTGAAAACAACAATTGTTGAATATTTCTGACCACTCAAGTTGTATCTGACAGTTTGAAACTTGACACTTTGTTGAAATTCAATTCAACATTTATTAGAAGATGTCTCCTAAATTTCAAATAAAAGAACAAAAGAAATTTCTTAACAATATTAAAAAGTCTTTGTTACTTCAAATTAAATTTAAGACGTAGACTAGGCCTACACATTTTGGTTTTGTTAAAAACTGTAAAACTGTTTGTGAAATATTTTTCTCGGTATACGTTTCAAAAGAAATATGTGAGAAAACAATTAGGCTATTTTATAATTAATTATCTCCAAGGGATTTATATGAAAAGGTTTTACCAATTTATTAAATGACAAATATGATAGCATTAAAGCAAACAAAAAAATTAGTAAGTCATTAACCCTGTTAGAAAATTGCTCATTGAATCTTTCATTTAAATAATTTTTCGGACGATTGAATGTTATGTGTAACCTTTAAGAAAAAATGTCACGTAAACCAATGAATAATAGACCTACACTGGAAGAATGGTGAAATATTTTCATCAGTAAAATCTGTTTGTATAAACAAATTGATTAAATAATATCTTCACTAAAAATTAACAGGAAATCTATATATATAATTCCGTAAGCGAATCGGTCCCCACGAAATATCTCGAATTAGAAGAAAGATAGGGTAACGTATGATGGCTCATTTTGAAGCTTGAGGGCCAAGGACGCAAGGAAAAATACCAGAATTATCCAAATTTACTTGGGCTTCGCCTCATTGGACCTTGAAGTTCCAATGTTAATCTAATGGGGAGACGATTTTTAGATCTACACATGTGATTAACCAAATGTTCCAGTGTTTTATCATAAACTCAGCTGGTTCTTGAGCAGATATTTTGAGTTAAGATAATCGCATAGTTATAACTTTTTAAAATTGGAATGTACTATAAAAAGGGGAACACTAATAGTCATGAAGTGATTGCGGATCCACAGGAGATTTCATCTTTGTGACCCCATCTATGTAATTAAGGAAACAGGGGCCCAATTTTTGAATCGAGTGAGTCGTGAGTTATATCTCACCAGTTTGCTCCTTACCGACTGGCTCGAGATGGTAAAATTGAAGTTTGTGTTAGCATCCGGTTTCAACCGTCAAAATAATAACAACATTAAATATTGCCAGTTCTATTAATTTAAAGATTCTAAATGACTTGCATTGTTATATTTAGAACATAATTACAACTTTCCTTTATTTTAAATGTTTAATTACACAATTGTAAGTATCAATATACATTTTATGCTATTTAACTAACGTAAACATAACCTATACGATTTTAAAAGTATGAAAGTTGTAATCGACAAATTAAATTATTTCCTGTTGAGATCGAGATGAAGAAGAAGAATTTTCAACCTCACGTGAGATTATCTCACCCAAACCACTCACCAAAAAAATATTAATTACTGAAAAATATTAATTACTGGATGCGCAAGTTTTAAAAGACCTTAAAAATTACATTCATTCTCATTTACCTATTAGGGTGGATGAAAAATGTTTGCTAATAAGCCAACTCACCAACTCACTACTCACTCGATTGAAAAATTGGGCCCCAGGAGTAATGGGGGGCAAGGAGGTATGGGGGCATGGGGGAAACTCGGATCCCGGGGGCATAGAGGTACAAGAAACATGGCGAGTGTAGGGAAATGGGGGGCAAGGGGTCCATGAGTGTTCAGTATTATTGGGCTTATGTTGTATTGAACTATTTTATTTACTTGAGATACAAACTCACCATGAACATGTTTAAGGTTAAAACTATCTTTACCGCGTCCGGTAGTATAATAGTGCAACAAAATAGACTACTGCATTTTAATACAGGGGAAATTATTGGTAAATTACTGATTTGATACCACCATAAAGTTTCTTCAAGGTTAAAAAATATTTTATTAGAAAATATAAACGTGTAAATGCACTCTACAGCTTGAGAAAAATCAGTAATACTGCAAGGAGTGATATATATATACTTATTTTTTTGAGACAACATCACCATTTTCATTTTTAGGGGCCTTTGCCCCTACGAGCCACTAGTAGTATTAATTAATAAAAGATTTTATTTCATTATTTTTATTTGGAAGATTTACAGTTTATTTACTGTTTTACTTTATAATATGTTTTTAGTTTATGAAAAGGAACCTACTTAATTTTATGTCTTAGTTTATTTTAGATTCCTTGATTTATAATATGTCTTCTTTCAATGAATTTTGTAGATTTTTTAAAAACAAAAATTGATTTGCAAAAAATATTTAAACACAAAATTAAATTAAATTATTTAATAGACTATTTCTTGATAAAAATAAACTTTCTTGATTTCATACCTACTCAGTCCCTAAAATGAATGTTAGAAACATTAGTGATGTTCATTTAATATTACTAGTTTAGTTCTCTAATACACTTTTATGAGTGATTTTGTAATCAAAGAGTACAATACTACTTACATAAAAACCTGAATCCGTAACACAAAGCAATTTAAACAGTGGAAAGCAGCAATAAGCGAGTAAGGGACCGAATGAATTATTTAAACAATTAACCCTGGATCTGCATTGCAGGATGTATGTTACTCTTGTCGCCAACCCAAAAACGTTAATTGTCCGTTGTTTAAATTGTCCAATAAAACTGTGTAGTGTAAAGTTTCCACTGAATTTATTCTCTTGAGTTTTTGTATATTTGACTTTTTTGTATGAGATACGCACCGGTAAATCAAGAATATTCCAACATGTCTATATGGTTCATTTGAGAGGCAATAATATTTCATGACCACAAAATGTTTGGAACTTAAAATTGTAGCCTACATATTACTATATATGATGTAATTCTCAAAAATATAGTGTTTGAATTACTAAATTTTTTTTATTTCTTAAATTTACAGTGCATGAATTTCTACTAGTGTAGATTAAATATCATAAGAATCTATAATATTTTTGATAAGTCTGAGTTTTACTTAAATCGTCTATGAGTAATGGTATGGTATACTCATAGAACTATAAAGTAAATCACTATAAGAATATATAAATGTTTAATCAAACTGCAACAAAAACAAAATAACTTCTAACCCAAATGAGAAATGGATATAACAAGATTTTGTCAAATGTACCTGGTAGCTGTTAAGCACAAAACTTGATATCTAGATACGTTGGGATAAACCAACTGAAGCTGATATATTGAATTTGTGAAAGCATTTATATAATTCGTTTAATAAACTGCATACACACCCCATGCGAAGAACAGGTACACAGCTAGTTTACTCTAAATTTCCAACGTCTGCAGTTTATCTACTGAACGTTATATTGAGGTCGGGTGTAGGCATTGTATTCTATATTTTAAGACCTTTAATTTGACATAAATAAACCCTCTGGAATGTATTTAAATTTGGTATGCTTAGTATCAAATTTTATCGTAACTCCTTACGTGCCAACACCTCATTTTTGGGCGTGATCCCCACATGGGATTTCAGGGGACTTTTCGTAGGAAGGTCGATCAGGGGATGCCATAGAACATGCCATTTCACACACACACATTTCAAAACACATTTCACACATTAAAAACACATTTCAAAATAAATTGGCTTTCCAAAAATTATTTCATTTTTCCTGACTAATTTTACTAAGTTATACTGTACAGAAGTTATACTATACTATACTATACACCGGACTTCATCATTGTGTAAATATGGCGTAGTTCATAACTAATAGATTGTAGCCCTGTAGGCTAATGCAATGTTAAAATATTAGAACACACTGTACAACAAGAATATTCCCTTCTTTATTGTTGACTGATTGCTGCTGTTGGATATAAGCAAAGTGTTCCAATAATCTACTATATATTTGTCAAATACCACTCACTCATGTATCAGAGAATCTCCATAACCATAGGGTATAGAGGGTTAAAATTTTGCATGGCCGTTTCACTTTGCTCGAAAATGCTCACTAAGAAACAGTTTTCCAAAATTCCTTCAGGTCTCCGCCCCACAGGACTTCAAAATTTCCATCTAATGTTAATCTTATGGCCAATTTTTAATACAAATCAAAGCAATAACGAATCTGAAAAACTATGGGACCTAACAATGTTGAAATTGGGCATGGGCGATGTTCTTCGCTCATAGGTGCTCACTAAGAAACGGTTTTACAAAATTCCATCAGGGCTCCGCCCTACAGGACATCAAAATTTCTATCTAATGTTAACCTTATGACCAATTTTTTATACAAACCAAAGCAACAACGAATCTAAAAAACTGTGGGACCTACAATGTTGAAATTGGGTATGGGCGACGTTCTTTTCTCATAGATGCCAACTACGAAACGGTTTTGTAAAATTCCATCAGGGCTCCGCCACAAAGGACTTCAAAGTTTCTGTCTAATGTTATTCTTATGGCCAATTTTTCATACGAATCTAGGAAACAACGAATCTGAAAAACTCCAGGACCTTTGCTGTTGAAATTTGGAGTGGACGTTCATTTTTGCTTATGGGTCCTCACTAACAAACGGGTTTTCAAAATTCAAACAGGGCACCGACCCACAGGATTTCATTTCTGATCTAATGCTATTCTTATGGCCAATTTTTAATATGAATTGAAGAAACAACGAATATGAAAACAAGATGACGTAAGGGAATCATTTGTAACATTTGGAATGGGAGATCCACTTTGCCCATCATCGGTGCTCACTTAAATACGCTCTTGGAAAACACCTTCAGGGCTCCGCCCCACATGATCTCGAAATTACTCTACGGCCAACGTGGTTAAAATTTGGCAGGGACGTACCTCTTTGCTCATAGGTATGCATTAATAAACGGTTTTGTAAATATAGTTTTTCTAAATAATTTAGGGCTCCGCCCCACTGGACTACAAATTTAATCTAGGGCATACAGGGTTGAAATTTTATGTGGACATTCCTCTTTTCTCTTATGTAGGCCTACTCACTAAGAAACGGTTTTATAAATATAGGTTTTTATGTCCTTTAGGGCTCCGCCCCACTGGACTTCAAAATTCTCTGGAGCTTCGGGGTTCAATTTTAACGTGGACGTTCCTCATTACTCATATGTACTCAATAAGCCTACGGGGTTCAACTTTGACGTGGATGTTCCTCTTTACTCATACGTACACATTTAGGAACGGTTTTGCAAATATAGTTTTTGAAGTCCTTTTAGGGCTCTGCCCCACTGGACTCAAAATTACTATTGAGCCTACGGGGTTCAACTTTGACGTGGATGTTTCTCTTTACTCATACGTACACATTTAGAAACGGTTTTGCAAATATAGTTTTTGAAGTCCTTTTAGGGCTTCGCCACACTGGACTTAAAAATTCTCTGGGGCTTCGGGGTTCAATTTTAACGTGGACGTTACTCATTACTCATATGTACTCAATAAGAAACAGGTATTCAAAATATACTGTAGGTTTAGAAGTCCTTTAGGGCTCTGCCCCACTGGACTTCAAAATTACTATTGAGCCTACGGGGTTCAACTTTGACGTGGATGTTCCTCTTTACTCATACGTACACATTTAGAAATGGTTTTGCAAATATAGGGTTTGAAGTCCTTTAGTGCTCTGCCCCATACTGGACTTCAAAATTACTCGACGGTATACGGTGTTGAAAGTCCTTTAGGCCCCCTCCTCCCTACAGGTCTTCAAAATTACTATGTGTTATGGGGTTGAAATTAGACAATGGATAGATTCGGCAAAATGTAGTGCTCTGCTTACACTTCTTCAATGTTTTAATATAACTCTTAAGGATGGAGATTTTGTTTCTCTTTAAAGACATTTTATCACATATAAAATAAATTCAATCACGGACGAAGCCGTGACGGGCAACAGCTAGTTATTGATATTTATGATAAGATTCGATTCCCTACTTGTTTTCAACAGCGATAACTATTGTTTTGATGTGATATGTAGTTGATCCAATAAAACTGAACAAGTACTAGAGCAAGTGTTCCATTTTTCGCTATCTCATTGCCACTCCACACATTATGCAAAAACCATCTTACCCAATAACTTCATCAGATCTATCAAAAAGAGAAATTTAAAATAATTGTTTCCACTAAAAAAATGACGATAGTTGTAAATAGTTATTAATTGTGACCGGGTCACAAGAATTTCAAAATTACTATTGAGCCTACGGGGTTCAACTTTGACGTGGATGTTCCTCTTTACTCATACGTACACATTTAGAAATGGTTTTGCAAATATAGGGTTTGAAGTCCTTTAGTGCACTGCCCCATACTGGACTTCAAAATTACTCGACGGTATACGGTGTTGAAAGTCCTTTAGGCCCCCTCCTCCCTACAGGTCTTCAAAATTACTATGTGTTATGGGGTTGAAATTAGACAATGGATAGATCCGGCAAAATTTAGTGCTCTGCTTACACTTCTCCAATGTTTTAATACAACTCTTAAGGGTGGAGATTTTGTTTCTCTTTAAAGATATTTTATCACATATAAAATAAATTCAATCACGGACGAAGCCGTGAAGGGCAACAGCTGGTTATTGATATTTATGATAAGATTCGATTCGATTCCCTACTTGTTTTCAACAGCGATAACTATTGTTTTGATGTGATATGTAGTTGATCCAATAAAAACTGAACAAGTGCTAGAGCAAGTGTTCCATTTTTCGCTATCTCATTGCCACTCTACACATTATGCAAAAACCATCTTACCCAATAACTTCATCAGATCTATCAAAAAGAGGAATTTAAAATAAATGTTTCCACTAAAAAAAATGACGATAGTTTTAAATAGCTATCAATTGTGACAGGCTCACAAGAATTAATTATAACGTAATGACTGAACCCAGCCTCCTGTAACCAAGGGTGGGTGTTCGGGTTATTGCCCATTATGTGCCCTTTGTGTTAGGCTGAAGCAATTTATATTAACAGACTCGGCCTGACGAAGGTTTGGGGCTGCGTAATGGCTTAACTTTGGCTTCACACTGTGCAATACAAAGCGGGAACAAACCTTTAATGTGGAAAATTAATTAGTTACATTATGTATCCGAGGCATTCATACTTCGTAAATAGTTTCTCGTAATTTTGTTTAGAAAATATTTTATTTTTTGTTCAAAAAAATTGTATACAATTTATTTTAAATTTATTGTACAACATGTCAACAGCCTTTACACTAATTAAGTGTTCAACAGTAATAGGGTAATTTTCTTATTCTTAACATTATAGTTTATTGTTGCAACAAAGCTGTTTGCACACATACAAAACATAAACATATCGTATACTGTCTTATATAAGAGTAAGGTACCCAACTATATTTGTATGTATCCACACGGATCTAGAAAAAAACGGATCTTTCAGTCCTATTATGCTTTGGTATACGTTATTTTATCACTTAGAATTTGACTTAATTTGTAAAATGTTCCATTATCTGCCTCTAGAAAGCCTAAAAATTCATTATTTTTATTGATAGTTTCCAAGAAAATAATAACAGGACTGGAAATACGCAGCTTTATACAGCTCCTTGCAACATTTCCGACAAGAGGAAATATCTGCCTTTCAGGAATGGGATTAGAAACGTGTGTTACAGAAGTATTCAGCATCAGTATTACAATCTAAATGCCTCGCCACATTTGGTGTTATCATACGATGCATTTGAACTGCGGAATGGAACAGGTATGTTGTTGCGTAAGCTTAAAGTTTTAATTAATAAATTTTTAAAAAGCCATGTAAAACAACTTATATATAATAATTTTGACATAAGAAGATTTTTACTTTAATTATCTATTAACTTATTGTATAGTTTGTAATTGGAAACAACAAACTAAGAGGGTTGAAAACTTTTTCAGAGGGTTGAAACGGTAAGTTGTATATGTTGTATACTTGTATGTATTTTAGACATCTGGTGCAAGATGTCTTTGAGAGCATCATAGGATAATTTATACATGGTCTTGGTGCTTTGCATCATAAATCTTTGTATGAATGGTATAGCTGTTGGTTAGTTGGCACCAATTAATTTGGATAGTTTTGAATCATTGATTTCTTTTATTATGATTAAGTTAACTTTTAACTAGACTGAAATATGAACATTTTTTGTAATAATCGTCTTTCCATTTGTTTTTGATACTATACAATAAATATTATGCAATTATTATTGTATTTAATATCAAGTTTTAGGTGTCAACAATGAAAAAAAACAAATAAATAGTTTACAGTAATTGGACTTAATAATTAAAACCTAATAAAATAGCAATATAAGAATTATATAGACCCTGGTTTTGAGAGCTGAATTGATGGTTTCAACAATTTTCTCTACCAGGGATCTATAATTTAATTTAATTAATTAATTCTAACCAATAGAAAGCTTATCTTGGTAGATTGTTCAATGCATCAAGTTAAAACATCACACCGTTTCCGTAAATTAATAATTAAAATTGATATATTGAGCTCTTTACCTTTACAAAATGTACTTAAAAATAAAACTAGGTACTCGTAACATATAAATTATTAAATAGAAAATGAAATAATGAAAGAATACTAAAGTGGAACCTTTATATCATTGTGACAAATAACTTGGATTTAGTAAAGCTGAGACTAAAAAAAACCCAATAAAGTAGGATTATGTTAAAAGATTTAGAGAGCTTTCAAACATTTAAGAGGAAATTGTTTTACCTCTTTTCTTCTTTTCACTCTGATTTAACTTTTATACCTTATAAATATACAGTTATTGTAATATTAAGTTTTAATTATATACCCTAATTAAAAGCAAAATTTTTGCAAATACTGAATAGCTTATGATAATTTTAATAACTATTACAGTAGTTAACTATGGTTGATGAGTTTGAAAATGCACAAATTCAATAAACCAATTTATTTATTAAAAAATATTGTTTTATTACAAGATAAAACTGAAATGAAAATGTCATAAAACAAAGTATATTTTTATAAATTTATCAGTTTTAAAATTTAAATAAAAATCATGTTAGGTGTAAATATGGACAAATGTTAAAAAGTTTAATGTAAAATTACATGTAGGTAACCCAAATAAGAATGACAAAGCAAAATGGAACAAACATCACATTTCCCTTATTGCCTTTGGAATGTTGTCTTAAAATTAATTCTTTATACATTTCAAATTATCTAACTTAAATAAAGACTAGAGAACCCGTGCTGCTCCGCAGCATTGACATTATATACAGATATTGATAATTTAATAATACTAATAATGAAATTAATAATTCTTAGTATTTGGTGTGCCTAGTAAGAACCACAGTATATGAAACTGAGTTTGAGAACACAAAAAAACACTCATACCTCAAAAAACATAACATTTTGAAAACTTAAAAATATTACTCTCTGTGATATCGCAAAGTAACTAGATTTTCCTTACTTTTAAGATTTTTTTTGTTGTACTTATACCATCAATTTTTACTCATATATGATTATATGTTACTCATATATGATACTCATATATGAGTGAACTACATTAAATTTTAATCTACAATAAAACATAAATTTGACTAATATATATATATATATATATATATATATATATATATATATATATATATATATATATATATATATATATATATATATAAAACTGTCCGAAACAGGGGAATGCGGAGGCATGTTTTCAGTGTTTTTACAAGGGTGAAGATGACTCTTAACATTGGAGCCCCAAAATACAATGGATTGTCTTTAGACTTTTCAATATCTCAGTAATCAATAGATAGAGCAAAGCTTCAGAATACCAAATTGTGCTTTTTTAGCTTAATTGAGTAATGGAAATCAATATTTAAAATTTTTTAAATCTATAAATATGAAAAATGCAAAAGACCCATTTTTGGGGTACAAAACCCCCCAAAACTACAACTTCCGGCAGGCTGATGTACCTGAACTCATCCGAATAAAGGTAGGATTACACATCTCTACCAAATTTTGTCTCGACTATTATTATTTTTCTCTGGGCTCCTCAAAATAAAAAAAGTAACATGGTCCCGGGCTTAGGTCTTGCCATAAGACCTACGGTAGCTTCCTCCCTTTGGGAAATTCACTAAAATGGGGAAAACTCGTAACGTAAACAAGGTACCTAATCTAATTTATCCCTAAAATGAGATTTTTGTGTGTTATTAGGTACCTCATTTTTCTTAAAAAATTTAGTATTCTTTGTACTGTATTTAAACACTTTGACATAAAGAAACCTAAATAGGAAGTATATAATGTATAAAGACAGTAAGGAAGCTGCCAGGAGAGTTCCTATGACGTCAAGGAGGAAGAGCTGGTAGAAAGGCATAGAAGCGGAGGCAGGTCGAAGGTGATGGGCGCCGGCGTGTCGAAGCGTATAGTTGACCCAGAACACGAGGGAGTCTGAGTTGCTGACGGGCCGGTCCCGGTAGATCCGAGACATCCGGGCCATGTTGTCCCTGTACCTGGAGACAGACCTGGCTTTAGACGCTACACTGAACACATGTTGTGTTGTAGAACCGTGTACTCGACCGAGAACTCGAGGGACTGACGGGACGGTCCTGGTAGATCCGAGACATCCGGGCCATGTTGTCCCTGTACCTGGAGACAGAGCTGGCTTTAGACTCTACACTGAACACATGTTGTGTTGTAGAGCCTTGTACTCGACCGAGAACTCGAGGGACTGACGGGACGGTCCTGGTAGATCCGAGACATCCGGGCCATGTTGTCCCTGTACCTGGAGACAGAGCTGGCATTAGACTCTACACTGAACACATGTTGTGTTGTAGAACCGTGTACTCGACCGAGAACTCGAGGAGCTGATGGGGCGGTCCTGGTAGATCTGAGACATCCGGGCCATGTTGTCCCTGTACCTGGAGACAGAGCTGGCATTAGACTCTACACTGAACACATGTTGTGTTGTAGAACCGTGTACTCGACCGAGAACTCGAGGAGCTGATGGGGCGGTCCTGGTAGATCTGAGACATCCGGGCCATGTTGTCCCTGTACCTGGAGACAGAGCTGGCATTAGACTCTACACTGAACACATGTTGTGTTGTAGAACCGTGTACTCGACCGAGAACTCGAAGAGCTGATGGGGCGGTCCTGGTAGATCTGAGACATCCGGGCCATGTTGTCCCTGTACCTGGAAAAAGACCTGGCTTTAGACTCTACACTGAACACATGTTGTGTTGTGGAACCGTGTACTTGACCGATAACTCGAGGAACTGATGGGATAGTCCCGGTAGATCGTAGATCTGGGATATCCATATGTTGTCCCTATATCTGAAGACTGACCTGGCTTCAGACCAGGGTGTCTACTGCAAAAGAGCTACAAAAATTAGTGTCTTTTGGGCGTAAAAAATATAAAAAAATCGGTGACTTTTCGGTCTCTAAGATAGAAAATTTTAGGGGGAAATTGTTAAAGTCGCAAAACTTTTGCTCACAATAGCATTATTTTCTCAATTTATACTAAAAATCCGTGACTTTAATTGCATTTTAAGGGAAAATCAGTGACTTTCGGTGACTTTTGGTAACTTCAGTGACCAGTAGACAACCTGTAGACTCTACACTGAAAAAAATTGAGAAAATTAAATTTAATGGAATTCCTTTTTACTTTATAGTTGATTTGTTCCAGTACTAAAATATCTTGTATTTATAGGAATATTTTTCTTTAACAGCATCAAATGAAATTTATCTCTCCTGTCTCTCACCAACATCATCATCTTTAAATTTCCCTTCTACAGTTGTTTGTACTGACAATTTCCACGTCAGCAAGTAAATCTAGAGGCATCGCTTTATAACGCTCGCTCGTTCTCTTTACATCCTCGATTGACAAATTGAAATTTTCCTTCTCCCTATTCAAAGCAATTAAATTGATATTGATTTTTTACCAGCTGTACTCACTTTGGATCACGTATAACAGTTGTCAACGCTTCGTAGATGGTCTCCGGTGACAGCGAGTTGTAGAACAGCCGGACTCCGATTTGTTTCTCCTCGTAGAACTTGGCGTTCATCGGCTGGTCGCACATGAGTGGGATGCAGACCACGGGCAAGCCCGCGTGGATAGCCTCGTGCTTGCTGAAGATGCCTCCATGCGTTAGGAACACGGCCACGTTGGGGTGGGCTGCAACATAGGGTTTGGACCGTTACCCATCAAGTAGTTAAAACTTAATTACTTTACAAACAACAAAAAATAAAGAAAATACTATATAAAAATATATTTACACTGTTTTTTTGTAAGCTAATATCAATGTAGGCCCACATGAAAACTGCCTCAAGAAATATGTACGACTTATGAAATTGGCTGTTCCACAAGCATCCTCATGGCACAAAAAAATTATTGTTAGTTTGTTATCTTAAGAACTTTTTAGTTGATTTGGTGTAAACTTTTAGGAGTTAAAACGACCTTACTTTATTAAATTTAATAAGTTTTGTGAATTCCGCCCTAAGTTTTAAAATGACCTAAATTAAATTTCTTTATGGAATTAGAAAATAAAATCTTACTGGGATTGAGTTTATCAAATCGTGATAGTTTTATTCATGCATAGTAATAAAATACCTTTGCCCTATAACTAAAATTTTTTTTTATCTTAGATTTGACTTGGAATACGTAGCCTATATAATATCACCTAGCCAGGGTATAAAATATTTATTTAACTAAGGTAGAAGCTTAAACTTTACCTAACACATCTTGCTGTGGTGCCCATTTGACCGTCATGACATTCTTTGGCAGATTTTTCACGATGGCATTGGTCTTCCATAAGATCCGTTGGGGCAGACGACGGAAAGCACTCAAAAACATCTCGAAGTACTCATCCCCCAGCTTTTCATCTGGCATAATTGAGCCTAAACTGAAGTATATGACCCCGTCAGTGGCTTGGTCCAAAAACTTCTTCATCTCCTGAAACATTATAAAAAATTTATGTTGTATAATTTACGTTAGGGTGTTTGTTTTTTTATAATTAAAAATTTCAATCTCCCATGCCGGTGCAAAATTCTTTAACGTTTTTATATAATTTTTTAATTTAGATATTTTTGATTATTTTTTTATTTTAGATTTTTTTTATTATTTGTTTTATTTTAGATTTTGATATAACGTTTTGAAAATTTTCAAAAAGAAACTTAAACTATTTCTGATTACAAAAGCTTTATACTCATTGGATGAATTCTTAAATAATTCATGGATATGCCTAATGACATTTTTATCTCTCTTTTTCTCCTACTTTTATTGTTCTTTCAGTTAAGAAAAGATAAAAAAGGGTTTACAATTTGGTAATAATATAAGGATCTTTATTTGTTAATCCATTCTAGCCAACCATGTTTTATTCATAGTATGTAATCATTGCAATTTCTATTGTATTTTGACGCCATTCTTGTACACTTGTACTTTTATGAATAAATATATTATGAAATGAAATGAAATAAAATCAAAAACAAGACTGAAAATATCATCCTTTTAAAAATTATCAAAATATGTTCTCCAATCAAACGCATTGTGTTGACGAATTTATGGAAAAAATGTTCAGTCTATTGACCAATTAGGTCTTATAATCATTATATAAGTTAGATTCTATGTTCTAGGTTTATCTATTTCGCTTAATTATAATTTGTTCATTATCTTTTAACAGGTAATCAAGAAAATCCTCTGTACTCTCTATGATTTTGCTACCAACATATGTTGTTATCTATATTAATAAAATTAGAGTTTTGTCTGTACGTTGCTTAGAATTTTGAAATTTTTGTTTATTTTTACTTTTTATGCATAACAGAATCCAAAATCGGTGTCATCTAAATTTCTTTCCCTCTGTCTGTCTGTCTCTCTCTCTGTCATTCTGTCTGTAACGCTCATGGGTCCTATTTTGTCCTCTTTTCACTGGATAACGACTTTACCTAGGGGTCTAAATTTTTTTCATGTCATAGACTAGAGTGGTGTGAAGGTTCATTACAACTTTAATTGACTTAGCGACCTTAGGGCTTTGCCCCATAGTATGTCAAAGTAGCCAAGTTGTGCTAAAATACCAATCTTTAATCTCTTTTCACACGACAAGGGCTTTAGTAAATGATATGAAAATTTTTATTATTGTTAAATGTTGAAATTAGAACGATTTTAGCTGCTCTAAAGCATCGTTCGTCAAAAAGGCTCTCCCTCATAGTAAAAGAAATATTCAATGTTAATCTTATGGGAATATTTAATTCTACCTTTTTATCTATGCTCTTTAATCAGCTGGATTAGACAGTTTGTCATTTTCACCACAGATGGCAACACTTAAAATTTTAAATACAGACTCTTTCATATCTAACCCTTTAACTTTTCACTGGCCTAAATACAGTGAATAAAGTCAACTAATTCTTGGTTCTAAATATGAATATTAAAATAATTTATGGAAATTATTACAAAACGAGTTTTGACCCTTAAATCTTAAAATGTTTCTTATTATCATTACAAACTAATTTTAGTTCCCAATTTAGCTTTCATTGCACTTTCTGACAAAAAGAGGTGTATTTTATCAAACACAACATGTAGTTAAAACCAATGAGGTTTATAAATTGCTCAATTTTTCAAGTAGTTCGGGTATAGACGGGGCAATATTAATGTGTAAAAGCTTAATGAGTAGGTTCTTATGAAGAAGTGAGAAAGTCGCTCAAAAAACACTCATAGTACCACTGTAATTTTCATTCAAGGATCATGCTGATTGGTTGAATGGAATCAGATGGTTTAAGAACATATTTGCAGAAGTTTGTTATTGTTTTTTATTTTGTGTAAACAAACAAATATACTTATTTTGACATTTAGAAGGTAAAAAGAACGCTTCCCGTGGCAATAAGGAAAAGTAATCCCACCATCAATGCTTAATTTTTCTCCGTTTTTCGACATAACTTTTTAACATGGGATGTCACTATTTATTCGGTTTTGTATACATTGGCAACACATGAGGTTTTAGGTAAATAGGTAAAGTCTAAAGACAAAAAAATTGAATTAAGTAAACCTAATATCTACACTGCGGTGCGGTGGCTATACGTTACTGACAGATGTTGCGTGGTTTTACTTGGTTTGGGAATTAAAATGTTAACTAATTTTGAATTTAGATTTAATATTGTACATGTCTGTACATATCTTTCATGGGTAGAACAAGATGCAGGGGTTCAATACATTGGATTTGACATATAGCTATCGTCACACCCAATCAAGGATTCAATATTAGATTTCATAAGAATCTATAATATTTTTTACAAGTCTGAGTTTTCTTAAATCTTCTATAAGTTTAAACTCATAGAACTATAAAGTAAATCACCATACGAATATAAATGTTTAATCAAACTGCAACAAAACCATTAATAGAAATAACTTCTAGACTAAATGAAAAATGGATTTAACAAGATTTTGACAAATTTGCCTGGTAGCTATTAAGCATAAAACTTGATATCTAGATACGTTAGAATGAACCAACTGAAGGTTATGAATTTGTGAAATCATTAATATCATTCGTTTAATAAACTGTACACACACCCCGTGCGAAGAACGGGTACTCAGCTAGTGGGAAATAAAATTATTTAATTATTCAAATGTTTAGAAATGTGCTCATACTCCATAAGCAATTTTGTTAAATGTTATCTATATCATAACAGCTTAAGTTAAACTATGGTCTAAGCTGAAAAGTTGGCCGAGCTTAGAAAAAGTACTGAACAGTTGTACAGTAACTAGTCAGTAGATTTTTTTATTTGGGAAAGTGCTGATATAGTCTTGAACTCATAAGTTCAACAGCTCATACACTGATGATTGCTGGGATTCCCACAAACCTTTTTGATAACGGGTTTTTCCATAATACTATCCATTTTGATCTGTCCCCTTATGTTTAATTTTAAATTTGTTTTAATATGTTTATTTTAAGACAAACAAACTTTATTTCATAGAATAGTTTGCGTTGTTTTATTAATACATCACTAACAACTCTTTATTTAGGCTATTATTGACTATGGTCAACCTGCTTTTGTCATCAAAGTTTAGGCTACACTATACAGGATTTAGATTTTAAATACGGTACTCAAATTACAGTTAAATTGGATTAATTATTATTTAATGTATTCAATCCCTAAAACAGAGAGAAATGAAAACACATTAATTTTGGAACAATTACGAGCATAACCTAAATCACGTCTTGCTGTACAAAGATTGCCAATATACTTGCTATGAATTTGACAAGTCTAACTTACCGGTGGCAACGGTTTGGTCTCTTTCTGCAGATGGATTCCTCCCAAGGGTATGATATTGGGGATGTTCGGCTCTGCGTAGTGGACATTGGGATGAGCATTGTTAAACATTATGGATACATTCTGAATCAGTTCTTCCACCGGAGGAAGAGTTGGATCCTTGAAGAGACTCCTCATCAGCTCATTTTGGGCCGGAAGGTGATGATAGTAATAGTAATAAAACGGCATCAATTTGGAATAAGTGTTCGTCAGCCTTTCAAAAAAGGACATTCTATCCGACACAGGCATTCCAAAATCCGGAATGAACGCAAGGTTCAAGGGGTTGCCCATGGCTTGGTTTACGATGCTGTAAGCTCCGAAAGGATGCATTGAGATTATTGGGGCGTTGAACTTTTTCCCAAAAGCTAAGAAAGATTCTTGGGAGTAGAAAGCTTCGAGGAAGATCAAGTCGAAATGTTCTGTGGATTCGACGAGTTCGAGGAACTTTTTGTTCTTGTAGACGTTTTCAATCAGTCCACCTGATACATCCAAAAGATGGCGGGCCAGCGCGATTGGTGAGTAGCTCATGTAAGCCTCAACTGTTTCTTTTGTAACTGAAAAAGAGAAGAAACAGAAAAGCTTGGTAAATATTCTATATTGTATATTAGTAGTGGAAAAGTAAGGCTTTTGGGCCAGTTCAAGGTCACCCGAGCGATGACGTCATCGATGACGTCATCGAGGTCAATGACCTCATCGATGACGTCATCGATTGCATCATCGATGACGTCATCACCAATGACGTCACTTTCATGATGTCACACCCATGACGTCACAGAAATGACGTGCTGATGACGTCATCACCCCTTACGTCACCAAGATGACGTCTCGATCACAAAGGTCAAGGTCACGCTGAAACCTAAAATTTTTTGGCACCTTTGCTGTTTCTCACACTACGCTCCGAGTTTCAGTCAGGTTACCGTGACCTTGACGACTTGGAGCGAAATTAGATGAGAAACAGCAAAAGTGCTGAGGAAACCTGAAGTTTGCAACGTGACTCTGCCTAAACCGTCATGTGACACCGCTCGGGTGACCTTGAACTAGCCCAGCTGCCTTACTTTAACCATTACTGCAACCGCGATGCGCACCCTACGACAGACACCGAGCGACTGACTGTCCGGCCCCGCGCACTCTAGGTATATGGGAAGTGGTGGGGGAAATTGTGATGACCGTGGGAAACTTGAAAATGTCAAGCCGGGTAGCACCGTTTCGGTGCTACCTTAAAGTTATATGCTAAAGTGTGATGACCTTGAGTAAAAACATAGAAATACTACAAGTTGATACCGCCCCAGAGTTAAAGTGTGGTGACATTGAGTCAAAACACTGAAATACTATAAGTTGAAATCATCCCAGAGTTAAAGTGTGGTGACCTTGAGGCAAAACACAGAAATACTACAAGTCGATCCCGCCCCAGAGTTAAAGTGTGACGATCTTGAGTTAAAACACTGAAATGCTATAAGTCGAAATCATCCCAGAATTAAAGTGTGATGACCTTGAGTCAAAACACAGAAATAGTACAAGTCGATATCGTCCCAGAGTTAAAGTGTACTGACCTAGATTCAAAACACAGAAATACTACAAGTTGATGTCGTTCCAGAGTAGAAGTGTGGCGACCTTGAACTACCCCAAATTGTCAGGAATTGGAGTAGAAACAGCGATGTGCACCCTTCGACGGACACCAAGCGACTGACTGTCTGGCTCTGCGCACTCTAGGTATATGGAAAGTGGTGGGGGAAATCTCAAGGTCATCCAAATTGGGTTTTAAAAAATAAGAAACTCTAAACTTCATGCTCCTCTTCTTCCCTTTCCACCTCATTTGTAGGATATATGGTTGACAACGGTAAATGTGACAAATACTCCGGTGATTGTTGACCTCCACTGTGATCTGATTCTTGATCGTCTTGCTGCATTATAACTTCAGACCAATCATAATCTAAAGTGACCTTGAGCTTTATTCCCGGGTTGTCGAGGAGAATAGACTTCATCCAATCGCAGATGGTTTCTAAATAATGCACGTCGTCGATTGTCAATTTCCAACTTGTAGTGGGTACATCTTCGGTGGAAGACATGTCATCGCAAGCAGGTGTGTCCGCCATGGTTGTTGGAGGAGGAATGATGCTTGTTGCAGCGAGCAATGCTGGTATAACAGAGTGGTGGGGGAAATTTCAAGGTCACCCAAATGGAGTTTTAAAAAAGGAAACTTTGTCTATTTACTTATAACATAACCACTTAAACTAAAAGGATTGGGATCAACAGTACGTTTAATCATCATATTCGGTATATTCTTCATGTTTCTCAGTTTTCACCTCCGCCCGAATAGTACCTCCACTCTTTAGCTCCTTTTCGGCTTCTTCTAGTTGCTGGGTAATCGCCATCTGACATTGAAGTTCAAAATCATCACGCGGCACAGATCCGCAAATATCCATCTGAGCCAACCAGAGCTGCCTAAGGTTCTTTTCCTTTTCCTCGACAGCTTCGACGGCTGCATGTAATTCCTTTTCTGTAATAGAGGAGTCCCACAATTGTTGATCATCGGTTTTGTTGACAACCTCATTTTTGGACTCCTTGTACAAATCGTTCAGCTCCTGCTGAGTCTTAATGGTTACCTCCTCGTAACTAGCACAACTTACATTGAGAGACATCTTGATGTTGTACGGTTGACCGTTGGAGTTGAAATGAAGCTGAGGCACAGCGCTTGGGGGTACTATAAAAAAGTGGGGGAAGTTTCAAGGTCATCCAAATTGTGTTTTAAAAAATCCTATCTTGTTACTGAGCACATATGTCAGTAACAAGATAGGTGTTTTTTCTCTTTTACATCTTTAATATAATAAAGAAATAAACATATTCTACAATGGTAAGAAGAAGAAACCAACTGCTAGTCAGCTGAAATAATCCAAAGTCTGGCTCGCTTCAGTCTTCATGGACGCCGGTGATGAAGTCGCTGGAGAAGAGTAATGTTCAGACTCTTCTTTTGGGTGTCGGAGATTGCGTATATTGCAAGCGTAGACTTGCACATTTATACGGTAGCCTCGCGCCACCATCAGCTGCAACTCCTTGTACAAGTCGTTCAGCTCCTGCTGAGTCTTAATGGTTACCTCCTCGTAACTAGCACAACTTACATTGAGAGACATCTTGATGTTGTACTGTTGACCGTCGGAGTTGAAATGAAGCTGAGGCACAGCGCTTGGGGGTACTATGAAAAAGTGGTGGGGGTGTTTGCATCGAAGCATGTTTGACCTTTAGCTTGGTGGTAGGGGTAACTGTGAAATGCAAAGGTCAAAGGTCAAGGTCACCCGCGAAGTTTAAAAAAAATGCAACATATCAATATGTGACAAACCTCACATATTGATATGTTGCATTTTTTGTCTTTTGTATTTTTTTTGTCTTTTATGGTTTATTTATAAAACATTACAATAACATATGTACAACAGTAAAACTTAAATCTAACACTGCTGCTTGTCGACGATGTGGATGGTCAACTCGTGGAATTGCTACCCGTGCAACCGTGGGAAACCAGGTAGAGACAGCCAGGTTGGATGGAGCGCAGATCCTCGTTCTGGAGGAGATGGACGAATCGTTTTGGCAGGTAGACTTGGAACTTGGGCTCATCCCCCGGAGTGAATGGTGCCTCGCTAAGACTGCAGCAGATGGCCTCTCCAACTGTAGTCTCCATCTTCTTCATGGCGTGGATAATGTAGTGCTTCTCATCTTTAAGTTCGGAACACTTCTTGACAGGTAGTATGGTAGATTTGGAGTGAGCATTGAACTGCTCAACCAAAGTTTGCAGGAACTGGTGAGATGCCATGGTTGAGTTAAAGAGTGTCTTCTTCTTCGTCTTCTTGCTGGGAGATGTTGTCGTCTCGGAATCTCGAGTAATACTCATGCAGGTCCCGGTCTGCTCCTCACTTATATAACCCCCGTCACCCCCACCACTCCCCACTTCCCCACTTTGAAGGTAAGATGCGAGTTTATAGGCGTTTTTTAAAGCGCAATGTCTATCTTTTTCATGTTCTGGACTTTTAGTACAAATACAAACATTTTCCATCGTATACTTGTAGTTTTTATCCAAGTCCACATCATTAACCGGAACATGAGTAAATTCTTCGATCCATCTCTTCTTTTCCAGTCCTTTTGTATAAATATTGGTAAACCTGTTTGAAAACTGATGCATGATGTGATACAAGTCTGTGTAACTTGCAAAACCATCATACCAATCGATATGATGGAAATATTTTGAAATCCACCTGTTGGTAGTAGCGGCTTTGCTAGTTAATGATGAATAAGAACATGGTGGTTTGAACAAAAATGTATATGGAACACCTGTATTGATGTCGAAAAACACAAGTTCTTTTATGATAAATCTATCGTCATTACCCCGAAACGCTTGGAACTCAATTATACCAGGTTTGGACTTTACTTGTTCTTCTTCCTTGTCCATTGCGAAGGCCACTCGTCTGCTCATGTCGAAGTCCAAAGATCAACTGATTTCCACACCACGGTAGGTACGACTTTTATACCAGGCCGTACAGTTGTTGGCGCGTTGGTGTATATTTAACGTGGGCACCGTCCCCGGTAGGCCTAACCCCACAAAGCGTTTGATATTGTTTTAAAAACCAACCATTGTCATCTAAGTTTCCATCTTTACATTCTCCTTGTTTTCATTTTCATCACTAACACTTGATTCTTCTCCTCCTTCTTCCTCTTCTTCCTGTTTTACTGATTTCTTATGTAGTTGAGCGTATTTTTCCAATTGTCTCCACATTTGTACTTCATGAGGAACTCTATTAAATATAGAAGTATCCACAGGTCCGTACAGTATAGGTGCGTCGGTTGTTTGTCCAAAGTGTCTTCCAAATAATCTTTAATAATAGAACTTGAAAACACTAGTTGTCTCAAGTATCTTGTTATTGGTTCAGTTGCACAGGTTAGAATAAAAAACTCTTCTCGATTAAGTTGAATCTTTCTATCATGTATTGTTGTGTCTCTAAACCGCAACTGATGGTCACCACGATTCTTTATAATATCAATTTCCACATTTGAATCCAAAAGTCCTACTCTTGTCTTTCTTCCATACATGTTACTAGTTAAATAGCATTCTAGCAGATGCAAGTGCTTCATAAAAGATTCCCAAGCACTATCGGTGAACAAAATCATTTTGGGTCCATGAGTTAAAATTACAGTAGGTGAATAATCCGTCGATTTCATAACACCGATTAAAACACTTTTGTCCAAACTGGATGAGATTGGATAAAATATTCGCAAGAATACCTCACTCAATATGTTAGGAGAAATATTATCTTCAATATCCCTTTTCTTCTTCTGTGCATTCTTTCTTCTTTTACCTTTTTCCTCAACATCATTACTGGCGTGGAGTTGTCCGCAAGCGTTGTGTTCATCTCCCTCCGGTTGACCTTGAAGATCTAAAAAGTCGGATATCTCCTTCTCAATATCGACTACATTTTCTTGTGTACCACTAGGAGAAGCCATATTGAATAAGATGCTACCCATACAAGAACAGGCAACAAACTGATGAGGAGCGACCTGAACGCTCTGCTTTTATACTCGCGGAATGCATTGGAATGTAACAAAACCGGTTTTTTACAATACATTTTTAACAATTCCAGTTAAAGGTGTGTATGTTACGATTTTATCATGTAGAATTAAACAGTATGCAGTTGTATTAGCTGGTATAGCTGCGTTGAATTCCATTTCTATTTTTATATCCACACTTGATGATTTTACCGATTCATTCTGTTTAGAACAATCGATTACAACTATCGGGTAACCATCTAAGTACTTTTCTGGTGATAGTAAAGGTGCATTTGTTTTACCGTAATATGAACTTTGGAATCTTGCATACATATCGTACAATATGCTGTACTTTTTATTAGCGAATGACACATTTAAATTATCGTATGGAAAAAATTGTGAATTTAAATAAACTTTAATATTTTTCAAGTTGCAATGATCAAATTGGCCTGCATGTTTGGTGATGGTGTCTCTTCTGCCTGTTTGTAAACCAAATATAATATACCTGGCTCGTTCCACATAATTAGATGTTTTAACTGTCCAAGTGTGTCGATCCGTAGTTGGCAAGCTGGGATGTTCATGAAATTCCCAACTTCTAAAAGGAATTACAATATCACGATCAGCCTTTAACTTTCTTAATAGTAAGCATTCTATGCTCGTCAGCTAATTTAACATGTGGAACTCTCCATACAATTTTGTCTAATGTTAATTTCCATTCTAAAGTTGCATCTGTTGTACCGTCTGGAGCTTTAATAATATCTTTATCGTTTGAAGATCTCAACAAAACTAATTCTTGTTTAACGTTTAATATTATTTTCCTATAATCTTCAGCAAAACCAAGCAACAAACGTAATGGAATATGAAAATCAAAATTTCCATTTGTATCTGGAGTGATTGTGTCTTTTGCAGGTAAAACCCATCCTGCAGGTTGTATTAAATTGGTTTCATTAGGTGATATAGATGTTAATCCCTTTAAAGTTGTTGCAATACCTACTTTTTTAGTAGAATCAACTGTTACACCTGATATTTCATATCTAATTTCATCAAACAGGAAAGCCATGGGATTATTTATAAATGGAACTGTTGTACCAGTAGTAGTACCGTCCTTTTTAGTAACTTTTCCTTCAATATACAAGTAACTTTCACATGGTAGTGTGTAAATGTCTTGATTTTGTATGGGAATACGAATTTCATCGTTATTGTTTAATTTTGATGAAGTGTAAGGGTTGTGGGTGTGATATTCTTTTTCCCATAGGGTTTCGTCGAATGTTGGACCCTGAGCTATATCCAGTATATCCATTATCGGTTACTTTTAATCCAATTCTCTCTAAGAAACGAATGTTCTCGCGTGTTAACTCCTCCACAGCTGAAGAGCTACTAATGCGGATTCCCGTAGGTTGTTCGCTTTTAAATGTTAAACCCATGATTTTATATTAAAGTGTTGATTTTAAATGTAATCTAACCGTAATAGGCTCTTCTCGGAAATCTATCAAGTTACCGTCTTGATCCAATACGTTCAACACGATGTCTGAAATGAAAGTGGTGTTCAAAGGTAGATATACCAGGTTTGCGGCTTTTCAACAATTTTAAATCCAGGTGGTACACTGGGGTAAAAAGTATGTATTATATGAGTATTTGCTCCATCTCTGTAAGCTCCTTGTATAATATTACAAGTTATGTCTATACTATTGACTTTTAATATTGTTACAGTTTGTTTACCGGAATGTGTTTTATTTGGTTCTAAAATTGCTCCATCTTTGGGAAATCCTAATAAATCACCAATTGAGTCTGACTTACTGAAATCTATATAATATTTTGAAGTAAGCTCAGCTTTCATTGTATTGTTATTACCTTTTAGCGTTATATTGTCTTTTCCCATTTTATTTTGCAAAAATTCATTAATATGATCAATTTCATAAGAACCTGTGGGTAGAGTGCAAACTTCTAAGTCTGTAAACTTCCCACTGGCATCTTTTCCTTTATAATAATGCAATAAGTTATTTTTACCTTCCGTAACATTGGGAATAGAGTTGTAAGTTGTAAAATCCAACAGTGCTGCCTCCCAAAATCTTCCTTTTTGCAAGCGTAACGCTGGAAAAAGGATACTTCGTAAAGTGGACGATTTTCCTGTTAATGATACCGTATAGGAAGACATCTCAATAGTGACTGATACTTTTAGCTAGGAATTCCAAACATAAATGGCCGCATATTGAAGTATTATCAGGTTGTTCTCTTTTATAGTTGTAATATATGTTTTTAGCAGATTTAAAGTAATGTTCAAGTTCTTTAGGTGGTGGCAAATTTCCAAAACTATCAAAATAATATACATTACTATTTAGTTTCTTATAACACACCCAATGGGTGCCGGGCCCTTCAGTATTATCCAAATTTACGATTCCAGTCTCATTTTTCCATATTTTCTTTGGTAAACTGTCTTTCATAAATACTCCGCGGAAAAATGGTATTTTTAAACAGGAAATATATTTAAATAATTCAACATTAGTCAACGCTTTATGTGGTATAACCAATTGATTTCTTTTATTTAATATGCACGATACGGTCTTAGGTATAGACCAGCCCCGTTTTTTACCATTGACCATATTGTCGGTTTTTTATTATTTTCCTCAGAGAACGTCTTTTTAGTCTAATATTACCACCATGTTTTCTCTTGCTTGATCCTTTTTTATTCTTACCCCTCCTTTTTCCACCTCCTACCGCTGTTTTAGCCTTCATACCTGCTGTTACCGCTAAAGCTGCTGCTTTTTCCGCAATACTAGCGTCACTAGACTTTACTCGTTGCCAAGCTATATTCGCTAGCTTTTTATCAGCGATTGACCTATTTTTGAATCGGTAAACGTGGAATATGCGATATCGTGTTCTTTACAAGCCTGATCTAACTTATTTATGCCTGGATCACCTCTTTCCAGTCGTTTTTTCAATTTAGTTCCTGGTCCGCAATACTGATAACCTCCCGGTATATGAAATTCGTATGGTAAAGCGTCTATTGCTCTGTTTACGATAGATCCTACTGGAATACGATTTAAAGCTTTACTTAACAGAGAAACCGCTGTGGACGTGATACCGCCTCCTTTCCGTATAGTGTCTCGATATGGACTGGTGTAATGAAACGCCATGATTGTCTTTTATATTCGAAAAGCGTAACCCATGTGTTACCTCTATGACAGGTTGCACATAAATGATGTAATATATGGTGTTATTTAATTAAATATCAAAAGTACCCCAATCTGATGATCTAAACTTTTGTGTGTTATGATTAAAAAAATATTTATAAAGAATTTCTTGTTTAATCCATGTATTTCTCATTTTTTCGTCAATAGGTTTATGTTGTCCTGCTACAATATAATTATGCATATCAAATAATAAATTACCTATTACTTTAACAAGAAAATTAACAGTTACAGCGTTATCGGCATAATCAGGGTCTGCAACATTTGTTAATCGTTTGTTATCACAATTCCACCATTTTTTTCCAGTTGGCTCTAATTGTATTATCTGTTCATAAGTAACAGCATTACCAGGCTTTTCACCAATACCTAAATTTGTCAATAACTTTCCTTTACCATCCCAAACATAATTGTTTTCTTCAAGTAAAGTAAACTTTTTATTTCCTTGTACAAATACATCTCCTTGACGTGTTACTACTTGGTTTTGTTTCACAAAACCGGAGGTTTCTTGTTTTAAAGTTTCCTTCATTTGACCCACCGTTGCACCATCTGATGGTGCAAAACCATCTTTTACATTCGCTAAACAATTACCAAGACAGTCAATAACTCCTACATCACGTGTAATACAATGATCTTTGATGTATTTTAAATTTACAGCATCATTTTCATTTTTTGGATAACCTATATCGTTAATAACAAATTTATAAAAAGAAAAACCATCTTTTGTCTTTTCAGGTATTATAGAATGTAAATAGCGTCTATTTATGCTGTCTTTTTCATCTACAGGGTCTGCTACGTTGGATATACGCCGATTTTCAGCATTATACGTTTTTCCATTAAATTTTAACGTATTCTTTAATTCCGATGATAAATAACCTCTGTTTATTGCATCAGCGTTTTGATTTGGCTTACCAACGTTGGAAATTCTATGATTACCCGCGTTATATGTGTTTTTATCTAATTTCAGTGTTGGTACTATCTCTTTTTTTAATACTTTTAAATTTATTGCATCATTTTCATCTGTGGGATCATTAATGTTTTTTAACCGTTTATTACTAATATCATAATCTCCATCAGGTGTTTGTGGTAATCCAACACCTCTTTTTAAAGTATTAAAGTAATATAATCCATCCGATGAATACCGTCCAAACTTGTCAACACTCATGGTGCAACTGAATAACATTCTAGAGTGTAACCCATTTTTATAATATTAGTCCCGATTTCTAACCCATATCAGTTTTTATACAAATTCTTAGTCTTCATCAGTTACATTTGCATCATTCCCGGGACATTTAAAATATTTTAAATCTGCACTAATTAATGATCTGTCTGCTTCATTTCTAAATACATGATTTTTATGAATAAATTCCTCACCAGACAATTTTCTAAATCCGCTAAATGAATTTGGATCTGCAATTAATATATTTTGATAATCATTTACATCCATTAATTTAAATCTTTTGGTATTATAAATAAACTCTTGATTTGCACTATCATATTGTAATGTTTGTCCTACAGTTGCAGCATCCTTTGGATCTGTTCCTTGTGCCAAATTACCTATTTTCTTATTTTTCGCATTGAAAGTACTACCTCCTGGTTTGTCTAATATTAAAGATTGTTTTACTACAACACAATCGTAATCATCGATACCTGGAAATATGTTAATTATTCTTCTATTTGTACCCAACCAACTTCTATGATAATTGTTTGGATTAGTATGTAAAACTTGTGATAAAATCGGAACATCATGAGCATCTGTAGCTAATTGCACATTTGATAATTTCATGTCTTTGCAATCCCAAACATTATTTTTTTGTTCAAGTAAAATAAACTTTTCATTTCCTTGTACAAACACATCACCCAACCGTGATACTACTTGATCCTGTTTTACAAATCCAGATGTTTCTTGCTTTAAAGTTTCCTTCATTTGACCCACTGTTGCACCATCTGATGGTGCCGAACCATCTTTAACATTCGCTAAACAATTACCTAGACAATCAATAACTCCTACATCACGTGTAATACAATGATCTTTTATATATTTTAGATTACAGCATCATTTTCATTTTTCGGATAACCTATATCGTTAATAACAAATTTATAAAAAGAAAAACCATCTTTTGTCTTTTCAGGTATTAATGAATGTAAATAGCGTCTATTTACGCTGTCTTTTGCATCTTTAGGATCATCTACGTTGGATATGCGTTTATTTTCAGCAGTATACGTTTTTCCATTGAATTTTAACGTATTTTTTAATTCTGATGATAAATAACCTTTGTTTATTGCATCAGCGTTTTGATTTGGCTTACCAACATTGACAATTCTATGATTACCTGCGTCATATGTGTTTTTCTGTAGTCTTAATGTTGGTGATATATTTTCTTTTAATACTTTTAAATTTATTGCATCGTTTTCATCTGTGGGATCTTTTATGTTTTTTAACCTTTTATTAGTTATATCATAATCCCCATCAGGTGTTTGTGGTAAACCAGCACCTCTTTTTAAATTATTTGCGTAATATAACCCATCCGAGGAGTAACGTCCGAACTTGTCGACACTCATGGTGCAACTGAATAGTAATCTAGGGAGTAACGCATTTTTATGAGATTACCCCACGGTTTCGGAGTTCATCCACTAAAGCCACCCATTCGTTTTCCAATCCAGTATGACCCGCTTCTTTAGCTTCATGTATTAGTTTCATTCTATCCACCAATTTATTGATATTATTGTAATAAATCACAGTTGTGTTATATAGTTACTTCATTAAACCCGTACCTGTAACAGATTTGTTTCTTTTTCTTGGTTCTGGAGCACTTATATCCAAAGTGGATGAGACAAACCTTCGTTTTACAGGTTTTCTTGGCATTATCGGCATTGGTTGTCTTCTCGTTGTTGGTATTAACTTGGATACAAATACTCTATATTTTAAAGACCTAGATCTAAAAACTGGTTGGTCAGCTAAATACTTCCTCCTGTATGCATTGGTGTGTTCCAAAATCTGTTTATATGCTTCCATATCTTCTTCTTTAACTAACAATTCTAAAGGCTTTTTTTCAAATAATAATTCAAATAATCCTCTTGTGCCCTTATATCTTTGATTACCAACAATAATATTATCATCTTCATCAATGTTTACCGGGCTATTACCAACCATTAAACCTTCTTCTGTTAATCTTACTCCATAACTATGGTAGTTTTTATTAGGATTTATTCCAGCTAACATTTTTATCATGTATTTCCTTCCTAAAGGTCCTTTGTTATGAATGTTTTCACCCAACAAGCTTATGTTTGACGGACCTTCCCTTGCTTCTTCTTCTTTTTCCTCTTCACTAGCGGTTGATACATCTTCATGTCCTCTTTTAGCTTTTACTTCATATAATTCTCTTATACCACTATAGTCTGGTGATTCTAGCTCTCTTTCAGGTTCTTCACCGGTAAAACCACTATATGTAGAGGATTCCAGGTCTTCATCACTAAAATCTTCTGATTTTACATTTTCTCTTTCAAACTTTGTAATAGGTGCAATTGCATCTCCTTCCAAAACGGGTTTAGCAAATTTTTTGTTTAATTGTTTCAAGGGTTCAGTAATAGGTTTAAAAGTAGATTCAAGAAATTTCTCCCTTTCGCTAATACCTAATTTTAATGCTCTGTTTTTATCCCGAATAGAATCACTAAGTGATTTTATTTCCTTTATTAACTTTTCTTGGTTAACCATGTTTGTAGCAAGACGTGTTGTACAACAATGAATGTTTTACATCATGATCAGTGTATTAGTATAAATTTATCAAATCCTATCCTGTATCGACCATTGTTTAGCGGTTGTTCCTTTATAATTGTTAAAAACCCATACTTTTCAGCCCAAGCCTTTCCACACAACTCTTTAAATCGTTCAAATGGCATATCCGCACTTACATGGTCATAATATATGTGTTTTAGGTTGGTTTCATCCTGTTTAAATACAATTAACATGTTTGCATTGTCTCTAATGAGCTGTTTCGGTATTTTGCTGTAAGTTTGACCAATATAAATGCTATCTATGTTGTTATGTCGACCCATGGCGAAGTAATTCCTTATTGTATTTTGATTTTCACAAGATACATCGTCAAATATGCATACTGAGAATGGTTTAGCCTCTTGCGGTTGCATGACACTCTCGCTTGCGTTAAATCTAAAATATTTAACTTCAGGCACATTATTGAGTATTTGTTCCAATAACTGATATTTTGGTTGTTGTAGTGACTTTGAAAATACATATAAATTATTAAAATGTAAGCCTTTAGGGTTTGTAATCAAATTGAATACTACATTTGTTTTTCCACAATTGGAAGGACCGGTAACCAAACAACGCACCGTGTTTGGTAACAAAACACCGTGTTTCCCAGTATTGAATTGAGAACCATCCACTGTGAGTTCATCTATATTATTAATAGTAAAATTGTCTTTTTGCGGTATTATCTCCATCCTTTGTAATGGTTCAACCCAAAATGATGCTCTACCGTTATATTAGATCCTTTTTAGGTATCCATGAATCTTCCGTCTTATTAAATCCTAACCATCGTACTTTAACCTTATCTTTTTTCCGTTGCAACACCTTTTCAACTAAATATACATCACCTACTCTTGATTTTAACATTTCATGTCCATAAAACCCTCCTTCCAGCAATTGTCCTTTATTATCTTTTAAAATGTAAGTTTCTGGTATTGTAGGTTGCACCTTAAATACGGTAAATACCTCATTTGTCCAGTTTGGAAGATATCTTTTACTAAATACACCTTTGTATTTGCTTATTCGCACTTTATCACCAACATTAAACCTTTTAGGCTTTAGTTTTTCAATTTTTGGTTTAGTATTCATTTTTATACGTTTTAATACAAGTTTTTCATTTTTATTAGTCACTTGGCTTGGTTTCATACCGATAGTTCTATGAAACTTGTTATTGTAATCGCTTATAAGTTTTGGTAACATATCAATCCATACGTGTGATCCTCTGTTGGAAAACATCTTATACATGGCACCTTTTAAAGTTCTGTTAAATCTTTCAATTATTGATGCTTTTACCTCTGAATTGGTTGAGTAATGGTTAATGTTGTGTTTTTTCATTAAATTTGCAAATTCCTTATTAAAATATTCTTTTCCATCATCAGTTTGTAAATGTTTTATAGTATGTTTGTCTCTTTGTATAGCTGTTTCCATTGCTTTTGTAACACTTTTGCCACTTTTATCTTTTAGTGGTAAAGCATCTGCCATTTTTGAAAAACAATTAATAATAGTCAATATGTATTTAAATCCTCTATTTTGTTTACTGTAAGGAATCATTTCGATTAAATCCGCTTGATATAAATCATTTATTCCTTTTATTACTGTTTTTCTTCGCGGAAACTTTCTTCTTGCAGGTTTATGAAGCTCGTTGACAATTTCTTGCTTCAAGTTCTTCATATTGCAGGTTTGAATGTTTCATGTATCACATGTATAATCACAATGAATGTTGTCTTAAATATTCACATCATTTATATAGGTCAAGGTCATCCAAACTTGTGTAAAAAAATGGGGAACACGGCGTTGGACTTGCCGTGTTCCCCATTTTTTTACGGAAGGAGAAAGGAATAAGGTCGAAGTTGTAGAAGGACGAAGAATAGGTTACTAGTCGATAGGGTTTAGAGAGTAGTGGCCAAAAGGAAGAGTGTGAATTTTATCCGGCATAATATGCCTTTTATCATCTCGAGCTGATAGTGCCCTTTTAACTTCAGTGACACTGTAGACCTCATGTTTAAAGCTTCTAATAGTGTTGAACGTTGCAGACATTGTAGAATCTTCAAACAAGCAGGTCTTGTAATGGTCAAATGTCACATGTTTCTTCAAGTACGATGTTTTGACTCCTTTTGCTTTCTTGACTGTTGGTGTGTTGTTCTCGTTGTACATTTTAAATGAATACAATTTTGCCATCAGTGCCACTATTTCTTCTAAAGGCATTCCATTTGCTTCATCTTTAAATTTTCCAATTACTTTTTTATTCTTTTCATTGTAATTTGGATGGTTCTTCGGATAGTCAGAGAAGTCAAAATCGTTTTTGTATGGGAAACTCCTTAGGTCTTCATACATGTCCAAAGTCTTTATCCAGTAGATAAACGCGTCGGTATCCATGTATGCAACTCCAATGTTGTCTCTTCCGTAGTGTTTAACCATTTTGTTGTAATGGAAATCATACATCAGAGTTTTACTTATATCCAAAATCGACATTCCAATGTATAACGGACGATCCATCACTATTGTTGTTTTCTTCATACTGACGGCAACTAGATCTTCGTTTATAATCATGGATGTTCCAAAATTTGGTTTCTGCACTAATTTTTTCCAATTTCTTAGAATCACTTACTAATTTTACAATCTTGTGTTTCCTTTTGTTTTCTAAGGTCTTCCCGAAGATGGCGTTGTTCATCAATTTGTAAAAGTCCTTTTCAAATGCTGATGTTGCCGCTGCTCTTCTTGTAGTGTTGGAATCAATATATGGTTTCAACCAACAAGACTGGGTGAATTCAATTGCTCTATGAATTCTCACTACACGTAGACCCAAATCAAGAGCTTGTTGAACTACCCAGTAGTGAGCCACATACCGATCTTTATTCTCCAACGTCATCATCAATTTCGGCCATCTTCCTGTCGGTGAAACTTCAGTCTTGGCTAGGAGAGGCAAGTCGTAGTGATGGTCATGAAGGTGCTCCGGATATTCGAAATCACAGTCCAAAATATAACCTTTTGGACCATTCTTTGGAATCTGTGAGATGTCACCGATGGTGGCCGGGTCGATCCATTTGAAGTCAGCGTAGGGAAGCGGATTTGACATTGCCCAGCCATAAAGGTTGTTTGCGTCAAAGTAGCCAAGGTAGACCGATGGTTGTCTCTCGTCGAAGCCTGGGATGTACTTGTTGTTAGCTTTGACATGACGTGTTACAGCTTGTGTCAAACCACCTCGTACACCAGATTCTATCATGAGCACCATATCAATATCTGTTAGAAGTTCCAATCGACAGTTGGTTGACTTTAGCATAGCTTGCCATGCTAATCCTGGAGATGTGTACGAGTGTAGAGGGTCCAGTCCATAGGCGGAGAAGCAGGTGTTTCGAAATTCTTCCATCACATCGCACAGCAGAGTTACGTCCAATTTTATGTAAAAGTCAGAATATTCCCCTAAGGTTTGAATGTTTAGTTGGTTCCAAACATTACAAGCATGATTGTAGTCTTCAACGGTGATTGCACTTTCATTTAACTTGCTATTGAAGGCTTCAATCGGTGGCAGACTGGTTTCTTCAAATTTTTCTGCAGAAGTTATGTAATCATAGGGGAACACTCCTTTACGCATTACTAAGTCCAATTTATCTTCAGGTACAATTTTGCTGGTTTCTTTTAAGTCTTCTCTTCTTAGGTTCTCAGACAATTTACTCAAACTAGATGACATAAATCTATAAGAGTCTACGAAGCGAAGTTTAATTTTACCTACTGTTTTTGAGAAACTGATGTACTTCTCCAATGTTTCAGCTAATACTTCAATTTTTCCATCATCTCGTCCTAACTCTGGGATAATGAAGTGAGAGTCATAGCCGCTAAGATTGTGCAACACGACAGGGATAAAGTTTGGCAGTTTGTAATTTATATTGCATGAATTACAAGCAGCTCCTCTGTATAACCCTGTCAGGTGATCGTGATCTCTTACTTTTTGATTTTCTTCACTGAAGCTCTTCTTGCATAAATAACATCTTGTTGCCGAATTGCATTCTTCTTGTTGATTTTGGTTCAAAGGTTCCATAGGTACAACATTACCGTATAAGCGTTGCGCCTTTTCAGCAATGTCGTACAACTGGTCTACAAAATACTTAGCGGCTTCTTCACCACGTAGAGTATTGGAGTGGATGTTAAGCCATAGTCTTGCAATTGTTCTTCAGGTAAAGTAGATTTCACCAATAAGCAAAAACTGCTAGGTTGATGCAATTGATATTTGGTTCTTCTAGTTACTTCACCATCCGGAAGTTCCTGTGGCACTAACGTGGATTCAAAGTCAGCGTAGATAACTAGTGGAATCCGGTATTGGTGAACTGTTTTATTGAACTGGACAAATGCTCTAGATGGTGGTGGCAGACTAATCTTCACTTCATAGTTGTCATTACAAAGACGTTGGTGTTCTGACAACCACTCTGATCCTCCACGTCTCAAGTCTTTATTTGTGAAACAAAAGCATCTCTTACACACTGTTACTCTAATTTTATTTTTAGTCACTTGTCGTCCAACCAAAGTTTCAAAGTTCTTGATGTAAACATAATGTGATATTTCACCTTTGGTCAATAGCAGTAAATCCGTATGATTTTGACGTTCAGTCTTTGTAACTCGTAACGGGTATACGTTATTTGATTCGTCTAAACCAAACACATTAACTGAAACTCCTGGGTTTTTTCTTTCAAATTTAGCAACATCATTAAGACTAACAGGATACGACATACCTTGGAAGTTATAGCGGTGTTGAACAGCTTCGTATGCTATGCTAGGTCTACAGGAATGGTCTTCCACATATTTTGCTAACATTGCATACCGGAAACATTCATTATCCTCATTTTTCACATTGATACATGATCTTGTATCTCGGATCACCTTTGGTAGAGGGATAAAGCTGCTTCCTCTCATACCATATCCATGCTTGTGAACCCTCACATCCATACCTTCAATTGATGATAGCGTCCAGCCGGATCCTCTTCCTTCATGTTCTTGAAGTTTCACTAGCAGTTCAACCAAACATTCTTCTAAAATTTCGTTGATATCAGATGTGGTTGTAAGGGTTCGGTTTTTAGCAATGAATGCTCTCGGTGAATTTTCACCATCGGTATTAGTAAACATAGCCTCCAACACCAATCCAAATTTAATAAAGTTCAATCTTGCCAATTCTTCCGTCAATGTTTTTACAACTAGTTTTTTAGCTTGAGTTATAAAATTTTCCAATTCTAATTGCACGTTATTAATTTTGAAATGAATTACAACTGGTCCTGGCAAGGCTGTAGTGCGCAGTTGTCTTATATCTTCCATATCCTCTTCTTGGGTACGCAGTTGTCTTACATCTTCCACTTCTTCCGTATCTTCTTCTTCCATTTTCTCTTCTTGAATAAATCCTCCAGCTGTAGATGGTCCAGCTCCGGCAAATTGAATAACACTTGGTCTTCTTCTTTGCATTAACTGTAAATAGCTAGCCCAGTCCTCCTTCTGCTTCTGGGGTTTTTCCAAAAACCGATCAATCGCATCCAAGTCTTCTTCACTTACTACAATCTCTTCTTTTCTGTCCTCTTCACGATGCAATTCTCGGTGTAACTGTAGATAGCTATCCCAGTCGTCCATCTGCTTCTGGTAGTTTTCCAATAACGATCAATCGCATCCAAGTCTTCTTCACTTACAACAATCTCTTCTTTTCTGTCCTCTTCATGATGCAATTCTCGGTGTAAAACAAAGATATCTTCATCTTGGAAAAACTCACCACAAATATCGCAAAGAGCCATTTTTTACAGTTTGGCTTTGAGTGTGCACTCGGTGAATGTCCAAGCAATAATGAGCAGCGCGCTCAACAGGGTCCCTTTATACCCGAGGTTGAAGGGTGGGGAAGGTGACGTCATATACATCCGGTTTATCAATCATTTAGTACATTTGGCTTTTAAACACCCATTTTCAATATATTCTTCAACAGGCTTGATAAACCAATAATGTTTGGTCTAAATCCACTCCTTTGTACAAATTTTTTGAAAGATGTCTGTTTGAGCAAGTTTATGTGGAACAAGGTCATTTGGAATTAATATTTTTAGCGGGGGATAGAGCACTGCAATGGAGCCATGGTATATAAGTGGTGTTTCCATCCAATTGGTTTGCCCTTTTTTTATACCTCCCACAAACTATGCATTTATGTGGGTCAAGGTCGCGTAAAGATACCCTTTGAGCGGGGGATAAACCACTAAGCAGCATGCTAGTCCATTGCCGCAAAGTGATCTATCCCCCGCTCTGTTCTACAAAACCTCAATCAAGTCCAAGTTCAAGTCCTAGTTTAACACTTGGTTGGGAAACTTACATTAGTTTGATACTTATTTCTACCGTTACACTTGCTCCATTCTCAAAAAGATATAAATAATATAGTCCTGGATACTGTTTTGTTTCACATCCTGCATGTTCCTTAATAAAGTCAAAAGCCAATCTTCTTGAATATTCATTATGAAACACTTCTCTCACACAAACAAGAATTTTGTCTTCCACCAATTTCAGTTGAATTGATGTTAGTTTGCTTACATCATCCTTGTCTATCAGGGGTAGCTTGTAGGTGAAAGTATTTGGCGGTAGTTTGTGCGTTCTGTCAAGTAAACAACAAAATTTGTTATACAATTTCTTCTCATTGTCTGTAATACTATTAATACCAATCAGATTATAGTATGAAGGTTTATAAGGTATACGACGAGACATTTTTGATCACCGGTCTTCTTAAGAATGAGCTCCTGGACAGCCACTTCCAACGAAAGCTGGAGCGTAAATGAGAAGTGCGTGCAACCTGGCCGCCTTATATCCCCACCGGGGCGGCCAAGCCTAGGGTATCAAGGGGGGGGGGCACTTTTCGTCCGGAGCAATAAACTTTTTGGTCAAGGTCAAAATTTTTTCCCAAAAAAAAATTTCTGGGGGGGGGGCACTTTTTGTCCGGAGCAATAAACTTTTGGTCAAGGTCAAAATTTTTTCCCAAAAAAAATTTTTCGGGGGGGGGCACTTCTCGTCCGGAGCAAAAAACTTTTTGGTCAAGGTCAAAAATTAAAAAAAAAAAAAAAACTTTCGAAGAAACCCAAATATGGACAACTCTAAACATTTACTGTGTTAAAAAAGACCTGACTGTTAAAGATCTGAAAACTTTTTTAATTTAGGTCAAGGTCACGAAAAAACTTTAAGAAAATTAAGCCTCACACCCCCTATGGGGGTGTGGGGCACTTGGGTTGTCATCGCTGTAGCCTCCGAAGAGACCCAACTATGACAACAAGGCAACATCCAATGTCGTGTACCCTTCGCCACGCAAGACTTGTAAACATTTACTGCATTGTCTTTCAGTAGCTAACAAAGATTCATTTACGTAATTTTGAGTTTCCAGAAGGAAACAAACTGAGGACACCCTAGTGGCTTACGTCCTCGTCCGAGTGCAGAGGCCGCCGCAACCTTTTGCATGCCAGCGTACAAACGGACATGCTCCCAGATGCCATCCGCAACCTTTTGCATGCCTGGCAGGAGCCTACCAATAATTAAAATAGGCTTTACACGGGGGCCTACTCCCGTAACCTATCTTTAATATTTTTAATTTAGCAATGCATTGAATTTTTACAAGTCTTTGTGGGTCAAGGCCACACGGACATTAAAAAAATTTCGGCCCCCGTACATCCATGGCGAACCACGAATGTTCGGGGGCCTTGGGGACTAAAAAACACAAATAGCTAATAAAGATTCATTTACATAATTTTGAGTTTCCAGAAGGGAAACAAGAGGTTGAGGACAGCCCTAGTGGCTTACGCCCTCGGTCCGAGTGCAGAGGCCACCGCAAATTGGTCACTTCTCGTCCGGAGCAAAAAACTTTTTGGTCAAGGTCAAAAATTTTTCCGAAAAAAAAGTTCGGGGGGGGGAGGGGGTGGGGGAGGGGGTGGGGGAGGGGGTGGGGGGGGTCACTTCTCGTCCGGAGCAAAAAACTTTTTGGTCAAGGTCAAAAATTTTTCCGAAAAAAAAGTTCGGGGGGGGGTCACTTCTCGTCCGGAGCAAAAAACTTTTTGGTCAAGGTCAAAAATTTTTCCGAAAAAAAGTTCCGGGGGGGGTGTCACTTCTCGTCCGGAGCAAAAAACTTTTGGTCAAGGTCAAAAATTTTCCGAAAAAAGTTCGGGGGGGGAGGGGGTGGGGGAGGGGGTGGGGGAGGGGGTGGGGGGGGAGGGGGGGGGGGTAAGTGGGTCAAGGTCACCCACAACACTTCTACTCTAAGTGTTGGCTATACCCCCACCACAACTGAGTCCCTAGGCTGCACAACACCGCTCCGCCAGTATGTCTCCAGCTTCCATGCGGTGCGTTTCGCTGTTCTCTAACTCTCTATATGTAAGTATTTTTACAAGTTTTGAATCTAGGTCAATACACTTTAACTCTGGGACGATATGGACTTGTACTATTTCTGTGTTTTGACTCAAGGTCATCACACTTTAACTCTGGGATGATTTCGACTTATAGCATTTCAGTGTTTTAACTCAAGGTCGTCACACTTTAACTCTGGGGCGGGATTGACTTGTAGTATTTCTGTGTTTTGACTCAAGGTCACCACACTTTAACTCTGGGACGGGATCTACTTGTAGTATTTCTGTGTTTCACTCAAGGTCATCACACTTTAACTCTGGGATGATTTCAACTTATAGTATTTCAGTGTTTTGACTCAATGTCACCACACTTTAACTCTGGGACGGTATCAACTTGTAGTATTTCTATGTTTTTACTCAAGGTCATCACACTTTAGCATGTAACTTTAAGGTAGCACCGAAACGGTGCTACCCGGCTTGACATTTTCAAGTTTCCCAGGGTCATCACAATTTCCCCCACCACTTCCCATATACCTAGAGTGCGCGGGGCCGGACAGTCAGTCGCTCGGTGTCTGTCGTAGGGTGCGCATCGCGGTTGCAGTAATGGTCGAATGGGGGCTTCTGGGCCAGTTCGAGGTCACACGAGCGGTGTCACATGACGGTTTAGGCAGAGTAACGTTGCAAACTTCAAATTTCCTCGGCACTTTTGCTGTTTCTCATCTAATTTCGCTCCAAGTCGTCAAGGTCACGGTAACCTGACTGAAACTCGGAGCGTAGTGTGAGAAACAGCAAAGGTGCCAAAAAATTTTAGGTTTCAGCGTGACCTTGACCTTTGTGACATCGATGACGTCATCTTGGTGACGTAAGGGGTGATGACGTCATCAGCACGTCATTTCTGTGACGTCATGGGTGTGACGTAATGGAAGTGACGTCATTGGTGATGACGTCATCGATGATGCAATCGATGACGTCATCGATGAGGTCATTGACCTCGATGACGTCATCGATGACGTCATCGCTCGGGTGACCTTGAACTGGCCCAAATGCCTTACTTTTCCACTACTAACGATAATTTATTATTTATTAAATGCGATTGCAAACTACACTTTTGCAATCATTCAAATCTTTGCATATTATACCTTTGCAATTGATGTTGTGAAGGGTTAATGAACTGCGTAGGCATATGAGTACATTTAATTGAGTTTTGTATGAGTGTCCAGGATTACTCAAATATAAGTGTCGTTCAATATAATTTAATTTTGGGTTAAAACGAGTGAAATATTGGTTACATACTCTCTTTGTTCACCATATAATTCACCCATACTTTAGAGCTATTTATTCCTTTATTGATTTTGTGTCAATATACAAAACACTGACCATGGGAAAATAGATTTTTTACTTGCCTTCTTTAAATAGATTCTTAGTTTTTCCGATATAGATTATGCCAATCGCGAGGTCTCTTATTACCCACAGAACATGCAAGTAATAACTGCCTCAGCTCCAGATCGGGCATAGCACAGTTAATTAATCACCTGTCTCTCTTTGACTGAAACTCAAACTTTAATGAATTACTCTGACCTTTATGCTTTACCAGCCGGAAGACACAAGTGCCGCGAAGACTGGCCCACTCTGACCAGCGAGCGAATCTTCAACATTTTCCTGGACATGATTCTGCTGCTCATACCCCTAATCATTATGAGCCTTGCCTACTCACTAATAGTGTCAAAGCTGTGGAAGGGACTGCAGCGAGAAATCAAACACAACTCTTCCTGTCGCAGGCGACGTAAGTTGGACTGATATATACTTATATAATCACTATAAAAACAAATTTTATATCCAATGGTCTAGACTTACATATTCTTATTAAGTTATGTATTAATATACTAGGAGTACGCTCGTACCTCCCGTAAGTGTCTATTCGAAGAAGAAATTTAAAAATTTGCATTAGGGATTGTCACATTAAAAAAAAATTTGATCCCACTTTGTAATGGTATTAAAACAACTAAAATCACTTGTAATAAAAGAAAACCTAAATAAAAACTCAATTTTCTTATATTTAGGCAATACTTAGTTCGTAGTTACTTTTAATTTAATGGATTTGTGTCATGCACATTTTTTACTAGCATTTACTACAATTAGTCTTAAACATTTTTACAGTATTTTAATTATTTATTATAGTACAAATAAGTTAGGTTGCCCCATGTACACAAAAGAAAATAATTTATTTATTTTAATAATTAGGCCTACAGTACAACTGGCTGCCTTACTTGCATCACTGTAAAAGTGTTTAACTTCTCAAACTTTATATATTTTATATATATATATATATATATATATATATTTTTAAACACAAGAATATAGTAAGGAAAGCCTATTTTTAGAAAATAAAAATCATCTTGATTATAATTAAGCCTATCACCCCAGAGAACATTCAAGAATATTTACACACTTAAACCTACCAAAAATCGTTTTGTTTATCCTACAGATGTAAATTTTAACTACTTGTGACTGGTTTCAGGTCATTCATACCCATCTTTAGTCACCAAACCCTATCTCTTATACAGTATTATAATTTATGAATATTTACGCCCACTTGCACGGTTGTTGTACGTACGGTTGGTGCGGTGATGATATTACATCTGTCGCAATAGATTTTCAAACTCAGTGAATTTCGATCGGAGTTCAGTTTTTTCCCAATATACACCATAGGCAAAAGGATGTAGGTTTGCTGCCATGGGCGTGTTGTACATAAATATACCATATATTTGTCAAATATTACCCACTCATGCGACAGAGAATCTCAAGAACCATAGGGTATAGAGGGATGAAATTTGGCATGAACATCTTTAGGTGCTCACTAAGAAACGGTTTTGCAATATTCCATCAGGTCTCTGCAGCACAGGATTTTGATTTTGATCTAATGTTATTCGTAAAGCCAGTTTTTAATATGTTATATATGATATATATATATATATATATATATATATATATATATATATATATATATGTGTGTGTGTGTGTGTGTGTGAATTTAGGAAACAACGAAGCTGAAAAACTTTATGATGTAACGGGTTGACATTTGTAATGTGAGATCCGCTTTGCCCATAGGTAACTAATAAACGCTTTTAAAAAGCTTCTTAAGGGCTCCGCCCCGCAGGACTTCAAAATTAATTGGGGTTGAAATTTGAAATGACACTCTCCTTTGTTCATAGGTCCTCACCAAGAAACACTTTTGCAAAATTCCTTCAGGGCTCCGCCCCACAGGCCTTCAAAATTTATGTCAAAATTACTATAGAATGTACGCAGATGGAATTTGGCATGGGCCAAAGAGTTCTCTTTGATAATAGTCACTCTTTGCTAGTAAGACGCACGAAAATAGTCCGATGGAAATTTTAACAGCTGTTTCCCCCCTCACCCCCTCTCGCCCTGCAATGTTGTCATTTTGTGTTTATGTTTACCATGTGTAATATAGTATAAAAATTTATTTTAGAATAAATCTGGCAAAAATGCATCGACTCTCATTGGACTATATTCGTGAATCCTACTATAATAGGTGTTCACTAAGAAAAGATTTTTCAAATATATTTTTTAAAGTTCCTTATGATTCCACCCCAAAAGGCTTGAAAAATATGATGCCTTGTGGCCAATTTTTAAATGCGAATCAAAGAAACAATGGATCTCAAAGATTGTAGGGCCTGCAGCCCTGCAGGGTTACAATTAGTAAAGAACTTTCATTTTTCTCATTGGTGCTCATTATGAAACGGTTTTGCAAATTTTGTTAACGGCTCCGCGCCACGGAACCTCAAGATTGCCATAGATCCTAGCGGGTTGAAATTTAAAGTGGACATTGCTCTTTAATAATGGGTGCTCACTAAGAAAAGGTTTTGCAAAATCCCTTCAGGGCTTCGCTAACACAACGTCAATGTTTCAATAGGATTCTTGAGAAGAAGACTTTGTTACCCTTTAAAGATATTTTGTTATCTATAAAATAAAATTTGCGAAGCCGTGAAAATAAAGGGCGAAGCCGTAACGGGCCACAGATAGTATAGGATAACCCCCCCCCCCCCCCCCAATTACAGGTATCAGAATCTCTTATATTGTCATCTTTAAGATTACAAATAGTGTAATTTTTGTACATACCAAATTTGATCAAGTATTGGTATTTATTTTATTTTCCCCTTAACAGCGAGCAGGTAGGTAGGTAAATTGGACAACATATGGGTGTTGTAAGCAAATATAGGTTTACCCCCAGATAACCTACAGATATCTATGGGTTATCTGTGGTTAAACCCTTCCTAGTAAATGTACTTCCGGTACAAAATTTAAGAGGTTATGTTACCAATAAGAAAGTGAGTTACAGTTTTGAGTTGAGTTTCCTTAAGAATAACATGGTAAATGTATTTAGGGGTTTCTCTGTAATCAACTATGCCAAGTTTTAAAAATTTAAAAACATTTTTTTTCAAGCTCCTTTAAATAATTTAATGGTCACTTGTTAAAATTGATGGTTTAGTGATGCCTTTAGTATACTATCGCCAAATTGTTTTGGGCAAATGCTGGAGCAAAAGTTGGGTTTAACTCGCTCAGCGAACTCATGAAATACACTATCGCTGTTACTGTTTGAGCTGATCTCGGAACTCTTAGACGAACAGTGAAGCAGTGTAGTTAGGCATTACCAAATCCTTTTTCAGTTTAATTTCAATAACAGGATGATTAAGTTTACCCCTTATACAAACCCTCACATCTGCCAGATTGCGTATATCTTTGATGTGCTTGTGTGCCGGGCCCACAACACAAACTCCGTATGATAATACTCAAGAAACTCTAGATTTCATTTCACCACGTATAACAAGCAGTTATAAAATAACACCAAAGAAATTAATACAAACCAACATACGCCAACTTTTGACCAGAACAGAAGAACCTCATGGTAGTATGTACTGGGTCACTGGGTGGATTCGTGCTGAATGCTTGGGTCTGCTCGCGTCCTTTGATTTGTGCAAAAACCGACTGCAGATGGAGCACAGGCAAGCACGAACCCTGGAGAAGCGAGCCATGGTGAACTAAGCCAACCAGAGTCAAGCTCACTTAGAACACTATCTGCTTGACCTTGCCCGCCTTGATTAAGGGATGGTGTACTGCAGGAATTAAATTAAAATTAAAGGACGATTAAGTGTTTTACTTTTATGACATCACGTACCAACCACTTTGAATTTATCTTCAATGTGTCGACTCAACTATGTATGATAATTAATACTCAAGGAACTCTACAAGATTTCATTTGACCACTTCATTAATAACAAGCAGTTAAAAATTACAGTAACACCAAAGAAATCGATGTACACAGAATAAACACCGAGACTAACCCCAATACAGGTTACAAACAATGTTAATGCAGACTAATTGCTATAAGTGAGGGAGAAAGGAAAAAGGGACCTCTTCGCGGCAAAGTAAAAATTACAGTATGGGCAGTTTTATCGATTGAGGTAAAAAATATCGATTTTGGGTTGTTTGCATTCTAATATGCTCCATTTCGTCCTTTACCGGTTGAAATATATTAGAAAACACTTGTAATGGCATAAAACATTCAAAATAACGGTCGATGTCTAGCTTGTGAAAAGGTACCTCTTCGCGCTTATGGATAAATAACATTGCCGCGCCGCGAACAGGTCCCTTTTCAAAACCAATCTAAAAGCTATGCTACACTCTTAAAACTGCACTCTGACGAATTCTATCAGCGACGAGGTGAACTACTACGAGATAATTGTAAATATAGAACATCTTTCAATAAATCAAAACCAGAAAATGCTGCCCAGAGGTCGCATATGGCAGTTTTGCAATTCGTTATGGAGAAATAACAAAGGACCGCAAAGAGGTCCCTTTTCTGAAATATCAAATTTTTACTACATGCTTCAATAAAAACATTTTTTCTTGAAAACTACTGTGAGTTAAGAAAAAAATAGGTGTTCCCATTAAAGAGGACATTTACAGCTTTCTTTTGGTACCAAAATCGTTTTTTAAATATGAAAAATAAATGTTTTATGCTAATTTGAGTTTTCAAACAGATTATATCTTTAACAAAAAAATCGTAGACTTGCAGGACTTGCGCAAAATTGTTAGGAATTAAATGAGGAATTCAAAAATATGAATAACTAAATATGAAAAATTACCACGAACAGGTCCCTTTTTCCTTTCCGCCTACATATTTCTCACCTCTAACTCTCGATATATATTTTTGTGATATTTTAAAGCATTTTTAACTATGCATTTTCCTGATTTCGAGTGTTAGTGTCAAAACAATGGATCTTATAAAAAATCTAAATAATATTTTTGAAAAATATTTATACAAACTACAGTTTTGGTCGTATGACTCTGCCTTATGTTCGCTTGTTAAACCTCAAAACCAAATTTAATGGTATCAAAAATATTTCGTTTTTATTATTTTTTAATTTAAGGTCCAGTGACTATGTGGTTGGTCCAATAGAACAATCTGTGAGGTTTTTTGGGAAGATCTTCAAAAGAGCTACAGTCCATATAGGGAAACTTGCTAAAAGTAAAATACCCTCATAGCAGCAGATCTGCTAAACTCAGTGAATTTGGAAAGGAATTTGATATTTTGTATTTTTCCCATAAACACCATACAAATGAGTAATGTATATGTTTACTGTCATGGGATGTCGTTGAAAATAAAAAAATTCGGCCATATGAAGCCATATACTAAGTTTCATCAATATCTGTTCATAAATAAAAGAGTTTGCCTATTCTGCATAAACATTATCATTAACATGGAAAAAGAGTATGCAGGGTTTTCTGCCATAATAATTACAAATACTTCCGTCGCAGCAGACCTGCATACTCAGAGAATTTCCTACCGAATTTTGATATTTTATTTTTTCCACAAATTCCATTGTGGTGAGTATGTTGGTTTGCTGCCATATGGGTTTTGGAAGCATGTATTTAAGTTGTACCTTTCCTAGCGAATTTACATACCAAATTTTATCAAGCTATGCCAATAAATAAGAAAGATAGAGGGTTTTGTTTATTTCCCTAAGAATGAAAACTTATTTTTGGATTTTCTCCATAACCATTTGAGCTATTAACCAGATCAAAAATTCAAAATACTAAATTGTTTGATTTTTAGATTTTTTTAAATGGTTCTGGTTAAATTTTTGGAATTTGATAAATTAAGGCAAAAAAAGCCAAAAACCTATTTTAGACCCTTTTGAAAACCCTTAAAACCCTGTTAACACTGTCCCATCATTCTGGTTTGCGAACTCGATAAAGTAAATGCTGCCTTACACTTCCTTTATCAAATTTGTTCAAAATCTGAGATTTTGTTCAAAAGTTATCACATTCACCGACACTTATCTATATTCATAAAAGTGAGAATATACGTTTGTATGTATGTTGCCTATGGACTCCGAAACCGCTCGACAGATTGTAATGAAACTTTCAGGCATTATTAAGCATTATTTAAGGATGTTTGTGTGTAGTTAAGGTGCAAATCTGTCCAAAGGGCTCTGACCAAGAGGGCATACAATAGTTTGAAAAAATCTGAAAATCTATATTTTATCTATTTTTATTGGTTGCTAAGAAACAAATTCAATGAAAAATTCTAATTTCAGGTATTCCAGTGATTTCTTATATATAAGGTTAGAGTAACCGCGAGTGAGATTAGCGGATGAGCTAAACCTGACGGCGAGTGAACGTAGCGAACAAGCTTAATTACCAATAAAATCAATTCAATCACGAGCGAAGCCGTAACGGGAAACAGCTAGTATAAATATATATATATATCTCCATTCCACTCACTAAAATGGTCAGTTACGCATAATTTTTTTAAAGTATAGTAGACAAATAATAAAATTTGTAAAAATTTTATGTTATTATGAAAAATATGATCTTAAAACATTATTTTAAGACATTTTTATTCATGAGTATATTTTATTTAACTGAATGGATTAGGAGAAATAATCAATTAAAGTTAGCCCCATGTTATATTCTTGTGGGACTAAAAGTTAAATTCAATTGCCTGTAGCGTCCTAACTGTTAAGTTTAGAGAAAAATGTAAACGAATGAAAAAATCTTCAAATTGCGGGATAAATCCAAAAATGACATTGTAATTGGGGGTTCATATTTGAAATTTTTTAGTTGACTGCCATATTGAAAAATGGCAGCCATTTACAAAAAATTTATTTACTTAATTTTAAACTTCTTTAAAAACAAGGGATTGTTCTCCATTTAAAGTTTACTGTAAGATTTATATTTTACAAAATACCTCAAAACAAAAAAAAGTATCATGGTCCAATTGGTAGGTCTAACCGTAACTACTACCGTAATAGCGTTTCCCTACAGGGAAATTCGCTAAAAACCTAGATTTTTTACCATAAATAGATGGATCTCAACCAAATGAAGGTAGGCCCTACCAAACTAAATACTAAAACTTTTTAATATCTCGGTAACCAATGGATATGGAGCAAAGTTTCAATGTCCTATATTGTGTGTTTTTCAAGCTAATTCCTGTGTGGTAAAAATTAAAATTTAAAATTTTGCAAAATTAAAAATGAAAAACAAAAAAACTTATTTTTGAGAAACAAAACCATCCAAAATTACTCTTTCCGGTAGGTGCGATGAACTCATCTTAATAATAGTAGGATTGCACATCTCTACCTAATTTGGTCCAGATCGGACTGTTTTTACGAGAGTTATCGTGTCTAGGGACAAATATACATATATATATATATGTATAAATTTTAATGACCATTATTTTTTGTCTCGGGGCACCACAAAAAAAGTAACATGGTTCCGTGATTAGATTTTACCATGAGACCTACGGTAATAGCTTCTCTCCTATGGGAAATTTGCTAAACAAATATTTACTATCAAAGATCCTTTATCCATAATAATGTAACAAGTACATTGCATAGCGTTGTAGCAAAAAAGTTGATAGCCTACTGTATTTTACAACTGCACTTAAACTTACTAATACTGTAATAGCATTTTTTAAATAAAGAAGGAATAAAATAAATAAGATTCTTATGTTTACTCGGCGTTCAAATACTTATCAAACGAGTACGGATAGAGCTGCAAGAGTTGCATGGATGTTACATGGTTAGTGAGTTTGTAAAAACCGATCCAACTACAGAAAAGCAGCCTTAATATTGATGGAATAATGTCCATTAATTATTTTAAATTATATGGAATATAAACAATAAGAATTGGAATTTTATGATGAATTGTTTAATAGTTATAGCTTAAATAGAAGGAAAATCATATTTGTGTTTGATTGTCCGAACCACCCCCTGTCCTGGTTAGTATGGATTTAGCTTTGCTCTCTACTGCATATAAATTGAGTTTAAAATGTCAAAGTTGCAAAGTATAGAGCAATAAATTAATGCCAAAACCCATTTTATACCCTTTTGTAAACCCATAAAAAACATTTTTGCATGGTCCAATCATGCTGGTTTTAGAATTTCACCTGATAAATGCTATCTTACACTGGTGTACCAAATTAAAAAAACAAAGTGGAGGTTAAGTTCAAGAGTTATTGTGTTAAGGGAAACACAAAGGCCTAGAGCCTACATAAGCTTACAAATCTACAAGTCTTTTTTTTCTTCTATTATTCTCAAAACGAAAAGTACCATGGGCTTATGTCTCAACGTAGGCCTAAGCATAATTCCTTGTAAAAGGAAAATTCGCTAAAATTTGAACAAACGCTGTTTTTTTGCTTTTAGTGACTTCAAAATGAAAAGTAGGCTAACTTGGCTCCTGTCTTAGGTTTTACCCTGACTACTATAATGATAGTATTTTCCCTAGGTCAATATGTTATTGAAATTTGCTACACATTATTTAAGTTAGGCCTAAAAATTACTTGAGGAGTAGAATGGATAGGCCTACTGACAAGGAATACCGGTATAAGTTCGTTATCGTACTCCATTGTTTTTATCACTGGATGAAATTTTGATTTTGCGATGAAAATTGTGCGATGAAAACAATCAAATCAACAAGTTTCATAAAGCGCCTACACTAATATTGAATGAAAATATCTATAGATCAGATAGATATATCTATCATATTAACAAATTTACCAAATCAATCAATAGATAGCCTAAATAATAAACTTATACGATCACAATTAGTAATTACCGTACCCCTATTTTGTTAACATTTCTGAGGGGAGCGATCGAAGCTCCTATACTACACTCTGGCTTTTTATTTACACGTACTCCTCCTGAACAGCTGGAGTGATCCTCACGAAATTTTGCTCGGTCATAGTAACCATCTATGGGAAGGTATAAATCTGTAATCCTGGTCCAAATCGGACATAAGGGTTCTGCCCTACGGCCCTTTAAATTTACCATGTTATTTTAATAGGAGACAATTTTTATTTGGTTTCTTTACTGTGTGATGATTAAATACAGCTGTTAAATATAAGGATCAAATTTAACTGCAGACTGTTACTATTAGCTGTTTGTGAATACAGTACAGTAGTTTTATGTGAAATTGTTGTTTTGTTTATTATAATGTGTTTTTACGTGAATTAAATGCCACGTTTACAGAGAGGAGGTGCAAATCTTGGACGACGCACCATTTAAACATATAATAGCCCGTTGCAGCAAACCTGCGTAGTAAAAAATTATTAGAGTATTGCAGACTTGTGGCGAGTAAGCGCAGCGAACAACCTAAATCTGACGACGAGTAAGCGTAGCGAACGAGCTCACTTGAATTACCTATAAAACATTTGCTATTATTGATTTTAAAAATAGTTGCTCCCCTCAATATTGCAAGCAGACAACTGCGTTGTATACCTAGTTATTACCACATCAATAAAAAACAAACCATTTAACCTAACATAATCAACATTAACAAAACCAAAACACAACTTAATCATAATGACAAAATAACAAACGTAGATTATAAGAACAATTAGACCTACCTATGTTTCTTACTTAAATGTGGACTTTCCTGGGCTTAGGATGGTTCCTCATGTTAATGGATTTTAGTTGAGGTTAATGTTAGTTTGTTTGAATAAATTTTGTCACGCTACGTGAAATTTTGTATTTTTCACAGTCATTTTCAATCCTATTCAATTGATATATCGATGTATATTTTCATTCAATAGTAGTGTAGGGGCTGTATGAAACTGTACCCACAACAACAATACCGGTATTAAGGAAAGAAATAGGCCTACGAACAATCAAACCTAAAAATCTAACCGTAAGCCTCCTTAACTTTTATGGAGAGCAATATTTTTAACAAACAAACTGGCTGGGTAGCTGAGTGGTTATAGTGCTCACCATTGAATCTAAAGGTTGCCGGTTCGATCCTGGGAAAAGTTAGTAGCTTTTTAAAGGTTTGATTCCGGACCCAGTTGCCATTTGTCATTGGGCCATCAATTAATGATGCTTTCTAACAACTGGTCAAGGTTAGATAGTAACTTAACAAGACTTTGGTTTGGACAGTTCCCAGTCAAAACGCTAAGAAATGCCTCTGGCGTAGTTACACCAAAAATAAAAAAATAAATAAAACAAATCAATTGTTTTTGGAAACATTTAAAAGGCATATTCCCTCAATACAATTTGGTAAAAAATACTTTACCGATTGGTATTTAGCAGCATATTTGTGTGACGACGCTATATTATGAAGTCTGCATCTCTTGACAATTAAGGCCTACAAATAAAAACTTAGGTAACATGGTTTGTTTTCTGTTTTCCTTTAATGTAATTAGGCTACATTACTTAAAATTAATAGGCTACTTGATTTGGTTATTTTCGGTTACTTGTGCACAGTATATTAGTTTTATTGTCGCAGGACATTTTTAGAAAACAGAAATCAGTGTACAGTACCTAATGAAATCGTAACTGTATCAGTGATTGCATTACCTATGCATAAAATAGCAATATTATCGCAAATTTTGAAATTTTAACCATTGATAAAAACTATGGAGTAGGATAACGAACTATTACCGATCTATCTAGGCCTTTCTCTATTTATCCACTCAAAACATACTATCTTCTTAGGCCTCAAGTCCTTCACATAACACCCAAAACAAGTTGTCTTCCGTATTAAGTTACTGTACTTGACCCTTGAACCGGGACTTTTGGTTAATTTGAAAAGCAAAATATGTTACATTAAATTAATTGTTGCAGATAATTGGTTTGGTTAACTATTAGCAGATTCACAATTGTCAATTAGGCCTAGCGCTTCTGAGTTACTTAAAAAAGTGAATTAATTAGCCTGAAAGTATGAAAATTACAGGAATGATACAAACATAGCGTTTACGGTATTCTTCTGTAATTCATGATTTATCTGCTTTTTAAGGTGTACTCACTAAAATCCAAAATGTAATGAATACACATTGATACACAACATGCACTTAATGAAACTGAAATTGCCCTAAAAGGCTTAGCCTACCGGTACCAAAAGTTGTTAACGTCAATAAATAAAACAATCTAGTACTTACTGTTCAAATTTTACTTCATAATACACTTTTTTTAAGAAAGGACATTAATTAGCTGTGTATACAATGTAGTTGGTTTTCGTTACTGAAATTAAATTTAATTAGAGCCGTCAATTTCATATTTGTCATAACCTCTCTACATCCAACTTTGTTTATGTTTATGCGACTACTTCACCCCATCACCCCGCTCCCGGACCCGGACTGGACCAATCAGAACGTCTCAGTCTTGATTGTTAAGACTCGCAAAGACGTTGCTAAAAAAGTAAACACAGCACCGACCACTAAAAATGTCTCCAATGAATTTCTTATGGAAAAAATGAAAAAGTGACATTTTAAGATTATTTTATTAATATCCAACCAACTACTTTCAAAAACGCATCAGCACTTAACGGTTGCATAAAGAATCTTCAACTGAAATTTGAGGCCAATCTGTTACTTCTATCGAGCGTAATCGTGGAGCAAAGAATAGCTATATGAGACTCTTAGTTACTCTAGGTCTATTCTTAGAATAGACAATTAATGAACTAATGGTACAATGAATTCATTAACAACTAGTTATTATCCTTCACGGCTTCGCACGCGATTGTATTTCTTTTCTAGGAATAAAATATCTTTAAAGAGCAATGAAATATTTTATCTTTAGAATTATATTGAAACATTGAAGTAGTGTGAGCAGAGCCCTGAAGAAAAACCTTTTCTTAGTAAGCACCTAGGAGCAAAGATAAACGACCATGTGAAATTTTATCATCCCCTCCCCCCCAAACCCCTATTTTAATTGTGAAGTTTTGTGTTGTGAAGCTCTAAAGAACTTATAAAACTATATTTGTAATACGATTTCTTAGTGAGAAAATATATAGCAAATGTCACATTTCAACGCCGTAGTAATTTTGAAGGCCTGGGGGGTGGATTCTTAAAAAACTTAAAATGTTTTCCAAAATATCTTATTAGTAGGCACTTATTAACAAAGAGTAAGGTCGATGCCAAATTCTAATCCCGTTTTCTCTATAGTAGTTTTGAGGTTCTGTGGGGCGGATCCCTAAAGGAAATGCGCAAAACTCTATGACACACCTATGAGAAAACGGATCACTCCAATTTTCAAACCCGGATTCCCCGCTCCCTTTTAGATTCCTTGTTTCCTTAATTTGTATTTAGATTTGCCACAGTGATAACATTATATTGGAATTTCGAAGACCATTGGGGCAGAGTGATAAAGGAACATCGCTAAAGCGTTTCTTAGTGAGCACCTATGAGCAAAGAGCAAAGTCCATGCCAAATTTCAAACCCGTAGGCACAATATCTATTTTGAAGTGCTGTGGGGTGGAGCTCTGAAGGAGCTCTCCAAGAGAGTTTCTGTGGCAAAAGTGAATCTTCTATTCCAAATTTAACCCCCCCCCACGTCATCTGGTTTTTCAGATTCATTCTGTCCTAGATTCCTATTAAAAATTTCACATTATAATAACAGTAGATATAAATTTCGAAGTCCTGTGTGGAGGAGCCTTAATGGAATTTTGCAAAAATGTTTCATAATGAGCATTTTTCAACGAAGAGAAATGTCCATGCCAAATTTTAACCCTCTATAAACTATGGTTATTGAGATTCTGTGATATGTGAGTGAGTGGTATTTATAGTACTTTTCTCGTTCCTATTCATGGGCAACACTCACCTTTTTCTTGTAAAGCGAGACAGGTCTAATAATCCGTTGTAAATCCAAATTCGTTTATAAAAGAATAAAACACATACACGCAAGTACTGTCTCTACGCACCCCTGACATTTTGTGGACCAACCAAAGGTCCATGTTTTCAGGGAAGAGGGGGATTCCCTAGTTTGCCAGTCGCGTTTATCTTTCTGAGTGCCAAGACATGTCACGAGATGGCAAAAAAAATGCGTTGGATGATGTGAACAAGCCGATTTTAATTTTTAGATTCACAATTCCTACTTCTGGATATTGATTTCAATTATTAGAAATGAATATTTACCTTTTCAATATCCTTGTTGTCGGAGGGTCACTACTAGTACATGTTTCGTGGCGACAGCCACATCCTCACATCCTCCTTTGGTTTTCTCCAAAAAGGGTCGTCAAACATCAATTTTAAATGTTTGACGACCCTTTCTGGAGGTAACCTGAGCATGTGGCTGTGGCCACGGAACATGTATTTACCCTCCGACAACAAGGATATTGAAAAGGTAAATATTCATTTCTAACGATTTTAATTCTTAATCAATACCTCATCTTAAGAAATGCAATAATTTACTCTTATTTGAATAAAACAAAAGCACATGTTTTCATTTAAACGAAGTAAGTATTGCGTCAAAACTAATTGCCCAATGCTCTTACGATCCAAACTTGGTAATTTTATTTTTATCTCCACTCTCGCGAAGCCTGATTTATGACACAAGGGACGGAACGCGGACGATGGAAGTCACTTCTGGTGCCGCGCAAGGTTCAATACTCGGCCCGGATCTCTGGAACGTTGCCTATCACAGCCTCTTGAGGTCCGAGATGCCTGAGGAAACCACTTTGGTTGGGTACGCCGATGACGTCGCAGCTCTCATAGCCGCACGCAACGTTGAGCTGGCCCAACTAAAGCTGAACCGAGTCATGCGCGTAGTCAAAACCTGGATGTTCGATCACGGTCTCTCGCTTGCTCTCAGTAAGATGGAGATTTTGATCCTCACGAAGAAGAGGATCGACACCGTTGTCCCGTTCCGAGTGGGAAGGGAGGTGGTCCAATCATGTCGTCCTGCCAAGTACCTCGGGGTTATGGTGGACACCAAGCTAAGCTGGAGGGATCGGATCTTCCGTACGGCAGAGAAGGCCGCTAAAGTAGTCACTTACCTTAATAAGCTGATGGCCAATGTCGGGGGTCCCCGATCCAGTAGAAGACGTCTGTTGATGTCCGCGGTCCAGTCCGTGCTTCTTTATGGAGCAGAGGTGTGGGCAGACTCTCTCGATAAAGAGTTCTACAGGTTGCGACTCGCCTGGGTTCAGCGTCAAGCGGCGCTCCGGGTGTGTTCCGCCTACCGGACAGTGTCCGAGCCTGCCGTCCTGGTGGTCACCGGAGTCATTCCTGTCAAGCTCTTTGCAGGAGAGAGGAAGGCGATTTATCAGAGACAAGGCGAGATCGGCATGGAAGTGGTAAGAACAGAAGAGCGTTCCCGAACCTTCCAGCAGTGGCAACACAGGTGGGAGCACGACACCCGAGGACGATGGACTGCGTGACTCATCAAGCAGGTCCAACCATGGGTAGAACGGCAGCGTGGAGAGGTGGACTACTACGTGACCCAGTCACGGCTATTTTCGGTCGTACCTGAACCGGATGGGCAAGACCGGGTCACCGGACTGCATTTATTGCCCGGGCGTTCCCTACGATGCGGAACAAACATTATTCCGCTGTCCCCGTTGGGAAGGGCCCCACCTGAAGGCCACACAAATTTTTGGTACATTTTCGGTGGACTCGGTCTACCAAAAGATTTTGGAGGATGAGGGCAACTGGGATTGTTTGTCACAGTTCGTCCGGGGCATCCTCCTGGAAAAGAAAACCGATCTGGACCACGAAGTGGCCTAGATCCCTTGATCGAGTGGTTGGATAAGGAGCGAGCCCCACGGGCGTAAACCAAATTTAGGCCTAGCCAGACGTAATGTGATAAACGATTCCAGGTTAGAATGCTAAAGAGTAGAGGAGGTTTTTAGTGGGTAAACCCGTTTTTTAGGGGAGCCCCACACTACAGGCTGGCCATCTGTGTGCTAATGCATTTTTCCCGCCTTTTCCTAAAAAAACTTGGTAATTTTAAAACTCGCTCAAGAGGTAAATCTCTAATTGATTTTTTTTTTTAATTCGGCACCACAAAATATGTAATTGTGGTTGCCTCTCTAGGTGGTTATTAATGTCTCTTCACTCATTGCAAAAATCTTCCCCTATTTCTAAAATCAAACCATAACACATATTTTGATGTACTTAAGGCAGATGTTTTTCCAATCATAAAGCTATTCTTATGGATGGCGGTAAACGGTATTTTTAACTTTCTGGTAATTTTATGGATACGCCAATATTTTACCTCGTCTAGACCCCTCCCACCATGATGAGATTTGTGAAACCCTCACAGTTCCGCTCAAACAATTCCCTTACAGAACTATATGTATAGAGGAAAGACTTTGAGTCAATTATGAATGTATACCGGCATACCGTAAAAGTGGTATACCGGTGCTCGATCGAATTCAAGTATACATATGCAGTTGAAGGTAATTATTATACATAGAGTAGATGTGCAGGTTTAATTGTTGGTTGTTGCCGCTTGTAGTGGAGAGGACGAGCAGCTCGGCAACGATGAACGACACGGTGGTGACCAACAACAACACGACGGGGCTGCGACAACACCGGCTGCTGCCGCCGCCACGGTCCGCCAACCAGTTCCAGGTCACCACAACCGCCGCCGCCGCCGCAGACCCCTGCAACGCCGCCGCGCTCAACCTCTGGCTCTTCAAGGTCGGCAGAGATGTACTCTGTAATTCGTAGTTTTCGGGACTAGGCCTGAAAATAGTAGTTTTCGAAACTTCTAAACAAGTTACTTAGTTTTAATTTGTTGTATTTGAACAGCTGAAAACAGTTCAAATACAAACTAACAGCGTAAGAGGGAGTGCATAGGTAAAAAATTACTAACTTTTATCTAAACTGTATAGTTATTAAAGGGGGAGTGCGGAACTGGCTAACTCGGAATCCGCTAGCCCAATGTTAAAATCCCTATCTCCAAAAACTTAACGTTTAAGGAATTCACTAACTTTGTCATTTGGACATATACATTAAAGGTATATAATGAAAAATACTGCTCTTAACTCCTCCGAAAGTGGTCTCAACTACATGAAGTGGCTTCGCCTTGTACTGAAGCTCGATCTTGTACCCGTAACGACCACATTTCGGACTCTTGACGAAATGTACTATTCTGGGCAATGAATATAAGTTGTAAAGTGCTTATTAGTATAGAAAATAATGTAAATGTATTATACAATACAATATATTTATTTCCAATTATTTCATACATAAAATATTACATAGGACAATACACAAAAATTTAAATTATTCTCCACAAGACTGTATAGTATGAAGGACGATGTAATGATACCTATAGAAAATAGACATATAGTCAGGGGAATTTGTATTGCTATGCCAAGGGATCATGGTACCGTAGAAGTAACATTGTGCTGTTTCGTGCAAGTTACTTTTATCATGCTTTGGACTGGGTCTGATTTCGAATGGTTAGTTGTCTAGTCACTTAGAGACTCTATGGCTCTAAAAATAACTAATTTAACAATTTAACTATGGATAAGGTAGTTGCAATGTCTAGTAAAGAAATGTAAAATACAGGGTTATTAAAAGAGTAATAAATACATTTTTTTGGCATGATTTGTGCCCAAATAAACGAAAATTTCTCTATTTTGTGTATGTTGGTATTCACATAATCTAAAAGAATAATGGTGAAAAATATTGATTCATTCTTAGGTGAAGAACCATAAAATTATGAGGAATGCAAAGAAATTATTATTGTATTATCGTTTTTTAAATAACATATTACATAAGTACGAAATATGCACTAAATATTGCTAGAAATGAGCATCTCTTGTTACTATGCAAATCAAATTTTCAAGCGATTTTATAACGCCATACGCCCACACTCGGTAACATATTTCGTGTGGTATAACTGATATTGTTATGACACTGTCCACTATGATTTTAGGTCAATATTGATACTAAAATTTGCCTTTTGACGTCCCCTAACATAAAAACAATGATCGGAGTTAAGTCGTGGGAACATCGTGGCCATTACTACAGTGATAGGCATGTTTTTAAATCTACAGTAGCAATTGATAAACGGTTGATTGTCTCTCGGAAAATACAGAAATACACACACGACAAAATAAAATTTTCAATCTGTATTTTTAAATTGGTGTCACAGTCAAATGAATTAGTTTACAAAAACAGAAGTAAACGTGTTTATTTCGACCCCATTCTTTTAGAATGACCTGAGTAAATAAAGTGAACTGTGGTTGCAGCTGCGGCTGCCGAAGATGCTTCAGAGGCCACCGCGGTCGCCGGGAGCCGTGCCTCTGGTGACGAGCACTGTGATGACCCCCGTGGAGGCGGTGGAGGCGGAGGCGGCGGTGGCCGACGACGACGAGACCACCTACACCTTCAGCCGACATGCGATCCGGTCCAACTACATGGACAAGAGTATCGAGGCCAAGAAGAAGGTCAGTCATAACACTTATGCTCTGGGAGAGCACTTATGCTCTGGGGGTGATCTTAAAGAATGTAAAGTACCGTAGTTCATAGAGTTCAGGTACGTTAATGCAAATTTCACATTTACTTAAGTAGGCTACTGCTACTTTCAATCTTTTGGTTTTCATTAGTTTTAACTTTGCCCATTGATACATGTTTTTATCCATATAAAATGGTAATCAATATCACTAGATCGAGTCATGCCACGTCACCTCATCATGTTTGGATCACGTCCAGATAAAATAATGATTAGAACGTAATAAAACCTTCACCAATACTTGAATCAACCTAACCAGGGCCTAATATTCTCTTCCAGTGCCTAATAGGGGTTGTTCTAGTACTAGCTCAGACGTATCTTTAAACTTTCTATCACTGCTTGAAGTGATTATGATATATCGTTTGCACGTTTACAATCATCACACAAGTGCAAACTTCTGTGAGTTGCAGGTGATTCGCATGCTTTTCGTGGTGGTCGCCGAGTTCTTCGTCTGCTGGGCCCCGCTGCATGTCCTCAACACGTGGTATCTCTTCTACCCCGACATCGTGTACAAGTATGTCGGCAGCACGGGGGTCTCTCTTGTCCAGCTGTTGGCCTACATCAGCTCTTGCTGCAACCCTATCACCTACTGCTTCATGAACCGGAAGTTCCGGCAGGCCTTTCTTGCCATTTTCAACTGGTACAAATGGAGAGGGTATGTGTGCAGCTTTAAATTTCGTTCTTCAACGTTATATTAAAAATAATTAGTACCTGGGGGCCGAGTATTTGCTCGGTAATCTTTAACAATTCTATATATTAGTATCAGTACAATAGTACTATCAGTACAATAGTATATATTAGTTACAGACAGTGCGCAAAAATGCCAAGTGCCAAAATGCTTGTTCAAGTCCAAGACGAGCTCGTTCGCTGCGCTCACTTACCTCTCAGACTGTTTCAATGTCGGCCCACGAGTTTTGCACTCTAAGGTGTATATTTGTTGAACCACACGTTAAATCTGTAACAAGAGGATTCTAACTACCCATTTGATTAACAGTTGATTTCATAATGGTTATTAATTATTTTAAGCTGTTGGAATACTTACAGCCATGAAGTATGTGGAATCACTGCCACCGTCTAAAGCGGTCATTATAACATATTCAATAAGTGTTCTCCTCTTCCTACAAAATAGTAAATTCGACAGCTGAAGTTCTTACATTGAGTATAAAATCAAGGAACAGTTTACAAAATTATCCACTATTGATTACGAAATTATGTTATTTTAGGTTCCATCTCATATAGGCTTGAAAGGCAATGAGTTACCAGACTCATTTGCTAAATAAACATGTTCTTCAAACGAGGAAAACAACTTTTTACTGCCAAGCTTTAAAGATTTCAATTTTTCTATTTCCCAGAAAGCACCCTTGAGGTGGCAAGAAGAGTAAGAAGCCATATCTGTTTATTAAGGCCATAGGTTATTTCAACTGAAGCCAAAAGTTAATTCTCCAGTGTAGTTTTTAAGTTTTAATATATCGCGGAAAAAAAATAAAAACTACTTCTCGGTTAAGGATTAGGGTGGGTCGAAAAAAATAAAAAAATATTTTTCGAGTTGTAATATCGCGGAAAAGTTGCGTAATTGTGAGACTAAGAAGAGGTATGCTCTGAATAAATTCTCTGAATTCTTAATAAGGATTGGACACAGCTGCTCACCAGAACATCTCCACAAGCTGAAAATAGTAAATGAAGATCAATGTGATTGTGGAATGGACTGGTGCGATCGACCATCTGCTACGTGGGTGAAAATATAAATCTAAACGAGAAGATCTTTTCAAAAGTTTGCAAGGTAAAAATGTTGTTTTTCCAGTGAATATCATGAACATTCTCCAAGAAAATAATGTTAATAAATTCATATCCGAAAATGACATTAAGATTTAGTAACTCTGAACTGTAATAGTTGTAAACAAATTGTATTTTTGTATGGCTAGCTATGGGCATATTGCCATGAAGCCAAATGAAAAAAATAAAAAAAATAATTTTATTTTGAAATTAACTAGCAATTCTACAAACTGATTAGTTGTTTTATACTTTTCAATAACTTTTATTTGTGTCAATAATCATAATCAGCAATATAAAGTATGATCATAGGCTATTTTTACTATGGTACAATTTTATAATTTACTAACTGGCTTGCAATCCAAAACCACATGTTTATACGGTAAAACGTGGTCTTCACTTTGCCATTTGGTTCAGTTGTTTTCATTATTTGTTTGTTTTGAATTTTTACTCCATAACACCAACCTCAAAAAAATTTAAATATCAATTAATGATTATTACAAATAAGATTTTTTCTGGCATGGATACCTGTATTTATATTGTTTTTACCCAGAACTAAGGTATTTGCAAAGTTTGAAGAAAATAGTTCCATCCGCTTTTGAGATCCGTGTTCATACATACAAATATACCTTACTCGTATTAGAGTATAGGATAACAAGTATGGGAAAATTATTTAAAACTTGACTTCATAAAATATTGAGGAAATAAAAATGGGCCATTTACAGCTAATCGTCATCATAAACGACTCAACATTTACATGAACAGTTTTACGTAAAGGTAACGATAAAATGTGAAACTGTAAAGGGATAAATGTTAAAAGGGAAGGTATGAACTTCAACTAGAGAGAACTAATTTTTTACCACATCAAGTAACCTTTGATGTTTAAAACCAACAAAAAACCCATTGAGCTATATTGGATGAACTTTAGATTAATTTAACTGCAAATTTTACCTAAAGCCTTTTTGTAACTTTTTATTGCAAAAATACTCTTAAACATTATTTGTGGAGTATTTTATGAGTAGACAATAAATTCTGTCCTTTAACTAAATATTCACTTGCTTTGAAACATCGTCATATTCATGGTTAAAAAACTCTAAATACCACCTATTAACTCATCATGGACGATAAGACTTTTACACTTTTACATCACTTTTATAGATTATGAAAGTAATCTTATGTCTTTTGAATTTTCCTGTTAGGGTTAGCCATTTTCCTAAAACGAAGTATTTTGAGGTCTACTATGACATTAATTGTAAAGCTGAATGATATCAAAAGAAGAAGATTGAAGAAATGTATTCAATTATATGGAAAAGAAGAGCTTTTTTAGCATGCAAGTTAATGAGCATGGGCAGTTGGAATACAGCTTCAGAGTATTTGATTTAGTTTCCCAAAATATTTTGTGAACATTTTTTTATATAAGGACAAAAATGCTGCTTATATTCTGAAAATAGAATATTAAAGACATTTTAAAATTTTTTTTAATAAAAGAAACCCGAGCAGATGTGGTATTTTTATTGCTCAGTCAAAGGAAAATAGTAGTAAGAGTTAGAGCCCTTGGTATTCAAATTCAATCTAACTAGCATTTCACATTTTAATAAAATAATTTTTAATAAAATAATTCATTTTGAGGAATATAAAATATAAGTTTGGTAAGGTGTTGAGTTTTATTTTCACGGATATCCCAGATAAAAAGTACGACACTAAATCTTAATACATTGATATATTGAAATTTTTTGCCTACATAAAAACTTCATGTGATTACGTACAGAATTCACATATTGAATTTTTTATTGTTTATTATGAAAAAAACTTTTAAAATGAGATTTTAATTTTAAAAATTTTTTGCCATCGACAACGGAATTTTTTTTAGGCTATATATTATTAAGAACTACAAACAGCTAGAAATTCGTTAGATTAAGCGTCTGTTTGGCCTTTTATTTTAAATGAACATGATGACTATTTATAATTTTTAGCTTTATAAATTTCTCCTTGTTATTTTCAAAATAGTTACTATCAAACATGCGTACTACAGGACAAAAAATATACAAATTTAATGGAACTAACTAAATTAATTATCAATTTTTTCAGTCTTAACTTTTTAAGTGTCTTTAAATACTAGAAGTCTCAACTGTAAAAAATAAATAAATAACTACTCACCGAAACTGCACCATAGGTGACAGAAATAATGAGATAGGTGTTTCAAGTCAATCACGACTCATCTTCAGTCACTATTTATACTCTTTAACACAAATTGATTAATAAATAAATGGGTGTGCACTGGACCGTCTGGGCGAGGGCTGCGGCACCATGGTGTTACATGCTAATGTCAGTTGCCATGTTAATGCCAGTCCCGTGTTGTTGCCACAGCTGCTGCGGTGTGCAGGCGCAGGTGGATGTCAATGGGTGTGCACTGAACCGTCTGGGCGAGGGCTGCGGCACCATGGTGTTACATGCTAATGTCAGTTGCCATGTTAATGCCAGTCCCGTGTTGTTGCCACAGCTGCTGCGGTGTGCAGGCGCAGGTGGATGTCAATGGGTGCGCACTGAACCATCTGGGCGAGGGCTGCGGCACCATGGTGTTACATGCTAATGTCAGTTGCCATGTTAATGCCAGTCCCGTGTTGTTGCCACAGCTGCTGCGGTGTGCAGCCGCAGGTGGATGTCAATGGGTGTGCACTGAACCGTCTGGGCGAGGGCTGCGGCACCATGGTGTTACATGCTAATGTCAGTTGCCATGTTAATGCCAGTCCCGTGTTGTTGCCACAGCTGCTGCGGTGTGCAGGCGCAGGTGGATGTCAATGGGTGCGCACTGAACCGTCTGGGCGAGGGCTGCGGCACCATGGTGTTACATGCTAATGTCAGTTGCCATGTTAATGCCAGTCCCGTGTTGTTGCCACAGCTGCTGCGGTGTGCAGGCGCAGGTGGATGTCAATGGGTGCGCACTGAACCGTCTGGGCGAGGGTTGCGGCACCATGGTGTTACATGCTAATGTCAGTTGCCATGTTAATGCCAGTCCCGTGTTGTTGCCACAGCTGCTGCGGTGTGCAGGCGCAGGTGGATGTCAATGGGTGCGCACTGAACCGTCTGGGCGAGGGCTGCGGCACCATGGTGTTACATGCTAATGTCAGTTGCCATGTTAATGCTAGTCCCGTGTTGTTGCCACAGCTGCTGCGGTGTGCAGGCGCAGGTGGATGTCAATGGGTGCGCACTGAACCGTCTGGGCGAGGGCTGCGGCACCATGGTGTTACATGCTAATGTCAGTTGCCATGTTAATGCCAGTCCCCGTGTTGTTGCCACAGCTGCTGCGGTGTGCAGGCGCAGGTGGATGTCAATGGGTGCGCACTGAACCGTCTGGGCGAGGGCTGCGGCACCATGGTGTTACATGCTAATGTCAGTTGCCATGTTAATGCCAGTCCCGTGTTGTTGCCACAGCTCCTGCGGTGTGCAGGCGCAGGTGGATGTCAATGGGTGTGCACTGAACCGTCTGGGCGAGGGCTGCGGCACCATGGTGTTACATGCTAATGTCAGTTGCCATGTTAATGCCAGTCCCGTGTTGTTGCCACAGCTGCTGCGGTGTGCAGGCGCAGGTGGATGTCAATGGGTGCGCACTGAACCGTCTGGGCGAGGGCTGCGGCACCATGGTGTTACATGCTAATGTCAGTTGCCATGTTAATGCCAGTCCCGTGTTGTTGCCACAGCTGCTGCGGTGTGCAGGCGCAGGTGGATGTCAATGGGTGTGCACTGGACCGTCTGGGCGAGGGCTGTGGCGTGGGGCCCAACAACTCCGAGCTTTCTGGCAACGACTCCACCATCTACATGGGACGTGGCTGCAGATCTGGTAGGTCATGCAGCAGAGCAAGACACTATTATACGGATTCGTTTTCTAATGAAAGCTCTTTCTAACCAAAGTTAATTTAGACACGACTAATGTTAAAAAAAACTTCGCAATATAATTTACAACATGGCCGGCTGCCAAACTTTTTCGATCCATGATTTTCCATGTAATAACATTCCAGAAGTTTTAAACAAAGTGTTCAACAATATTTGAAATGAATGATACAAGTACATGTTTAACGTAAATTTGTTGTATTATTTAAAGTACGTATTTTTATTTTACTCTGATATCATAAATAGCTTATACTTGAATTCCAATTTTCTCAGGAAATTTTTTATTTCTTATTGAAAATTCCAAAATATTGTAATCTAAGAATTATTTACTTTCCATATATTTTTACAGCAATTTATATGTTGTAATGGGGACTCCCATAATGCCCTGAAAATTCCCAACAATATTTATTTTTTAATGAAATATTATTGCATTTTGAATATCCTTTAGTAACTCAGAATTTCCTTACTTGCTGACTTAATTATGTTTCCCACATCGTCTAGAAAACCTTTAATAAATTTAGTTAAAGACGCTGTCTGGACGAGTACACTGGTGTTCGCTAAACACATTTATTTGAACCGTAAACTTTTTGGTTTTAGCGAATTTCCCATAGGGAATAAGCTATTACCGTAGGTCTCATGGTAAGACCTAAGCCCGGGACCATGTTACTTTTTCGTTTTGAGGTACCTAGAGACCAAAAATAATAGTCATTAAAATTTATATATATATATATGTATATATGTGTCCCTAGACACGATAACTCTCGTAAAAATAGTCCGATCAACACCAAATTTGGTAGAGATGTGTAATCCTACGTTTATTCGGATGAGTTCGAAAACCAGACATATCGACCTACCGGAAGGGGTAGTTTTGGGGGGTTTTGTACCCCAAAAATGGGTTTTTTGCATTTTTCATATGTAAATTTGAAAATTTTTCAATTTTTATTTCGACCATTGGATTTAGCTCAAAAAAACACACAATTTAGTACTTTGAAGCTTTGCTCTATCTCCATTGGTTACCGAGATATTACAGAGTCTAAAGACAGTACATTGTCTTTTGGGGCTCCAATGTTAATCTTATGGAGAATAAGGATGTGTTAATATTTCACTTACTAACCAATATTTTTTGGATGAAACTTGGTATTTAGCTTCATTTGGTTGAGATTCATCCATTTAAGGTAAAAAATCTTGGTTTTTGTACTTATCATGGCAGCAAACCTGCATACTCTTTTCCCATGTTAATCATAAGGAGAATAGGCAAACTCTTTTATTTATGGACAGATATTGATGAAATTTACTATATGGCATTATATGGCCAAAATAAATTTTTTCTATGCTAAAAAACCTACTTTTAGTGTTCCCCATGGCAGCATACCTGCATACTCTTTCCCTACATTTATCATAAGGAGATAAACATTTAATTTCCATATTTATGAGCTTGTGATGATTTTTGGTTAAAAGGTTTATCTGGTACTACTATTAATACTACTAATTTGGAAATTCACTGAGTACGCAGGTCTGCTGCGACGGGGGGTATTTTTCAATATAGGGTTGATGTAATACGGTACAAAACTGTATAATTGAACATTGTGTGTTTAGCAGCGGCTGCTACGACCCTGTAGACGACGACTCCTACTTGAATCGTGTTTAAGGTGCAGCACAGTTAAACATTAGATGTCTTTGATTGCAGAAGTGGTGGTGCTGGAGCCGAGGAGCGTGTTTAGCAGCGGTTGCTACGACCCTGTAGACGACGACTCCTTCTTGTATCGTGTCTAAGGTGCAGCACAGTTATACATTACATGTGTTTGATTGCAGAAGTGGTGGTGCTGGAGGCCGAGGAGCGTGTTTAGCAGCAGCTGCTACGACCCTGTAGACGACGTCTCCTTCTTGTATCGTGTCTAAGGTCCAGCACAGTTATACATTAGATGTAATTGATTGCAGAAGTGGTGGTGCTGGAGGCCGAGGAGCGTGTTTAGCAGCGGCTGCTACGACCCTGTAGACGACTCCTTCTTGTATCGTGTCTAAGGTGCAGCACAGTTATACATTAGATGAGTCTGATTGCAGAAGTTGTGGTGCTGGAGGCCTAGGAGCGTGTTTAGCAGCGGCTGCAACGACCTTGTAGACGACGACTCCTTCTTTTATCGTGTCTAAGGTGCAGCACAGTTATACATTAGATGTGTTTGATTGCAGAAGTTGTGGTGCTGGAGGCCTAGGAGCGTGTTTAGCAGCGGCTGCTACGACCCTGTAGACGACGACTCCTTCTTGTATCGTGTCTAAGGTGCAGCACAGTTATACATTAGATGTGTTTGATTGCAGAAGTTGTGGTGCTGGAGGCCGAGGAGCGTGTTTAGCAGCGGCTACTACGACCCTGTAGACGACGACTCCTTCTTGTATCGTGTCACCTGGCGCGACCGCCGGCCCGCGGACCAGGGCAAGGTGTTCTCGTGAACCGACCGGTGATAACCGTTACAGACACGGAGCTGCATCCACCAGTAACTGTTACTCATGTGGAACGAGTTCCACTAACAATTACTAGCTAACCTAGCTTACTGACACCCTTATCTTCGATGACTAATAGTGAAGTGGAAGTAATTCTAACACATCGTGAACTTATTGATAGTGAACGTGAAGAAACAAGGGAAATGGGCGAGGGAAATCCGCCCAGACAGTTCAGAGAAACCCAGTGCTAAATATTAGTAAAAATATTTTTTTACGAAGCGTACACAAAAGTTCTGGAGGCTGAAATGTTATATTTTTATCAATTTAAACCAAGAGTACATGAATTCAACTACATACAATATTAACTCTTCTTGTGTTATCAGAAGGTATTTATGTAAAATTTGGATGTGTGTTCCCTTTTAATGATGTAATTGTTAGGCATATTACAAATCAAAATAATAAAACAAATTATATCAATCAAATTTCAGTATAAAGTTAGTAGCATCGAATGAAATACTTATATATAAGAAAAAACTAATTATCTTTTGATCAGAGCCTAATAATTTTGAAACAAAATTGTTGAATATGATCTAGGCCTATTTGGTTTGAACTGTGAACTTTCATTTCATTCGTGGACTAATATCAGCTGTTTTATTCGCAAAGATAATAATAACTCATGTAACTAATGTATTAAATAATTTTAACAGATAAATATAAATTTTAATAATAATAATAAATAAGAAGTAGATTTTAACATGGTAAATGTTAAAATATTATTTTAATAGCTACTCATGTTTATTCGGTCTAGTCATAATTCTCTGAACATAACGTGTTAGGAAAACTTTTATCGAGATACAAATGAATGTTTATGTTGTTTTATTTACTAGCTTTTACATAATATGAAACGTACTTAAAGCTTATAGTATTAGCTTAAATTAATATAAGTAAAATTTAAATTTAAACTAAATTACTTCATTAAAGTTACAAGATTACTGGCAGTTTATTATATTTAAGATGAATATCCTTATGATTATTAAGTACGTGTGTTTCAATCGTTGATATTGTTAATGTACTCTGATTGTTAAAGGTTTAAATACATTTTACTTACCTTTCAGATGTTTAAAGTTGTGATTATTGTTACAGTCATCAGGGTTAAGCAATAAACACTCACAAATATAATGATTACAATTGTTATGTTCAAACATTTTCTATAAGCTACAAATGTTTACTAAACGAAACAATTGTATAAAGCTTTTTAATTTATTGATGGTCCAAAACTTTTTTAAGAAAAACATTAGAAAATAAATTTGTATATATATATTTTTTATATAGGCCTAGTTTAAATTTTTGACGGTAAAAACTAACATTTTTATGTATTTTCAATGTAAAAATATTTGTGTCCATAATTATATTTCATAAAATTATTTTGCTTTTAGTTATTTCATCCTTGGTAGTGAAGAAAGCATTGAATACGACGAATGTAAAAGGAACAAAACTGTAAATGACAAAACTTTATCTAATTACTTCTATTTATAAGGAAAGGATGTTGGTGTATATAACTATATCTGTTTGATCTTTAAGTTTCGTTCATTAAGTTTGCAAATAAATGTTAATACTGTTATAAAAAATCAATGAAAAAACTGTGCACCCTTTTAGAATGATTTTAACTTTCATCTTATTTTTATTAATATTGATTGACTTGGAAACCAATGGGAGTTTGCCATGAAACTCATGATATAAGTATACGTAAAAGTTTTATGAAATAAGTTTATAAACCATTTGTTTAATAGCCCTTTGCTTAGCCTCAGAGACACAATAAAGGTACAAATTACCAGTTTTTAGGCAGTTTTTGTCCAATTTAGTTAAAACACAACATGTTATATATTTGTTAACAAAAAATCGTTTATTCAAGTTACTAGCTACTGACGACATACTTAAGGAGACCATCAGAGGTGCTAGGTAGGGCCTACAGAACAGGGGCACTCCCGGGGCCTTAGAGCATGCGCCGTCAACCTCCCTTGGGACAACCAGTGGATAGTGCACGGCTTATTCTAACCTCGAGCCTGCCCGGGAATTTATTTGGTTACCCTATATAATACCTAAAATTAACAATTGAGACGCAACCGATCCCAAGAACAATATCGCTACAAAAAAAGTACTTACACTTGTTTTACTTAAAGTATAGTAAAATAATTACAAGTTAGAATTATTGTAATTTGCATAGTAGACCTATATTAAATCTGATAACAACGCCAAGACTCTAAAACTGAGTATTGTTAAACGGAGAGTACAATTACCGTGCAGTGCAGTGCCGTGTTTGAGAGCAATCACGTGTAATGTAGCTGGGCCGACGGCGACGTTCACCGTTCACTGTTAACGGCCCCGGGGGATGTGTTTGCTGTATAACACGGTAACAAAGCAGTTCTATCGTGTTTGTTCTGCATTTCGGAGTAAATTATATCATAAAGTAAACATTAAAATAAAACCACCCTCTAGCAAATATTAATGCAAATATTTCCAAAGTCATTGTAGACGCAAAATGCTTATACACAATTTATTTTTATGGCATATACATTATGGAAGAAAAGTCCAGGAACGCCTTCATAATTTTTAACCAGTTAAAAATAAGCAATAAAACTTTGTAAATGTATGCCTATATAGTTAATTTAAATTAGCTTTTTCCCTGGGTGTATAGGATGTTTACCTCACTGAAGGGGCGTATGAAGAAAATGTTAAATAAAAATAAAGAACAATAATAGTAAAATATGGCAGGAGATCAAATTTTGTTTTAAATCACATGACAAAAAAACTCAAGATACACTCGACTTTTTGAGGTCAGGTCCATGAAGAAATTCTGAAAATGCAAAGCCCTTTAAAATTTTGTATCATATGATGTAGGCCAATCAAGATTTTCAAAAAGGCTTTCTTTAGAAGACGACGTCTATGATGAAGTCGTAAGGACTATTACTATTTTTTCACTAAGACTTAATTTTACTCATCCAAAGGTCTACAGTTGATACAATTTAAAGCAAACTAATCATAAGAAGGCGGATTTTTTTTAGTAATTGCAAGAAATTTAAGAAGTTGGGGTTTCCTCATGATATTGGATTACATTACTATATTACACACGTCATTATTAAAGTCGGTATACATTATATTACGAATTCCAGCCAATGGGTTTTTGAGTTACCATAACAACCACTGACAGGACTTCATTAAAACAATCAACAATATAATTACCCCCAGGGTACCTGCTGGGTTCATATTCAATAAATTGAAAAATAAACAAATAGAAAAATAGGGTTTTTGTGAAGGACCAGAGTTCTTATTTAAAAGAAACTCAAAATTATTCAAGAAGAAAATAATTGACCAAATAACATTATATTTTACTAAACACAAATTAAATTAATTCTTTTGAAAAAAAACATCAATTAAATCAAGATTCTATTGAGAGTTTAAAAATGTCTAAAGAGTAAACCGTTTGAGTCCAAATGTCAGGAATAGTTAACCGTTTTAGTCAGGAATAGCTTACTTTTCGTAGGAGGTGTCTTCCATTGAGGAGAGGATGGCAGGGACATGGTACCATGCTTGGGGAATATGGACAAGGGTTGATAGTTCATAATCTGACATCTTCTTCACTGAATAAAGTTCACTTTTTGGTAAAACACTATATAAAGTTCACATATTTGAGTCTTTGGATTGACATTATATTAGTCATGTAAAACGCACAATGTTTGAATATTACACGTCAAGAGATATAGGTTTCACAATCAAAATACAAAATAGGTTTTACATTTAAGGGTTAAAAGAAAAAAAATAAAGAAGTCATTAGTTAAACATGAAAAGAAATTAATGGAGTGGAAATGAAAAGATATTTAAAATGAATTGGGACAAAATGTCAGGGGTAAAATATTAAAGCATGATACTGTTTTTAAAAGAGAAAAATTTGTGTGTGGTTTTGGAGGAAAAACAAAGTACAATAATTGAAATAAAGCAGATGGAAATTATCATATGGTATTAAATTAAAAATAAAAGAAATAGAATAGAAATTTCATATGGAGTGGGTAAGTTGTAATAGAATATGGAAAAAGAGTATTATATAAGAAGATACTGGATTAAAAATTGTGATTTTCCCAGCTCTCTTTATGTTGGTCAGGGAAATGTCCAATTGTGTTCAATTGTACTGAACAGTACCGTTTTTTCGTTTTCTTAATCAAATTAAACGGGTTTAATTGTATCATGGTCCAAGTGAACGCGAAATCAACTATTAGATTTTAGCCATGAAAGTATGAAAGTCATACCGACTGCAAAGCTACGCTGGAACAAAATGGTTCATGATATAAAAAGATAAAACTCTGTTTGAAATTAATCTATGGTTTTTAAACAACAAACAGTCAGCAACCATAAATACTCTTATTATTACTGTTTGTCCTGGTGAAATAAAGTAAAAAAACGTGAAATATTACATAAATTAAAAGTAAAATTACCTTATTTAAGACATTTGAGATAATTATTGTATTTGCTTTGAAAGTTTACTGGCATTTAGAAAAATATATAATTCGATTAAAAAGAATATTCCTAGCAAGGTTTTCTTATATTTAGAAAACAATTACTAAGTTAAAGAATTACTTAGGGTGAGTTCATATAATGCTATGATCTAGTTATATATAAAGTTTATAAGAACAAAAATGCGACATAGAAAACATTTTTGTAGGTGTTTGGTTAACTATTCGTTTAATTGACTGAAAATCACTTATAGAAAAAAGAATTTAGTCAAAATAATAATTTTTATAGTCTAGCGAGGTAATAATATTTATTCTTAACTAATACAATAACAGGAAGTTTGATGAATGTTTATATTTTTGTATAACACAACTTTTAAGAGCATTGTAATAGTAGGCCTATGGCCTTTCATTGATATAATTCCGAAATTTCAATTTTGAAGATTAACTACTAAATGGTGATTGCCTTAAAGAAGGAAAAGGCTTAACTCATTATTCAATGTGAAGATGTAAGCGTGAATCCACAATATTGTTTTATTGTAATTAGGTGTGCGTTTCTAAAAAAGTGTAATATATTTTGTAGAGCTGACTCCGAGAGAGGGAGAGCTTCAGGCTACAATTCTCGTGTCGTTTGAGAGGATTCAGTGTTACTAGGAATCCCTTCTTTCAACGTTTTACAACTCCACTCTATTGTAAATCTTTTACATTTTTTTATTGATTTCGAATGAGCTCTTTAAATATATTAGTTAGCATGGATAGGTAACCTTTACATTGCAAACTCCTCAAAGCAAGTATTTAAAAAATCTTTCAGTTATTTGCATATTAAAATTATTTTACAAGACAGGTGAAATGTGTATTTTTTATATTTCAGTAACGAATATGATTTATAAGTTATTAAATTATTCATAATTATATTATTAATTCATATATATTCCTATCATTCATATTCAGTTTCATTTATATATTCGTAAAAATATTCTTTTGTTTTTCAATTTCACATTTTACAATAAAAAATTAAACATTATAATGTGAGACATGTATAAAAAATTTTAATTAGCAGTATAAAAACGTATTAGATCCCAAATTGTAGACTATTTCAGAATTTACTGTATTTCCAAGTTGTGGTTACAGTACTTAAATTGAAATTTTAATTGCCTGCCAATTCCGTCTCTTTCAACCATTTAAAGTGACGTTTGCGGGGACCTTAAATAATTCTATGCACATATAACCAATTCTTACATTTAAGATTTTTAGCTGACTTCTGGAAGGGCGCCACTAAAAAGGGCCATCTTGTCGTAGTGGCATAGATACTATCACCTATAGCGATGTATGAAATTGGGAATTTTTCCTGCTGTAAGTACAACACACAGCACATTAGAAGTAATGAAAGAGGTACCAGACTTTATTGTCACCATGTATATAATTCTAGAGGAGAGTTGTTCATCTATGTATATATATATATATATATATATATATATATAAGTTGGAAGGACGTAACGCAAATTGTTTAAGCATTCCCAGCAGTCAAAATCCCCATAAACATATAAGTTACTTGATGTAATCTCTATACTTGAAAACTCCAGGAAAATTGACGATAGACCACCTCTTTCAACCGCTAAAAAAATAGAGACCTATAATAACTGTCGTGGTGGCTGAAAAGTTGGATTCCTTCTTTAGTTTTTGCAGTCAAGAGGGCTCAGGTGTATCTCATCTGAAATCTGATGTAAAATCGTTTGTGCGGGATAAAATTATCTAAATTTTTGTATGGGAGATTTTGTTTAATCCTTCACCATTTTCACACTAAATCACTTTGAAGTTGGATGTCCGGTTTGTAACGCAAATTGTTTAAGCAGTAACACAATCCAAAACACCTACAACCATGTACTTCAATAGCTCTTGACGTGAAAACCACAGAAAAATTAACCCCAGGAAATAATTTAAATCTTCATAGGGCTTCACCGCAAACGTCTTCTAAGTTATCATGTTATTCTTATGGAAGCAATATTTTAGTGATTAACACACGATTACATTTAGAAATACTAATCAATAAATAGCTGTTCTCATTTAAAGTATTAAAGTATAATTTTCACCTTAATGAAAAAAAAATAAATAAAAATAAAAAATTAACTATAGGATATTACAAACTTGAAGAGAGTGAGCGCAGCGAAAGAGCTGATCTGAACTGTTCTCATTTAAAGAATTATGGGACGACTGGTAATAAAAAAATAAATTATACTGTAAGCTTTAGGCACGTGAGTGTTGCGAACGAGCTAAACCTGACGGCGAGTCAGCGTGGAGAATGAGCTCACCTGAACTGTGTGCATTTAAAGAATTGTGGAAAAATTTGTAATAAAAAAATAATGATAAAAAATTATATTACAAACTTGTAGTGAATGCGCGCAACTGAACGAGCTGAAACTAACGGCGAGGGGGCGTAGCGAACGAGCTAAACTTGACGGAAAGTAAGCGTAGTTAACGAACTCACCTGAAGAGCAAATAATTTCTCGGATTAGCATCGTAATTTGAGTACCTTCGCGAAGCACGGGTAATCCAGCTAGTTACTAAATGAGGATAATTTTTAACGATGAAGCCGGAGACTATTTTAATTGCATTATTGTAAATTCACCAGATGCTCGTTTTTACTTAAATCAACCATTTCATTCTACATATTTGATATTGTCTCCCCTGGAATTGAAGAAAAATAGCACTATATACGCTGTCCCACAAAGAGTTCGCAATTTTTATATTAATATACCAGACGCTACAAACTTGAAACTACAGTTATAATAAATACATATGTAAAAGAAATGCCACCGAGTCTCAATAGATTATAATAATTTATAACAAAATAATGATGCATTTTCGTTAAAGCAGTTTCATTTCAGTATTTTATTTCAATAAATTCAAATTAATTGTTGTTTTTCCAATGTTTCTGAAGTAAATAGAATGAAAGAAATTAAATATACGTCAAAGTGGTAAACCATAAAAGTAATTGATTTGAATCGTAACCCTTTATTCGAAATGATGTACATCAATCTATATGCACTGGAGAAAAAAATGAATCATAAGCGTTTTTTAAAAACAACATTTTGTTTGATAATTTTGTTTTTGTCACCAATATGTTTTTATTAATCAGAATCAAATAAAACTTGGATGTATTTATCAATTAATATGTGTTAATTATGTCTGTAGAGTTCGAGGTTGTAGCGTAATCGAAACACCAGGTACATTAATTAAAAAATACCTACCTTCTCGTGGGACACCCAGTATAAAGAAATCCCCGTTATCTTACAAAAAAAGATGATTACATAAAAAATAATTCATTTAAAAATAGGATGTTGATTTTAAATATATCTCAAGACTTTCATTTATAACTTCACACTTCATACCAAATAAGCTTTACTTGAAGGTCGTGGGTGATATATACGAGGTGCTGCCATTGTTGCAGGGCTTAGTATGATCTCAGTGACGCTCTGTGCTGTTTACTCTTTTTTAAAAGTAAGCTTAATTTCATGCGGCCTATGGTAGTTTCAGTTGGTTATTTCACTGTATCTAAATGTCGCATTTTTATGATTAACAGCTGGCAGGTACATTAAATGGTTATAAATAAATGATAAATGTCAATGAAATGGTTATTCGTTTGCTTTATATATAAAACATATATATCTTAATCTTCACTTTTGGTAATGAATAACCTTTATATTGATAAAAAGGTTTAACTAGTTCATTTACCTTGGTAATTTGCACTATATATATATATATATATATATATATATATATATAAGTATGGAGATTAATTTTGGCAGAACATGAATTTAAAGTCCGATTAAGCGCTAAAATTAGTTTGCACGGATGAATAAGGAATACTTTAAGAGATAAAGAACTATCATTCCGTATCATTCTATAATAATCAACATAAATAATTTAATATTCCTACTTAGTACCAAGAAATCAGTGCACTGCACTTGTTCTTCTTTTGCTACCGAAAGGTTGAAAAGTTAGATATGAATAGGACCTTTTTTGAAATTTAAGTTTTACAATCTGTGCTGAACATAAGAAAATATCTAATCCAGCAGTTTTTTAAATGCACCTATTAAAAGATATCTATATCTATATATACAGGGTGTCCTTAAAGTAAGTCACCAAACTTCATAATATGGTTAGTTGAGTCAAAATAAGCAAAAAAGTTCATATAAAGTTTTATCCTAAAATGCATATTTACCTAGATATCCGCCATTTTGCATTTTTCACAAAACATTTTTTATCTCAGACGTTTTTCAACCAATTGCTTTGAAACTCGACGTGTATTTTAAGATATCGAAGGTTAAATTTATGACAAAATTTCAACTTGATACAATTTTAAATTTCAAAATGGCGGCCATTTAAACATTTTAACCTTCAATTACGAAAACAAATTGCCATGAAAACAAAATTTTTCAACAGATTATAAAAATTATAAAAATCGGTTAGTAAGCAAAGGAGATACATGAATTAAATCAGTATTAGATTGCACTATTATTGCCACAGTTGGTATTCTGTTAGCTGAATTTTCCCAGAAACCTTTTGATAATTTCATAGACTGCAGGATTATAGGAGAGATTTTAAATCAAAGACGTTTGGCGTACATACTAGGCGAAAAAGTAGCATGTCAACAAAATGGGAAATGTATAAGTTTTATAAGATTCCCCTGATAGATTTTCCTTAAAAATTCTCCACGTATAGTCATTTAAAAAAATCTGCTTTGTTTACTCGAAATCAAGTGTTTTGATTAGTAGGTACGAATATTGACAGTAAAAAATTAAAATTTGCCGCATTAAAATTTTGTGTTGAAAAAATAACAAGTCTGACAGAAGCGAAAACATCTACAGTATTCAATTTTAGGATAAACAAGACAATTAAACGGTTATGATGTAAGTATTGAAAGTTAACTGACCCTAATTGGGTGCTGGGAATTCGTCACGTTTTTCCTCATAGCCACTTAGCTCAAGGACGACATTTTCTTTTAAAAACTTATTTTTCAAAGATCGATATAGGTATAAAAAAAAAGCAAAATGAAGCATTTACAAAAATGGGGTTTAATGATACAGTGTTTTGGAGGCAAATGGCCTATTCAAACTGTGTTTTAAAAATACTATATAAATAAAAAAAATTAAATCATCTGGAAACTTTTGAGGTAAAGAAACTGATAATTCGCTATGGTTTATGCTATTTTAATTTTATGATTAGGGGCTTTTGCCCCTATGAGCAACTAGTAAAATAATATTCCCATAAGATTAACATTGGATTTTTTACTATGACAACATGGCACCCAAATGTTACTCTACAGCCTTGAATTAACCAACCCCTTCAACTTTGTTGCTCTTAATGTAATCACTTTTCATGGCACAAATAGCATACATCTATTTAGAATGTATGATCTACTGTCTAAATAAACATGTGATAAAATGTGAAAATTTAATTTGTTATGTCAAACGTTTGTTATGGTTTTGCTTTTGTGTAGAAAAAATACTAACTTTGACAATAGAATTATAATTTTCCAAAATATTATGACTATCAGCTGGAAAAGTTGGGAAGAGCAGTATTGACAATTATTTGATTAGAGTACCTTTCTTAGTTATTTCTCATAGCACCACAATACAACAGTTCAATTTTTTATTGAATTAGCATAATCTGTTTTCGGGTTAAATGAGACCAAAGATGGAAATTTTCTTTCTGTAGGGCAATGCCATGAAAGTCACAAATGCGATTCAAGTTATTAAAAACCTCAACACCACCCATGATAGAAAACATTATAAGTTTTGGTAATTCCTGTTATAAGCGTGGTCCATGAGTGGCTCTTTCCTCTTAGCAGTAGTAAGGGTCTTCAAAAAGCTTCTAAATCTTCTCTGGATAAAAATTAAAGGGATGATTCTTTGCTATGATAACACGTGAAAAAGTTATGTAATCTTTGATATATTTACGAGTATCTATATTGCATCCGTATAAGCAATTGCTTGTCTATAATTAGCTACAAAGATACTTGTGGACAATAAGCAATCTTCCATCAGTTTCCTATTAAAATTTGCCTACTCTTATTTCCTTGTATTGAGGATAAGCTATATTTCTCCATTGCCTGGCAAAGCGGCTATTTGTTTCCTTGATGTTTTTGAACAAACATAAGCGAAAAATTGTCAAGAGGCCAGATCAACCACATAATTTTTCTTCTTCAGGTCAGAGGCCTAATAACTTCTTATCTTTAGTGATAGATCATGATTTCTGTAATGATAAGAAGTGAGTAAGAAGCAATAAAAAGTAACAATTAATTGTTACTTCAAATCGTGCAAATTTTTTCCAGTGTTTCAGGCCAAGTGTGTGTTTGTTATACGTTATTTTTAATGACCGACATAATCCCCTGAGAGACTTAAAATTTTATCAATGGCTGACCTCTACTCAGTGGTATTAGTCAACGAATAGTTCACATTGTTATTACCAAAAACAATCATTGCAGATTATTTTAGAATAATAACCGCATCCCCTTTGGGTGAAGTGATTAAATATTCTTTAGAAAAGGTTTCTTTCAAAATCAACTTTCAAATAGGACATAAATAATATTAAAACATAATTTTATATCCTACATAGTAAATCGTCGTATTTTACATTTATTGATTTTAACATAGTCTAAAAAGAGTATCAATTTTAAAAATGATAACTATCATTAGCTTAATTGCTATTATCGCAAGAGATCCTTAGCCGGCCAACAAATAAAACTAAAAAGCGATATAAACTCATGCAGAACAGTTTTATCTCTTTTCCAGATACATTTGGGTCAGACTCTTCAAGTACATAATATATGTTACTTACTTCACTTTTCGTCATCACGCGACGGTCACCTTTGGTGAACTTATAAAATTAATATATAGTAAAAATCTAAACAGTGTCATGTCATCGATGGAAAAGTGAAAAATACATGTAACCTACACTCTAACTTGTGTGATGTTTATTTCTTTAACCTGTAACACATTAATAAGCCCATTTAACTAGGTTTACTTCATCGCTGATGTTTTGCGTGTTTTCCTTTAAACACTCAGGGGTTAAAGGTTGAAACAGCTATACAATGGATACCCTCTAGTATTCATCTGGTGAGAGATTGGACGCAGAGTAACAACAGACTGAAATGCCTCTTCTCTAAAATTTTCACTCTTTTGTTCATAAAACGCACTAATCTCTATTGGGGGTTTTTAATTAAATTTATCTACAAATAAAATTATAACTGCTAACAAAACATTATCTTATTATAAGCCAACCACTTTATAATATACTGATTAATCACTTGAAAATACTAAAATGTTAATTGCTTAAACGTTTTACCAGTCTTACGCGCATTCTGTATTCGTATTCGTTTATTAATAATTTTGTTTTTGAAGTTGGCAACCTCCTTGTTCTTTTACTATGCCTTGTCCACATAAACTATTAATCTGTGCTTGGATGGTCTTGCAAAGTAAGGGAGCGTGCCGTTACACTACATGGCACTGATAAAATCTTTTTAGTAGGAAGTGGCTTCGAACCCAAGACACTGCCTAGGTCCCGAAGTGCTAACTACTACCATTGACTACGTACACTACCGTGAATAGACCTCTCATCCAATGCATTTAGTTTGAGGCAAAAATTTGGAAGTTTCGTGTACGTAGGCACCAGAGTCGCTACCATCGATGTTGGTATCATTTAGCTAAATTTACAATGCTGCAAAAACATTTCATCATAATATAAACAAAAACCTCCATTATAAAATGTTTAATCCTTGATTGAGAAGAATGGTAGCACTGACTTGTCTATCTAAGGTTATCTTTGCCTATAAAGGGTTCGTCGGAACCCTTCCACATCCTACTCTTGTACTTCCATGTACGCCCGCACGATATCACACCACCGTCATTATGTTTCAAACACGCCTATGCTATGAGAAGTCTACTCACGGTAGTGTACATAGTCAATGCTACTACGCCACCAACCCATCCTCTACATCTCATCCCTTGCTTACTTACTGGAAAAACTTTGTGTAATGCTTATATTTATATGTTTTTACGTTATTCCACTTGTGTTGAAACTGAAACAACATACAACCCAGATTAGCCTACTTTTAATTCAAAATGAACCATTGAGATACCAAACGTTGGTTGATAATATCAAAATATGATTACATACAGGCTCAGTCAATTCTTTTAGATATTGCATACATTATCTCACCTCTTTTCAAGTTATAATTTTAAGAAGTGGCTAAAGGGAAATACCAATTATTTTGTTTGTTCGTGACAACTACCTGAATAGGTTTTGTACTGACCATAACCATTATTGAGGGCGAAAAACAATATCCAGTATTCTGTGTATAGCTCTGTGGCTAAAGAACCACTGATGTACTTCAGCACGTGTGAGACCCAAAACTCAGTTAGATTATGTTGAGGGAGGAGATTTGGACTTGCAAAGAAGGCCTTTTAATTAATAAATGCTAGTCACTGACTACGTTCATAGCCTTCGCGCCCAGCAGTTTCAGCGGCTGACTATAGAGGCTGTCAGTATCGGGGGTCTAGCGGATCAAAAAGTCATCCTCTACTGCTTCACCTGCTCCCATTTTGCTCCTTTATTTTCAGTCCGATAAAAGTGGGAAGGATTTTACATGTAAGATAAATACTTGGGCTATTTGATTCTCTTTTGGATTTTTTATATTTTGAATAAATATTAAGCTATGATGGTCTATAGCTGATTTAATAACTTTGAACCATTATATCTTAAAATATGGATTCAAAATATATAAAAAGATATATAAAAAGAAATATATAAAGCGAATCGAATATCCCTGTCTTACATTTAAAAAGCCCTTCCCCTTTATTGGACTTAAAATAAAGGCGAAAATAGTAGCAGTTGAAGAACTGCTTGACGTACTGACAGGGGCCCTATAGACGAAAGACTAATCGATTACAGTATATATTTGAGAAGAGAGATTATAGATTTCCTACTAAAAATATTTTAAAATACATTGATCCCTCTGTCGAACTTATTCTAAGGATGTGATTTGAAAAAGATAGATTAAACTCAGAGGAATTATATTGTAAATGTCAAGATGGGAATTGCGTGTCTGTCATCTCAATGAAGGATTAGCTATGTTACATGAGACGATACGCAGTGGGAGAATGGGAATGCAATATGAGTAAATGTCAATATTTTATGTATAAATCACCTTGCAGTTCGTGATTCGGATATTTAACTCAAAGTGATACCCACTTTCAATATCACATACTTATATGTCTACTTAGAAAATTTCAGTTTAAATAAAGTGTATTGTTTTAATTTAATTTCATTTAACAGTAAAAACTTCTAGTCTGTGCATAATTTAATAGATAAATTATGAAACTGTTATTGCTTTCTTGGAATAAATTATATTCAGTTACAAAAATGTTCATTAAAAATAGTAAATTTTTATAAGAAAATAGTAATTATAGCTGTTTAATTAACCTGTAAAGCCTGCGGTATATGTTCTTCTTGACTTGCACCTATGTAGAGGAAGGTAATTACTTGAATAGAATATATTATGGCACTAGGCCTACAAATTTATGAGAGATATTATCCTACTTTTAGAGGAGGTTGGATAAAAGTGAATAGCTATACAATTAATTACTAAATCCTTAAATATTTACTAAACGTTACAAATAGAACATTTGAATTGTCCAGAAATATTTCAACGGTCCACAGTTAAATATTCTTCACAAAAATATTAAATTTTGTAAAAGTCCAACTTTTGAACATAAAGTTGACATTTCGTATAAACTCAAAAAATGCTATAATTGGATATTATTGAAAAATTACATTAACCAAACTTGACCAATTATCTTTCGAGGTTGAAGAGTTGAGTCTATAACATAACAATGAGTGAGGCGTGGAACCCGTAGGCTAACAGTCATCCTCACCTTTAGGCTAGTAGCCCATTATTGCGCAATCGGCAATGTTAACCGTTACTCAAAACATGGTATTTTATTCCCCTGTTTCGGACGCTGTTTTTCAACCGATTTCTTTAAACTTGGTAAGTATTGATTGAATAGTTATATTAGATCCCTCATACCTAAAATTTTAAAAAGAAAAATATTACTCTCTGTAACTTGCTCCGCTCACTCTTTTCAGCAGAAACTAATTTGCCTTACAGAATTTTACTGTTGTATTTTCTCTTATGTTTTATTTAGTTTAGGCTAAAAAAAATTTAAGATATCCCAAAGATATGAGATATCAAACATGCATATTATATTACAAAACAGTTGTACCAATGGAAAAATAAAACTAAAAAGTAAATAATAGTAAATAAAACTACAATGATAAATAAAATCATCAAATTATTAATTATTAAAACTAAAAAACAACCATACACAAACACGCGACTAAGAAACATTTAAAAAGAAGCAAATTTGGCCGGTAAAGTGTACCTAATAAGAGGTGTCATCAAAATGTCGTCTCGTCGGAACCCTTCCACATCCGAACGAGATTATAACCCTTCTACCGGCACTGGCGTTCAAGCTTCGTCTCGTCGGAACCCTTCCCTGTCCGAACGAGATTATACCCCCTCTACCGGTACTGGCGTCCAAGCTTCGTCTCGTCGGAACCCTTCCACATCCGAACGAGATTATACCCCTTCTACCGGCACTGGCGTTCAAGCTTCGTCTCGTCGGAACCCTTACCTGTCCGAACGAGATTATATATACCCCCTCTACCGGTACTGGCGTCCAAGCTTCGTCTCGTCGGAACCCTTCCACATCCGAACGAGATCATACCCCCTCTACCGGTACTGGCGTCCAAGCTTCGTCTCGTCGGAACCCTTCCATATCCGAACGAGATCATACCCCCTCTACCGGTACTGGCGTCCAAGCTTCGTCTCGTCGGAACCCTTCCATATCCGAACGAGATTATACCCCTCTATCGGTACTGGCGTCCAAGCTTCGTCTCGTTGGGACCCTTCCACATCCGAACGGGATCATACCTCCTCTACCGGCACCGGCACTGGCGTCCAAGATGATATCTGTTCGGGTGGTTCCGAGGACACCAGTATAGGTTTGGCCATCCACCAGATTAATACAAGAAAGGTCACCAAAACTTTTACAGTTTTCCGAGTACGATTTCCTTGCCGGATGCCTTGACCGTTTGCACCGGAGGGGCTTTGCCACAGCTTTACACGTTTTTCATCCTTTTTTCCGAATCCAGAGCCCTCGATGATCTTCATTTCCGTCTTGCCCGACGTCAGGTAGCCACAATAAAAGGAGACCGGTATTGGCCCTTTTTTAGGCACGCTCTTGCCTCAGTAGAGTGTAGTAGTCAGCTGGGCATTGTCATTCGTCATTGCCTGTTCAGGCTATTTCGCCATTTTTGAAACAAAAAAACTCGAGAGGGAGAAAGTTTTCCCGGCCTCCTTGTTAATTCGGAGGACCTTCTCCTACTATTCGTTGCAGCACTAAGGGTCTCAAGCAGTGGCGTGATTGAATTCACTTCCTAATCGGCTTGCGATACTTCCTCGCTGTGGTTGGGAGACAGTTAATAGATTTCCCCCAATCTCCTTATTGATCTACCGTTCCTTTTTATCTGGTTAGTGTTTTTGAGCATGGACATGTTCATACGTTTGTTACCTGCACATCATGTGCATAGGAGTGACCCTTTAGTGGCGGAGAATGGGTAAACCCTATTAGACTTACCCTACTTAAGATCTCCGGGGCCCGATCCTCCGTCTGACCAACACCGATACGCATAAGTCACCGGACGTGGCTCCGGAGGAGGAAATCAGAGGCGCAAGGGCCTTATTACACCTTACAACTCCACAGGTTCACTCCGGTCAAACAAACAGTAGATGCTGCGTGTTGTATTATATTCCGGAGTTGTCTTGGGGAGTACTCCTAATAACGAAACAAGCACTTGATTGAAAGAACTTATATTGTTTCTGTAGCTTAAGATCTTTTAGTTAAAGTTTTCTTCGTTATTAAATCGATGGTAAATTAAAGTTTTAGATTTTTACTTTTCTTTATTGATCAAATAATAATATCATCATCAAAATTAAAACCGTCTCCCAATAAACTTTTTGTATTGACTTACGCTCTCGAAAGTATTCAGTGAATTAAAAAAAAGAATTGAGGTTCTCTTCACTTAAGAACAAGTGAGTATAATTTTTGAGTAAATATTACACCCATATGTTTTATAAAAATCTTATATAATAAAAGAGTGCATTTAAGGGTCTAGAGAGAAAACTACTGAACGGATCGAGGCCGTTTTGGTGTCAATGGATTTCTCATGACCCCTAGATGATAGGAAAAATATGGTATCCCTCGGAAAATGCCTTATAAAGCCGCAAAATGAAAATTAGACCTTATTTAGACCATTCTAAGACGTAATTTTGTCGATTTGTTTACTTCTCCAGGTGATCCATATCTTACATTGAAATTTGACACCACTGCTGCTTTACAAAGCGTTTTTGTAAACAAAACAGACAACTTTTCACTTCTATGATAATTAATTGACAGATACAAATGAAATCAAGGACACGCAATGTTGAAGTGGTTTTTAAAGCAGTAAAATAAATATTTAACAGCTGCTGTTTTAATACAATTTTTTGTTTCTATACTATAAAGAGAGTTTATTTAATATAGGTGATTGAATTTATGTGTTTAAACTTACGAGATATTTAAAAATATTTGTTTGCACATGTTTTTTTATCTATCAACTAATGAGCTTTATGTTTTGAAATATAAACATAATATTTTGGTTGTAAAATTCTCTCCACCGTATTTTAATCCATTAATCTTTGTTATGACGAAGTTATATAACATCTGTTACATATTGCCTGTCTCAAATGAACTGTCACTGTCATGAAATCACATGTTTTATTCTTTGTTTATGTTTATATTTATCTTTTAGTAATGAATGATGTCAAATGTTGCATACTGAGGGAGTTACATGATGTTTTTTGTTGTTGACTCACTTCTCTAATTTTTTATTTTTGTGTTTTCCATTAAACTAATTAAATGCAAGCAACATTCTCTTTTTTTATGGTAAATGGAAACTCATGGTCCTTCAGGTAACGGAAAGAATATTATAATGATAGTAACTCCCTCAGTATGCAACATAAACATAAACAAAGAATAAAACATGTGATTTCATGACAGTGACAGTTCATTTGAGACAGGCAATATGTAACATTCCCCCGCCTGTGAACCAATCTGGTTCACAACAACTTCGCTTAATTCTTCGCTTTTCATTCTTCTTGAATTTTCTGGCTTTTTGTAGAGTGGTCTCTTTGATGAGGAATGGACCTGCAAAATCTGTCCCACAGTTACTAAATGCTCTTGGTAGTACTCTTGCTGATGGTAAATCACCCATTTTCTGAGTCATAAGTTTTGGTTTGCAACGAGAACACCGAACACACTTAAATATTCTGTTTCTAATAGCACTCCTTGCTGAAAGAATCCAAAACTTTTGGGAGAGATGTGCTTGTAAGAAATGAGGACCTGCATGTAAGTGCTTTATGTGATGATAATCAATTATTAAGTTGGTGACATGATGACTCTTAGGTAAAACGATGGGATGTTTAGTGCTTTGAGGGAGATTTGAGTGTTGTAGCCTACCTCCTACTCTTATCAAACCTTCGTCATCAATGAATGGAGACAAGTGCCGAAGTCGGGGAGAGCATTGTTTTCCAGATTTCAGATTTTTTATATCTTCTTGGAATTCTGTCTGTTGAACAAGATTGCATATTTTGATTTTTGCCTGATTAAGCTCTTCTGTCTTTAGGTTTCCCTTTTGCTTAACACTCGTTTGAGTATTTTTGATAAAGCGTAAAACAAAGGAAAATACTCGGAGTAAGGTCTCCCATGAAGAGTACCTGTTTAGCAAATCATTTTCCACGTTCTACATGTTGAACAGTTGGTTTATTGTTCCCACTGATATAAACAATGAAGTACAAAAATGTGATAATGTGTAACTATGAATTGGAAGAAATAAGTCTTGAAATATACAAGAAGAAATGTCAAGAATAAGAAAAGGAGATGGAAATAAAGTGGAAACAAAAGATAGAGAATAAACATTTTGAATAGTGTTTTAGTGAAGGTAAAAACCCTACTATACGACTTACAGGACAATTCAGTAACACTTAGTATACCCAGAAATGTACTTCTATACCATTATGTGACAACTTCAAGTCAGAACTTGACAGCAAGGTTCAATTAAATGCATAAACAATGTGGAAGAGCCCACAGAATGGTGCTCAGCGATGCCAAAACCTAATGGGGACGTTAGACTCATTGTGGATCCAACAAAATTAAACATGAACGTAAGGAGGCAAAAATGCCAGAGGTTGAGGACACACTTAATAAGATAAGTAAATCGCGAGTGTTAAACAAATAGATACAAAATCCAAATTCTGGCTAATTAAATAGACTCCGAGTCAGCAAAATTATGCAAATAAGTTAATTGGCCATACAACTGGAATGGAATAAATGGAAATACGATTAAAAACCTTTAACCATTATCTTTTTTTTGAAAAGTCTCATAGGCCTACTATATTAAAAAAACCATATGATATTAAGTATTATAAACTATTTAAACTTATAAACTATTAATAATATATAGAGATCGCCTCCAAAATTAGACCAAATTTTGAGTTGATCTGGACCCAAGAAGTTTCAAAACATTTTATAACTGAAACATCTGTTCTTCCTGTTTTTTAACAGTCTTTTTTACAACAACTGTCTAGTGATTCAATCATTCTCCTTAATCCTAAAGATAAGCATTAAAACTTTGAAAGCCTGTGGGGCGTAGACCTGGAGTCCAACGTGAACCTTTTTAACGGTGTGCTCGGATTTCTCATATAATGCACTTGAGCTGAGAAGAAAGAAGAAAAAGAAACATGCTTGCCTATTATACAAGATATTTAGTTGATATTGAGCTAATTAGTTTTTAAAAATGTATATATAAAACTAACTGTTCTTCCTGATCTGCTATAATTTGTTATTACAACAGCTGTTTCATGATTAATCAATATTATAATTCTCAAATAAGATTAACATTGAAACTTTCAAAGCCTGAAGGGCGTAGTCTAGGGGGCCAACGTGAATTAAAATACCATTTTGCAAATCTAAAATACACTACCTTTAAAACGGTAAACGGTATGGGCGGGTTTCTTTTATGTTGATTACTAAAAGCTGAGAAAAAAGGAGGAAAAGAAACATGCTTGGATATAATATATAAATAACTGTTCACATTGCTAAAGAAATGGAAATTGGAATACTATGTTGTCTTTGTATTAATAAATTAAATTCTGTGACCATTTTCAAAAGTGAACATAAAATTCAAGAATAATCTTCATGAAATTTACCCATCATTTTTGACGGGCTGTTTGCTAGTAACTAATAAACAATATGTGGTTTAACTCACCGTCTCCAGCAACCCAAAATTGTTTCAAATGTGAACAATTAATTGTTTCGCCCTTATTTAACAAGGGCATCATCATCACTGAATAACTTGAGGTTAAATCATCTTTATCTTCTTGAACTAGTTGTTCGTGTCAAAAGCAGTAGGGAGTAAACAACATACACCACAAAGCTCTAATTTTGCCACTCACATCTGAGATACATGTCATGCTTATTAACCTATGTCAGATGGGCTAGAAGTTTTACATGTATGCACTAAATCTAGAAGGCTCGACCGTCTAGAGGAAATGGAAATATATAATGCCAGTATGGCCTGTTACACACTTAAGTGGCGCATCTGATACACGGTGGCACGTTGCACGTGACATGCGACTTCGTTTGTTAGCGGGAGGAGAGAGCTTACACACTTCAGTGGCGCCACGCCACTCGTCCACGATATTGTTTATTTATCAAAAATTATTTTTGAGGTTAAAGATGGCAACAGTTGAAGATGAACTGTTTCTTTTGATGGCTGTTGTTGCGAAAAGGAGGTGCAAAAGACGAATAGGCATTCCAAGGCTATACAGTGGATTTAGCTCTATAGAGATTTTATTTTTATTTTAGTGTTTAGTTTTTACATAGACTCAAATACTCTACAACGCAGATTTTTTTTCATTCTTAACACTTGGTGGCTGGCTAAATGAGCCATTCAATGTAACTACCTGTCATGATTTATTATATTCACTGTGTGCAATCATAAAGTCACAGTTAAAAATCACGTTTTCCGTTATTACTATATCCCGAAGTTGTTGTTGAATATAATACCGTAACAAATTAAAACTATAATATTTAGTTTTTCATAAGATATAATAAAGTGCATTTTGCTTGGCCGGTCCCCGTACTTGGGCTCTTGGTTATCACCACCGATCACATTGATACTTTAAACAATGTTTCCAATTTCCAGCAATATTTTGATTTCCCCTTCGAGTTGCGTACAGTATCTTTCAAGTTACATTTTTAATTTACACGATATTTAATTTATTTTACATTATACACCTTAATATCTAATATTTTATGATTCCTTTATTCCCTATGTACTGTACTTCGTATTCTGCACATGTGTGGACTTGAGTCTCGCGATGCAGGTGGCGTGTGTCATCTCAACACCGACTGAGCGAGTGACGCAGCGTGTATCGCGCCATCCGCGCCACGCCTCTGCTACTGCAGTGTGTAAGCTCCCTAAGCTTCATCCTCACCGACTTATGAATGTACAGACAAACTTCGCTGCTAACGTTTATATGACCAACTTGTACAATACAGCAACGAAGATGCTTGATATGTTAGGCTAGTGCTACCAAACCTGTCAACCAGTCCAGACCAGTGCATACATGTTGACAAACATGATAATAGGGTTACACTACAGTCTATGTTTTTGTGTAAAATGTGCTGTTTTTTATTTAATGATTTTTGCATTTTAAATGCTATTTTAACTTTTGACACAAACAACAAGTTCAAGAAGATAAAGATGATTTACCCTCAAGTTATTCAGTGCTGTTGATGCCCTTGTTAAATAAGGGCGAAACAATTGTTCACATTTGAAACAATTTTGGATTGCTGGAGACTGTGAGTTAAACCATATATTTATCAAAGCAATTCCTGGTAGCCAACAATTACCATTAATAAACAATATTTTGAATTTTGAGTTAGCTAGTATTTTAGTATTTAGGTGTTGTTCAACACCTTTCAGGTTGTACAGTTGCATGGAGGTTTGTCCAGGCATTGTTTGCATGGAGGTCAAAAATAAAATACGTTGGAACCTTCATTTCAATCCACAGGGGAACACCAACTTTGGTTACATTTCCTTCCAAATGTAGCATAAGTCCGTACAAAAAGTGTGTATTTAAGAAAAAAATTATGTCATTCCATCTCAAAATTATTGTAAACGGAAATAGTGAAATAATTTTCAGTTGCGTTTAGTTAGATAATAATTAACTAATACACCGGAAAGGTTTGTGGTCAAATGTTTAACCTGCAACAATGGAAGATCTGTAGTATTCACACTGTGAGAGATTGGACCGAAGCGCAATCTGGGGGTAAAAGGATTCTCCTCCATAATTTCCGATCATCTATCAAAAACCAAACTTCCGACCACCGGGAAGATTGAAAATGTTTATTCTTTTACAGGAACATTTTATATATTCCTCCGTTTTTGTTTAATCTAAAAGTATTATATGTATAATCTAACTCCTCGCCTTTCAAATTTAAATTCAAATTAATTATAAAAAGTTATTTATAAAAAGTCATATAATATGAGTAGTTAGTTAATAACACATTTTTAGCTAGGAGATTATTTAGATAAATACTAATTGTAAGAAATATTTGAAATAATTTCATAGATATCTTATCATAGATTTCTATCAATGGGTTACTATCATTAATAAATTTTAGAGTTATTCTTTTATTTATTTTTTTTTTTATTGTGGGAATTAATAAATAATTGTGTTGTAAGTTGAAATGAGTATAAAAGATGATGATGAGATATAGTAGTTTTCAAACAGTTTATTTTCATAGTATAATTCATGATTCATTGCTTCAACTGGACGTTCACAGAACAATGCGCCAACAAATTACAAAAAGTTGCTTAAAAGGGGAATACTAAAGGATTTAAATTACCAAATATATTTCATCAAAATACAAGATATTTGCCTGATAATGACCGATATCAATAATCACCTTCGGGACACTAGTTTAGAGTTATTAATGTAAGAAAAACCAGAAGAGTTGATAAATCCTCATAGGTGAGTGTTGGTGACTCAATGCATTCGTGAATACCGATTCCAGTGGTAATGTATGACACAGTGGTAAGCTATGACACTGTGGTGAGCAATGACACAGTGGTGAACGATGACACAGTGGTGAACGATGACAAGTGGTGAACGATTACACAGTGGTGAACGATGGCACAGTGGTAAACGATGACACAGTGGTGAACGATGACACAGTGGTGAACGATGACACAGTGGTGAACGATGACACAGTGGTGAACGATGACACAGTGGTGAAAGATGACACAGTGGTGGACGATGACACAGTGGTTAACGATGACACAGTGGTGAGCGATGACACAGTGTCGAACGATGACACAGTGGTGAGAAATGACACAGTGGTGAACGATGATACAGTGGTGAATGATGACATATCGGTGAGCGATGTCACAGTGGTGACACATTGGTGAACGATGACACATCGGTGAGCGATGACACAGTGTCGAACGACGACACAGTGGTGAGCGATGACACAGTGATGAACGATGACACAGTGGTGAACGAGTACACAGTGGTGAGTGATGACACTGTGTCGAACGATGATACAGTGGTGAGCGATGACACAGTGGTGAACGATGACACAGTGGTGAGCGATGACACAGTGGTGAATGATGACATATCGGTGAGCGATGACATGGTGGTGAACGGTGACACAGTGGCGAACGATGACACATCTGTGAACGATGACACAGTGTCGAACGATGACACAGTGGTGAGCGATGACACAGTGGTGAGCGATGACACAGTGGTGAACGATGACACAGTGGTGAACGATTACACAGTGGTGAGCGATGACACAGTGTCGAACGATGATACAGGGGTGAGCGATGACACAGTGGTGAACGATGACACATCGGTTAACGATGACACAGTGGTGAACGATGACACAGTGGTGAACGATGACACAGTGGTGAACGATGATACAGTGGTGAACGATGACACAGTGGTGAACGATGACACAGTGGTGAACGATGACACGGTGGTGAACGATGACACTGTGGTGAACGATTACACAGTGGTGAACGATGATACAGTGGTGAACGATGACACAGTGGTGAACGATGACACAGTGGTGAACGATGACACAGTAGTGAACGATGACACAGTGGTGAACGATGACACAGTGGTGAACTATGACACAGTGTCGAACTATGACACAGTGGTGAGCGATGGCACAGTGGTGAACGATGACCCAGTGGTGAACGATTATACAGTGGTGAGCAATGACACAGTGTCGAACGATGACACAGTGGTGAGCGATGACACAGTGTTGAACGATGACACAGTGGTGAACGATGACACAGTGGTGAACGATTACACAGTGGTAAGCGATGACACTGTGTCGAACGATGATACAGTGGTGAGCGATGACACAGTGGTGAACGATGACACAGTGGTGAGCGATGACACAGTGGTGAACGATGACACAGTGGTGAGCGATGACACAGCGGTGAGCGATGACACAGTGTCGAATGATGACACAGGGGTGAGCGATGACACAGTGGTGAACGATGACACAATGGTCAATGATGACACATCGGTGAGCGATGACACAGTGGTGAACAGTGACACATTGGTGAATGACGACACATCGGTGAGCGATGACACAGTGGTGAACGATGACACAGTGGTGAACGAAGACAAAATGGTGAACGATCACTCTGGAAGGAAGTGTCTGATCAAATTCAAATTTTCAGATAATTTTTGCACATAAATTTTAGTTGTCTATTCGTTGGTAAAGTTACTCTGAAAATTACTAATGATCAGTGATTGAATTTTTTACAGCAAATGAGTTGGAGGTTGTATTGGTGATGCTTGAGTTTCTTATTTTTCAGAATTTATAGACATAGAGTAAGGTTTTTTTAAATATTTCTGCTAAATCCTGTACACAATGTGCAATTTATCATTTTAAAGATAAAATTTTTATAACGTAAAAGAGAAACAAAAATTTGATTTCCTAAAACTTTTCAAACCCATCTTGTTCGTGTAAGAACCTATGTTTTATTTTAATTTTGCAAAATTAACTTAAATTTATAATTGCCGTTATTTTTGTTGTTTATTTCCATATGCGCAGGGTTAGCGTACTCCTAGTTATATTAATTGTGTTTTTTAATCAAATTATACCATCAAAATAAAATGATTTAATTAGACTAAATATTATAATTTAATTCCATTCAAAAGATCTCTTACTACAATATATTGCGATAGAATAACAATATTAACTTTTACTTAACGTTAACGTTTACTAACAAATTAACTCAAAACTCGCAAAGGATTTTATTCTAGCTCTTTCACTTAGTTAACAAAGTTTAATGAAAAGTTAATTTATTTAAATTAGCTAAGCTAAACATACATTACACGCCTAATATACAGAAATAAAAAGAAATTTTAATAATTGACGTTAGATTTAATCGATTAATGTAACAAATGTTAGATTTGTGAAAGAATATAAGGTAAATGTTTTGCGTATCAGCGCATAAAACATGAGCTGTAAAAACTGTAATTATACAATATAGATGCTTCTTTAAAAATATCACAAACATGTAATGAAGATATAGATGGCATGATATTTCTCTAAAGCAAACTTACATTACTTGTTTCCGTAAACCACTCCCGAGTCAAATGTATTGTCAATGTAATAATGCACAGTTAAAATGTGTTTTAAATGTACATCAATAAATTTTTATGTTACGAAAAGTGAGAAGACATGTTTTAAGGTATTGAGCAACATTAAACCGTTACAAAATATCGATTTTTATTCAACAATTCAAATTTTTCTCTAAGTTTAAAAGTCAATAATAATATTTATAATTAATTATATCTGTAATAGTATAGACATTTGTTCATAGATGCATTGCTATGATGACACCTAATATATTAAATAGAATTATGGGTGTTTATAAGAAAACTATATAGTAACATCAAACAAATTGTTTTCTTTATCTTTAAAATTAGTTTTTAGGGAGAAATAAATTACAAAAATAATAGGGCGAGTAGTGTCAAATCACAAGAGGGGAAAAGCAATTTAGTTTATCTTTTGATTAATTTAGTGCAGATCTAGATAATATACTCTAAGATTAAAGTTATGCGGTTCATTAATAATGATTCATGAACTGGATGTCTAAATACACAGTAATAGTTGTTTAATTCATTTGCATTTTCTAATTAAAATGGAAACTGTTGAAAATCTTGAGAATGTTGTTATGAAGCTATCGCACTGAACTAAACTCAAAACTAACGGTGAATATAATATAATTGATATGTTTGGATTTATTACGATTAATAAGTAGTTTTACTAACAATGCCCCCTTAGTATTAAGGTCATCATTTTAATAGTCGCTAGGAGTCGATACATTTCAATGCTGTAGGCTACTCTGTTACCACTTCATTAGTGGGATATTAATTAATTAATGCCATTTTACAACATAATAATTTATTAACAAGTCTTTGACTATGGTGTAAGGGTATAAATTGAAGCGAGCGTTCGGGTGGTTTGAATTCGTGCGCCACCGAGAATCAGCTGATTTGGGCCGCGCGGAGGCATTAGCTGTTCCAGGCTTTACTTGGAGACCGTGCTACGCATGCGCGGAAGTGGTGGGGAGGAAACCCGTGGTCCCGACTCGTGGGACAGCGACCGTGAGTCTTCGCCAGGCGAGTAGCCGGCAAGGTCCACCACCAGTCCACGGCCTGGCGAGCAGCCCGCCGCACCGTCTTACTCTCCTCAGCGTGGAGCGAGAGCGAAGCGAGGTAACCGAATAATAAAATAAACGTCGGGCGTCCGACAAGGCGTTATTACTCAGGTACGGTCCTAGTTAATGTATAAGTCAGCGTAGTACATTATAATTCAGACTCGTTATTATTATTTTGCTTTTATTTAAGTTAATTAAATAACTTGTATAAGGAATTGTTTTACGTCCTCTTGACTAGTTCTTGGTTAGCCGGTAGACCACGTGGTGGACTGGAGCGAGTCTAATATTTTATTTTATTCCGAATCTATTCACACCAATCACTTGTAGGCCCAGGGTGAACTAACCCTGGGAATAAAATAATTTGTTAATTAATAAAACTTGTCTTTCACCAGCGTTAGGCCCGGGGCGAAAAAGCTCCCGGAAAACCCTTTGGACTTTTTAAAATTAAATTGAATATTATATTTGTAATTTAAGTTAATTAAATAGAAACCCGATTTTATTAATTGGCGATAACTGGACGGTGAAATCCTGATACTTGCGTAGTCAAGAATTCGTTTATTTCATTTAGCCGCTTGGCTTATTTTAGTTTTTATTCATTTAATCAGAATTTCACCGGGGAATCTAAATTTACTTTTTTCCAAATTCAAGGGCTATGATGAGCTAAGGATTTGCTTTTTGAGAACTAGATGTTCATTTGACCTTGCGTCTGAGCCCTCTAATAAATTACATTAATTTGTTACATCAATTTAGAACCCTAGACATTTAACCCGATTGAGCGATTCCGAGGCTGTAGCGTGCAATTTTAACACCACCGCGAATCGCACCGTTACAAATGGCGCTGCCGAACAGGGACTAAATAAATTGTGTAGGGCTCAGGGACTTACAAATTTCACGAAGAAATCATCGTTAAAAGCGTTGACTATTGAGTAATACCTGGAATAAGGTAGTTTGCTATCTGAAATAAGATAGTAAGATTATATCTTTAATAAGATTATATTAATTATATTATCTTAAATAAGATTATATCTTTATTTTCTGCCATTGTGGCTGGCGAAAACTTGGATTTTAATTGCAATTAATTGTTGTTCGAAATGGGACTTTTTAGATTATTTCTTAGGCTGTGGTTCCGGCTCTTGTGTAGCACATTTTACGTTGCTTCTCCGGTTCGAATCAAAGGAGAAAAAGGAACAAAATCAGACAAAACTAGCGTAACAACTGGTGTAACAATTAGTTCAACTGGCGAAACAACTAGTTCCATTATGACTACTAGCGTAGGTACGATCCCGAAAACGACGGTTTCTAGGCCAATACCAGCGACTGATAGTACAGTAGTGACAACAATTCCCTCGACTGTGGCACTGAACCTACCACTGGACACTCAGTCATTTTCGCGGAAATCACCCTCCGAGGATGATCCTAGGACTAGTTGGATGAGGACGTTAACTAAAGATGAACTTAAGTTGGAGATGAATAAATATGGATTAGACACGTCTGGAACGATGGACGAGTTAAGACGGCGTTTTGCGAAATTTTGGAAGGATGGTATTCCCCGCGAAAAATCCAAGCAAACTCCGACGAGCGAGGGAGCTATGTCCGTTGCCGGCAATCCATGGTCTTTTGAAAATGCGACTGACAATCAATTTAAAACTTATTCGCTGCCTCTTCAGGAACAGGCGGAAAATCAAGGTTTAGCAAAAATTGTTCAATTGTTGGGTATGCCGCCCCACGTGTCAGTAGACGATGTTTGCCGAAGGGTAGCGGATTTTGCTATTAAAGCCCGTGCAAGCGGAAATATTCCGCTCGCAGATAACCATGAAAACATTTTCCCGAGTTTGCCTCTTCCCGGCGATGGAGTTGTGTATAGTAAGCTGCATAAGCCTATCACAACCGCGGTTCAATCTGGAAGTAATCATGAATCAACGGGCATAAAACACAATGACTCAGCATCATTGTGTACGCTAGTACGGAAATGGAATGTTAAGTTTGACGGCAACAAAGACCCGATTTCGTTCTTCGAACGTGTTGAGGAATTAAAAGAAGCGTATTCCCTTGATAACGAGCCTATTCTTAAAGTTTTGCCTGAATTGTTGCACGGCGCGGCATTGTTATGGTACCGCAACAATAAGGATTTTTGGCTTTCATATGATGATTTTCGTCGCAGTTTTGACTTGTATTATTTACCTCCGGGCTATAACCGAAACCTTGGTGAGGAAATTAGGCGTAGGACTCAAGGCGAAAATTAACCGTTTCGTAATTTTGTTGTCGCTATCACGACTTTAATGCGGAGGCGTGGAGGCTACTCAATGAAAGAGAAACTCGACGTTATTTATAACAACATGAGGCCAGGTTATAAATTAACCATGAGTCGAGATGAAATAGTCTCACTGGACGAGATGCTGAAAAAAGCAGAACACGTGGAGAGTTACTGGCGTGAGAAGGCGTTGTACCGACCTCCCCCTCACCCCTCCGAGGCACTGGTAACGGAATCCGCCTACCAAGGAATACAGATAATAAGTTGTATGGGCACCGTGGTGTCAATACTTTAGGAAACAACGAAAGCTTCACTGATCGAAATGCTATAAATGACAAACAGATGGTTTATAAAAATAATAATCCAATTAAAAACGGCAAATACAAAGGTAACTTTAGCCAGCGGTGGAATAATCGCGCGGTGGCTTATCAATCGCGAGATAAGCAATCTAGGTCGGCGCCGGCCGATAACAAAGATGGACAGATGAAACAATCTGTTCGCTCCCCAGTGACATGTTATAATTTGCCGAAATCAATTAAATGTTTTAATTGTAAAACCGTAGGCATGAGAACCGATGACTGTAAATGCCGCTCGAGAAACGCGTTGCGTAACCGGAGGACTGTCGAGTCCAAAGTAAAGTCTGAATCGTCCGACTGGCAAGAAGGTATTGAGCCAATAAAATTAGTTCCTGAAGGTTTTCTAGCTTTAACTGACGTGCAGGATAACAGGCCGTATGTAAATATTACAATTCATGAGAAGGAGTTCTTAGCACTTTTAGATAGTGGCGCGGCCATTACTTTAATTAGCTCAAAGGTTGCACAGCATCTGGAAAATAAGGGAATTAGTGCTAATAAAGTTTCGATGATAGTTCAGCTCGCGGATGGTACGTGCACTAGACAAAATTATGTGTACTAATTTGAAGGAATTTTAGGCGGGCAAATAAATCAATTTAGAGCAGTGTGTTTGCCCACGTTGACTTGTGACGTGATTTTGGGAATGGATACCCTTGAGCGATTGAAACTAATTACTTTCAATCTTGAAATTGGTCATTTGGAACAAAGTGATCAAGACAGTAGTACAGATCATTTGGAACAAAATGATCCAGGGAGTAGTGGAGGTAAACCTCAATTGGTAGACGCGGTTTCATCCAAGGAGAATGACGACCCCGACACTGCGTTATGTCCGATTGGAGAAATGGAATCGGCCCTTACTGACGGTTCGGTCGAAATAGAACAACCTCCGCCGGATAGGTGGTACCAGCGTGTAGTGGACCAAGTTAGGGGAAATCCTAGGTACAGTCAAAGTTTTGTTATCAGGAATGAGTAATTATACAACGTTGATCTGAAAAGATCTAAACACGGGGATCAAAGGGAAAACGGGAAACTTTGCGTTCCGCTGGATGAGCGATCCATTGTTTTGCGGGAAAACAACGATTCACCCACCGCGGGGCATTTTGGTTTCAGAAAGACGGCCAACCGAGTTGGCAATAATTACTTTTGGCCGGGGTGGCGACGCGATGTAAAAGACCACGTTCAAAACTGTCCTACTGGCCAAAGGTTGAAGGTCGGAACAGACCAAACCAGCAGGACAGATGCATTACCACCCATCCGACAGTAGTACCCAAAATGTATGTGCTAAGGGTGTAAGGATTAGTAGGATTGGTGGATTGGTGGATTTGAATAAAAAAATTAATTAATTATGAATTTAAATAGGTAATGATTACTTTAGTAGATAACATGTTAAAAAATATTGTAAATAGGTTATATTTAATGTGTTTAATAATGTATTAAGTGTGGGCTGTGATAAAACTATGAAAAAGTTTAATTAAATAATATATTGTGATTAATGTTTTAAATTGAAGGTGTTAGAAATTGAATGGTTAATTTATTGATGTTTATAATGTTGGGGTTTAAATAGTATATTATTTTATTATATAAGTATTTGAAGCAAACTTTAGGAGTATTTGTATATGATATTATAATTAATTGTGTAGTTGTGAATATTAGGACAGCTTTAGAATAGCGAGAGAAAGTGTGTCAGCTAGGCCTGTTAGTTTAAAGACAGGAATATAACTGTGGAGGCCACTGGACCGTTATGGTGGTAGTTTCACCACTTAAGTTATAAACAACCCTTGAAGCAGTATTGAGCGTATATAAACAGCAGCCGCTGGTAGTGAAAGCATAGTTGGCTATCACACCTTGCTGTGTTGGTTTAGTCTCTTGTAGTTACCACTGTTGCTATCTTTGGTGTTTTCCGACTTGGAACTATTGTGTCAGCTTTGATGAGGTAAGTTTAGTGAGAGAAGTTTTATATTATTTTGTTTTAAGGAATGAAATAGACTAAATGTGAGTTGTACAATTTTGATTTTTAATTTAAAACTATATGAGATTTTGTTCTGTTGATGTTAACTTGAATGCAATATTTTGTGAACAATAAAATTTTTATTTTTAGTTAATTGTAAGTGAAGATTATTTTTTTAACTTTAAATAGTCAAATTACTAAATGATGTGTATTTAACTAAATTTTGGTGTAAAGGAATATGTGGGATATTTAGTAAACATATTACCAAAATAAAATATGTTATGAGTGAATGAATTATACAGATTTTGTGTACTATTGGGTTTAAATGCTGGGGTTTTTATTTGATATTAATTGTTAAAATAAAAAAATAAAAATAATTTAAACTAACTGTTGTGTTTATGGTTTGTTTTAGAAGTTTGCAGTAATGGCTGTATTTTGCAAGATATGTAATAAGAGTTTTGAATTACAATGCAATCTTTATAGACATATTAGGTCTATTCATGAAAATGAAAGCTTTGAGTGTGGGGAATGTGAAAAGAAGTTTGTAAGAAAGGACAGTTTACAGAGACATATTCTAACCCATGCAAGTAAGTATTGAAAACCAATATTTATTGAGAGTTCAATAGATGTGTTATATATCTAAACTTAAACTTATATTTGAAGCTTTATTTTATTGTTAAATTTTTCTAAATTATTGATAACCTTAAATATTTTTGTACTGCTTATTTATACTGTGAAGTTTAAAACTATTTGGAAGTAGATAAATATGAGAAATAATAATTGAAAAAAGATATAAAGATTTTTTTTTGTTAGAGTGAATTTTGATGTATTATTTATGGATAACATTTGTTTAAAAGTGTCAATTTACAATTTTATGGTATATTTTGTTTAAAAGAAAAAAGGCAAGTGTGTTGTTGTTTGATTGAAAAAATAAATTATTAATTTTGTTTTTAATAAGAGAATTTTTTATTTAAAATGTGAATTTTGTAGCTTAATTTGTAGATGATTTGATTTTCTTTGTGGGGAATGTTGTGTAAATTTAATTAGATGGTGAGTTACATATTTTAATGGTTATTATTGTAATGTTTTAGAGCGAAGCAAGACTGATGAGGGATTGGAACTAAGTACATCATATCCTACCCCAAAGGTGTTTACCTGTAAAGAGTGCAACAAGACTTTTTCTACAAAGACGAATCTTACGAGACACAAACGTTTTCAACATGAGGGAAAAGAGGAGAAATCAGAATGTGGGGTGTGTGGGAAGAAGATGAGGCTGGACAACCTTATTAAACACTTGCGTCTTCATTCCAGAAAGCAGGGTAGAAGAAAGCTGACTTCAGTTAAAAGTAAGTAATGCTATTTATTATATTTTGTTAATGAAATAACAATTTTGTAAATATTTTTAAATACAATCTATATTTTATATTTAATGAAATGTGTTTTTTTTTAATTCAATTCAATTAATCTATTCCAAAATAATGATTTTGATAAATAAAATATTGAGTTTGATATTGATAAGATAAAATTATAGAGAAAATGTTATATTATTTGGTATAAAGTTTTTTTTTTGTGGTGAGTAATGTGAATAATTTATTTTATTAAAAATGAGTTGAAATCTTAACTTAAAGTAATGAAAAAGTTCTGTATTGAAGAGATAATGTAGAGAGAGAGAGAGAGAGAGAGAGAGAGAGAGAGAGAGAGAGAGAGAGAGGGGGGAGAGAGAGAGAGAGAGAGAGAGAGAGAGAGATAGAGAGAGAGAGAGAGAGAGAGAGAGAGAGAGGGAGAATTTGAATTTACTATGAATTTTTTTTTAATGTTATGAATAATTAAATAATTGATTTTAATACTTTTGTGTTTGTGTTGCAGGGTTTTCTTGTGCCCATTGTAACAAACGATTTGTGAGGAAAGAAAAGTTGAGGGTGCATTTGAACTACCACTGTCCTGTTTTGCGAGCGGCCACGCGCTACACTACCTCCAGGCGTGACCAGGACCCTGACCCGGCTCTCGCCCCTGCGGGACCTTCCACCACTACTGCAGCTGTGAATGACCCGTCCTTCGACGAGGTGGAAACTGCGTTTGCCTGCCGCCCTAAGGACCTTCCGGCTGAAAGAAGACCTTTTGAGTAAGAGCACAACTATTCATTTATTTCTGGCTTTTGTTTTGGATCATGTTTCCCGATTGTTGACAACCATGTTGGACATTTATGACTGTCCTTAAAGTAAATGTTATAATTGAATGCGAATTTAGTAACATTAATGGGGAAACATGTGAAAAGAACTTTAAAACTATGAACCATCCCATCTACCGCTCTACAGACTTGAAAGAATTTTGTTCTGAGATGTTCAGCAAGATACTAAATGAAAAGGAAAACTGTGAAATGAAAGGTTCAGGATGGGCATTTGTTAGACCGACCAAATTGGAAATAAGAATAAATAAATTTACTCCGCTTAAAGGAGAATCATACATTGTTTTGCCCAAGCATTTGAAAGGTGTTGTTAACATTAAAAACCATGATGAATTTTGTTTTAAATATAGTATTTTGGCCAAGTTTGTAAATACTGATGCAACTAATCCTGCTAGCTTTACTCCTGATTTGGAAGAAAAATATGATTGGAGTGGTTTAGATTTTCCTGTAAAACTGAATATGATTAAGGCTTTTATCAAGAAGAATGATATTAGTGTTAATGTTTTTGGGCTTGATAATAAGAAAAAGGTTTTTCCCCCTACTAATTTGTGACAGACCTCTTCCCGATCATCGTGACCTACTGTATGTGACATCAACGAATGGTAGGTCGCACTACGCATGGATTGAGGACTTTAATAAATTAGTCCACCCCCAACTAACAAAGAACCTGTATCGTTTGTACATATGCAAGAAATGCTTTTCATATTTTAGCAATAAGCCAAATGAATTAGGTCTAAGTGGGGAAGAAAGATTGGTTGAGCATGAGCGATATTGCTATGGAAATGAACCAGTTCGCCTAGACATGACCAAAGAAAAATCAATTAAATTTAAAAATGTTGAAAGAACCCAACGTGTAAGGTTTTCTGTCTATGCTGATTTTGAAACCATCTTACAACCAACTGGTGATGAGAGAAATACCCATAAACATGTCCCACACAGTTATTGTTACATGATTAAAGACAGCATGAAGGACACACCAGAAATAAGGCAGTTTAGGGGTGAGGGTGCTGCAAAACACTTTGTTGACAGCCTACAAGAGGATGCTTTAAAAATAGCAGACACTCTATATGAAGAAAGACAGTTAGTACCACAGTTGACCAATGAAGAGGAAATACAATTTAGAATGGCCACAACTTGCCACATTTGTCAAAAGTCATTTGAAGAATCTGATGTGAAAGTGAGGGATCACATGCACAGCGCCCCTTTCACTTACAGGGGAGCAGCGCATAGGTCCTGCAACTTAAGACATCAGGAACAAACGCGCATAAATGTATATTTCCACAACCTGCGCTATGACAGCCATTTTATTATCAATGAACTTGGATTTGACAAACACAGAATCAATGTTATCCCCAACAGTGAAGAACACTACATTACATTTACAAAATACATACCATATGACAAGGCAGTAAAAAAATCAATTAAATTAAGATTCATCGACACTTTTAGATTTCTTCCATCAAGCCTTGCTACTCTGGCAGAAAATCTCCCTAAAGAACGTTTCAATGAAACAAAGAAAAGGTTCCCCGAAGAAGACAAATTTTCTCTAGTGACCCAGAAGGCATTTTCCCATACAGTTACATCACAGATATGAACAAGTTTGAAGAAAGAGAATTACCTCCACAAGATTCTTTTTACAATACCCTCACCCTTAAATCTGTAAGTAATGAAGACTATGAACATGCCCAAAATGTTTGGAAGACATTTAACATTGGTAATTTAGGGGAGTATTCTGATCTCTACCTTTTAACAGATGTACTCATCCTGGCTGATGTTTTTGAAAATTTCCGTGATACATGTATGTCCACGCATAGTTTGGACCCAGCATATTATGTAACACTACCATCATACAGCTGGGATTGCATGCTTAACAAAACAGGTGTAAAATTGGACACTATTCAGGATCCAGAGATGCATCTCTTTTTTGAAAATGGTGTAAGAGGAGGCATCAGTCAATGTGTCACAAGGATGGCCAAAGCAAATAATAAGTATTGCAAAGATTATGACCCCAAAAGCCCTACCACTTTTATTCAGTACTTGGACGCCAACAGCCTATACTCATGGGCAATGTCTCAGCCTCTCCCAACCGGTGGCCTTCGTTGGATGTCGAGAGAAGAAATCGAAGCTCTGGACATTAAAAATTTGTCTGATACAGGGAGTGAGGGGTATGTTTTTGAGGTAGATGTTAAATACCCCAAACATTTGCATAAAAAACATGCTCAATATCCGTTCCTCTGTGAAACAAAAGTACCCCCAGGGGGAAAACACAAAAAGCTTTTAACAACCCTAACCAACAAAAATAACTACATAGTTCACTATAGAAACCTCAAACAGGCTATTCAACATGGATTAGAAGTAACCAAAATTCATAGAGTTATAAGATTAGACCAATCACCATGGTTAAAAAAGTATATAGATTTAAACAATGAGCTGCGTAAAAATGCCAAAGATGCATTTGAAAAAGACCTGTTTAAACTGTTCAACAATAGTGTTTTTGGCAAGTTTATGGAAAATGTGAGAAAAAGGATGAATTTCAGGCTGGAAAGTGATGAGAAGAGAGCTGAAAAATTGGTGGCCAAGCCCAACTTTTTGCATAGGACCATATTTTCAGAAACAATGGCTGGATTCCACTTTTCAAAGACCAACATTGTTCTGGAGAAGCCAATATTTATTGGAATGTGCATCCTGGACATCAGTAAGGTTTTGATGTATCATTTCTTTTATGATGTGCTTGTCAAGCATTATGGTGCAGAAAATGTAAAGCTCCTCTACACAGATACAGACTCTTTCATAGTTGAACTAACTACTAATGACCTTTTCAAGAGCATGCTTCCAATTTTAGATTATTATGATACAAGTAAGTATGCACCAGACACCAACCCAGCCTTCTCAAACATGAACAAAGGTGTGTTGGGGAAAATGAAGGATGAAAGCAATGGGAAAATAATATTGGAGTTTCTTGGAATCAAAAGTAAAATTTACTGTGTTATCCTGGTTGATTCCAGTTATATAAAGATATGTAAGGGGATCAACAAACCAGTGGTAGATATCAAGGTGAATGCTGAGAGGTATAGGGCATGTATTTTAGAGTCTGAAGAGTTTTATACTATCAACACCACATTTAGATCACATCGACATGTAGTTTATACAAGACAAGAAAATAAACTCACTCTCAGCCCCACTGATGACAAGAGATACCTCTGCCCAGATGGGATTCATACACTACCCCATGGACATTTCAGTATTGTATATAGATAGAGTAGCTTAAGGACTTGCTTCACAAACATTTGTATATATTTGCTTTTATTACTTTTTAATCATATTGTATGTATTACTTAGTCAATTTTTTTGTAAATATTTTTGTAAATTTGTTGTAAATTTTTTGTAAATATTTTTTCTTGTAAATTTATAAATATTATTATATTGTCTTACAGTGTTATTCTAGTCATAATTTATATTGCTTTGCACTGTAATTATTTCAATATGTAAATACTATTTTGTAAATATTTTGTACATTATAAATATTATCAAGTTATATATATCTTACTGTAAAAATTCTTAAACTTTTGTGTAAATTTTTTCACCAGATTAAAAACATGTAAAGATGTGTATCATGTTTCAATGCATACTTTGTAAATATTTTATTTTGTATGATTCTGGATTCACTTTATATAGTTCTGGATTGGGTTTTCAATTGTAAAAAAAATATAAGTGACAGGGTGAATAAAAAAGGAGATTTATTTCACTAAACAGTATTTTTTATTAATCCCCAAAATAATATTCAAACAGTTTATATACAAAAGTATCATTTTTATTTACATCAGGTGAAAACAAAGAAACATAGTCTTGCATTGAATATCCCCAAGCTCTTAAAAATAAATAAGTTAAACAATAATGTCCACAAACTGGAGAAGTGTAGCTTTGTAGAGTACTTGTGTTGTAGAAATACTGCCAACAGTTCCTCCTGATGAATTTCACATGGTCCAAAACAGATGGTGGTTGTCCAAAACTGTCAAAGTATTCAAGGCGTCCATGTTTATCCAAGAAAATTGCAATCCAATGTGTTCCAGTTTTCATGTGGGGGTCAGTGTTCACTATAAATGCTGTAGATGGAGCAATCCTTAGAGGCAAACAGTCGGAAGCATATACACCTTTATTTTGCACTGGTAATTTTCTCATAAAATATTCCACTTGTAAAGAATTCATTTCTGTTGTACTAGCAGATACCACTTTCTCAAGTTTATACAGTTGGATAGTGCACACTTGTGGTTTATGTCACTGTGATTATTACATCTTAAATTGTCTGTAGCAAATAAACTGTTGAGTACATCTAATGATTGGCAATGTAGAGACTCCAAATCAATAACATTACAATTAAGTGGTAAAATATTTTTTAAAAACTCTGCCTTCTCCAGTCCTTTCACAAACACATGTGATACTGGAATAAACAACACTTTTAACTTTTCCATTAGTACTTGGTATGCAATGTCACCTTTACTCCACTCAAGGCCATGGTAATATTTTGTAACCCAATAACTTTCTCTAAGTTTTTCTGCAGTCAACAGCCTGAGGTCAAATGGTGGACAAACAATATGGTGAAACAGTAAACTACCAGTGTCCACATTAATGGCAGCAATTTCTTTGATAATGAAGTGACCATTGTTATTCTTAAAACACTGAATATCCATAACCACACTAACTTCCATGGCTGATCACTTATGACTGACTACTGAACTATGTTTCTTTTATGTTTTAACTGCCATAGTCCACTGTAACATTTCTATTTTTATCAATCTCCATAATGTTGTCAAATTCAGCATAAATTATGCAATTAATTGTTTCAGTAAGAGCTTCAGAAAATCCCAACTCAATTCTTAAACTACCATGGCGTATGAGGTTCCAATGTGTGGTGGCATTAGCAGCCAGATCAGGTGTTAAATCAAATGCCATTAAACAGTTACCTTGAGAATACTCAGAGCGTGTAATGCTGTTGCCCATATTTAGAAAATGAATTCCTGTTCCACTAAATAATGTATGGTATGATAGCACACTTAATTCATTGCTGTCAGAATATGAGGGTTGAAGTGGTTTTGTGGGGATTTGTACACCATCAACATAGATTGAGAAAAAGTTCAGGTTGTAAGATTGAAAATTGAATGGGTTATATTTAAAATCACCATTGTAAGCCTTGTTACTTACTAGTCCAACAATAATTCTTTTTGGTAACTGGCCCAGAAATATATTATCTAAGGTTTTGCCTTGAATACCTGATGGGATAGTCATAGCTTTCACTTCCACTCGAGTTATAGGGTATTTTGCAGTACCACTTTCCAAAGTCTTACTATGTACCAACAACACAGTGGGATTTATTTTATTTTTACGCACCAAAAGGTTGGCTTCTTCAATCTTTACTTTATATTTTTCTGTTTTTCACATTATTGAAAATGTATCTCTTGAACGTACCAATCGCAAACGTAATTCCACACCATTTAGCAAAAACTTTTCCTGGTTAAATAAATCAACATGTAAATGTCCAATCATATCCACAATATTACTTTGTTTAGTAAAATATTTACGATTTACCAAACCACTATTGGCAGCTTCACAATTATCCATTTGACCTGATGTATCGTCATACCAAAGTGCGCACGAAAGGTGTGTGTCTTTCGCACTCGAATCATAATTAAGTAATGTTTCAATATAGGCTCTATATGCATAAGTATTATTTTGTGGTGAAACTAGTTTCTGATTAACATAAAGATCAACTTGACTGAAGAGTGAATGAAGCCAATTATTAACTGGTCCACAATTGGTATCAGTATCTTCCAGTTTACTTCCATCAGGTTTTAAAATTTTTGCTTTTATATTAAGCATAGTGTTTGACAAGTCTACATATTCATCACCATGACCAGGTATTACAAATTCTATGGGTGAATCATCAGTTAATGAAGAGATTGGTTTGTATTGTACCCACTTTCCACTTTCAATACTAGTTTGTGTTGCAGGTAAGGTAAACAAGTCCAATTCAGATTTTACACACTCACATGACTGATGATGCAGAAACGCCATTTTTAACTAAAGATATCTTTTACACTCTTGTTCAACTTTTTTACACTCTTCTTTTTCTTCTTGTTCTTCTCTCCTCCAACCTTCTTCCTAGACTGGTGCACAGCTAGAAGTCTGTGTAAAGACTGCGGAGTAACATTTAAGCGCTTCCTCTTATAACCACCAGAACCTTTCATTATTCGATCAATCTTGTCATCAGCTTTACGTTTTAAATTACCAGTTAACTCTTTAACTCTAGTCGAAAAAGCTTGTTCAGGTGGGGTGGAATTAATAACATCTTTAACACATTTACTCCAGATTTTAAAGCTTCTTTCCCAACAGCTTTGGCTCCTGAACGTATCAATGGAGTTATTGTGCGAAACAATCCCCCAAGAAAACTACCTATTCCATGTCCTCTCTGATAAGGTGAGCCTTTATACACAACACTCACACCACCACCCAATTGATTCCTGTAGTAAGCCAAGTAGGGGTCATAAATATTAAGAGCCATATTTTTCACAGCATTTTTCTAAAATGTAGTTTAACACAAGAAGTCCCAAACTTGAATGGTAGTTTCGAGCCAGTGTTATCCCTTAAGTCAATTTCTAAACTCTCAAAACTGGATTTCATCAGTGGAACATAATGTGGCCTATAAAACTGCATAAATCTACTACCACCATACACATAATCTGTAGTATCAATATTAATCATTTGTAACAGTGGTGCCATATAGTCTCCAACAAACTGTGGCTCTACTATATCACAGTATATATACATTTGGGATGGTAGTCCAACACGTAAATTTGCTGGGCGAATAGATTTGTTATTTGTGATTAAATCATTTTCTCCAGGGCTAAAACCCAGTTGTAGTGCCAACTTATCAGATAACTCAATTTGAATAACATAGGACCTACTGTTTATTTCTACTCTCTTTGTTTTTTCTTCATAATGGAAATGCACATAATCTTTAACCACTTCATGTTTATTAATTATATCAATTACTTCTTTTACATCTATATAATCACCTGGGGTTAAGGTAGCAACTGCCATAATTGGTACTATTACATCAAAATTTGGTTCCTCTTCCTTTTTCAAAGCTTCAGCTTTAATTTGTTCATATTTGTCTTTTGGGTATGCATGAATAAAAATTGTACTGTTTTCACATAAGGTTAGTAAAGAACAAGGATGATGTACCTCAACTACAGCAACTTCCCATTCTCCTTCCAATTGTATAGACCTTGAAAAATGTGTTACATAATTTGCCACTGTGTTTTGAGGATAATACTCCATAGAACTATTACTAGGCAATGTCAGATAAAACTGATCCTTCATATTACTTTCAAATCTACAGCAGGTACCCACGAGTTAAACGAATCACTGAATATCCGTATATATATATCCGTACCACTTGATTAAGTACTCCTTACTGGGACCATGCCCTCTGGTCGCCAGTATTTTATCAACTTTAAACATTTTGTCATCAGTAATAATAACCTTTTGTAGTTCTGGTTCATAAAATAGTCCATCAACAGTTTCATTGTTTAAATCACATAGAACATACATTGGTTTTGGAAACTCTAAAATTTTAATTATTCTATAAATTTCCTCAGACCAATTTGATTCATAACCTTTTTCAAATTTACCTTTAGCTTTCGTTATCCTCACTAAATCATTTACTTTAAGTTTAGCTTTCATGACTTTTTCAGGCTTTCCATAAAGCTTCTTCCATACTTTAAAAGTGTTTGATTTCTTAACATCATTTGGCTTCATATTTATACTTTTATGTTTTCTATTATTATAAGAATTAATCAAGTCGTCCAAAACATCAATATATCTATAAGTGTTTTTATGTGTTAAGTAGCGCCACATTTGAGTCTTCAAAGTTCTATTGAATCTTTCAACAACAGCTGCTTTTACATCAGGATTTTTTGTTGTAAAATAGTTAATATTGTTATTTATAAAAAACCTCCTAATCTCTTTAGCAGTAAACTCTGTTCCTTTATCAGACTGTAAGTTCTTAGGAGAATTATTGGTTTCCAAGAAAATCAATTCAAATGCCTTAATAACTTCACTAGGTGTTTTACGTTTAAGAGGTTTTGCATATGCCTTCTTGCTAAAAACATCAATAACTGTCAAAATATAGTTAACACCATCATTATATTTACTTAAACCTCTCATATCATTCAAATCACACTGCCAGAGTTCATTTATAGAATATACAACATACCTATTTCTAGGAAATCTCCTTCTAGCTGGTTTATGAAGAGTATATGTATCTTGAGATAGAAGCCAATTTTTAACTTCTTTATCATTGAATTTTTTCTTTGTTACTTGTAATAAAGGTAATACACCACAAAACCCTGCTGGATTGGCTGGATCATAATAAATATTTGTTAAATGTTTATCCATCCTAAATTTTAAAACAGTTTATAAGGTTTCCACTTTGTATTTTTTCTTTTTGTTCTTATATGATTTATCATAGGTGTTGAGGTAGCACTAGGTCCTGCAGATACTTCTAGTTTGGGTTTAACAACTGGAGATGATGTTAAGTGGGTAAAGTTTTCCAAAAAATCACTTTCTTCAACATGTGATTGGTTTCCTTTCAATCTTATTAAATACTGGCGTGCAAATGGGTTTGTTACAAACTCAGTAGGTGTACTTATATCCTTTAAAGCATGCATAAATTTTTCCCACCCTGGAGGTTGAGCAGACCTTCTAGCTCTTATTATATCATGTAACAAATCAATTATATTTGAATTGTCCACTCGTTGACCATCAACATAAAGCATACCATTATCATCCCAATCAATTTTGTCAGGTCTTCTACCAATATGTTTAAGTATATTTTTTACATCTGATTTGTAGGCTTTACTAAATGTACTAATAACTTCATCATCATTCAATACTGAATGTTTAGACACAACATTATTAACCATATCAACAACAGGAATTTGAATAGGTTTTCTTTTCTGACTAGTAAAATGTAAAAATCTTTGTAGTACCTGCTGGTATTGACTCCACTTATCCTGGTCACTTAGGCTTTTATTATTTAAAAGTCTAAACATTTCTTGATCGAGTTCACTTAATGTATCAGATTTACCTACATTAGTTTTAGATTGTTGAGGTAAATTTTGCATTCTTTGCAAGTCTTCAGCAGAAATAATAATCATTTTCTTTGCACTTTCCATAGCTCAAGATAAAAGTGATTGAAGTACCACACTTAAAAGCAAAGGCAAAAATGCACCACCACCTTGTTGTACAATATAACTTTTCTTTGTTTTAAATTTTTCACCTTTTCTAACTAACTTCCTCAAAATAGATTTATATTTTGACAATTTTTTCTTTAGTTTAGGATCAACAGTTACATTACCCAGTAACAGATTATAAGCACACTCACAGACTGACTGAATTAACTCCTTGTCAGCTGTTTTTAAAACACTCCTCCTATGCTTGGGGGACATAAGAGAGAGCGCACGCAGCAAATGAATGTTCTTCTTAATAGTATGAGACATGATGACACACTAAATTAGTTTCCTTAATTTACTAACCTTTTATTCACTTTTTTGGTACATAAACATACTTTTGTGCATCACTTGGAAAAATCATAGTTCTAAACCTAATCTCATCTGGAGTAGATTGTTTCATATCAAAAAGTAAATAACCATGGGGTAATTTTGTTGCATCATTATAAGCCTCTTGAATAAATTTTGGGTTTTCTGGATACACTTGTTGAGCTAAATGTCTAATTTGTGCTTTGTCCCTAGGATTTTTAAAACATACAATATAGTGGGCATTCAAAGATATATCTCTCTGTCCCCTTCCTTGATGAAATAAATTTTGAGTAATAAAAAACACACTGATATTTCTATGATGACAACCCTTTGTAAACAGGTCCACAACCCTATTATCTGATTCACGCATTAAATCATCAATTATCACCAAATTAGCTTCAGAACCATCAAAATCACTCATATTTGGTACACCTTCTTTATAAACAACATTTTCCAAATTATAACCAGGTTGCCACTCAGCATAATGCCAAAATACATTTTTAAACTCTGTATCACAAATAACATTCATATGTTCAATAAATCTTGTCACAAAATGTGATTTACCACACCCTGAAGGACCAGCTATAATTGCTGAAAAAGGATGTTTCCACCTTGGATCCATAATTAACACTGATATAAACCTATAATATAAAACCTAATTTAAAGACATGTAGGTAAAATAATATAGATTTAAAAATAGTATACAATATTAGTTTATTAATTACACAACATATAAATTATACAAATTCAATTCCCTTCCCTTTCCCCAAATATTGAATTGACATTCTCTCTACCTCTTCATTGTTGTACATCTCAATAACATCATCGGACAGGGTCTTCAGAAATCTTGATGGCAGGTACACTCGCAGGTAGAAGTCATCCCCAACAAGGCCCTCAAGCGTCGCAGCAACAGTCTCCCCGAAGCGTGTCGTACACCTCTCAAACCGTACAACCCGGTACGGGACGCACGGCCGAAGATCTGTCACCCTGGTGTACTGCGGGGCTCGCTGGCTGTTCAGAGTCTCCTTGAGGTCGCACACGTCCATAGTAGTGGATGTCACGTAGGGTCCTATGTTGGTAGAAGGTTGGAAGTGGAGTTGACAAGTGACTAGCTTCTCAACTAGCCAAGTGGTTTATAAAGACCTTGTTAGCCTTCAAGGGATCTAAAGTGAAACTTATTTTTACACAAACATGTTTACATCCTTCACAAATACAATATCACACTTTCTAAGCCCAAGGCTAAGTAACACTTTCTTCACTACTCAAGGTTGGTAGAGGTAAATCTATCCATAATAGCCACAGGGTATTTTAAAAGCAAGACTTTACACACCAATAAAACTCACAATAATATAAAACACCATTTGCTATTTAATTCTTTCATATAATACTAATTGTTTCCAAAACAAGCAAAAATACTACACAGTTTGAATCTTGATACAAAAAGAGGAATACACAGTTTGCAAATATCATAACATAACATATACATTTTTGGTTCAATCAAAGTCACTCGTTTAAGATCTAAAATCTCTAAAAAGTCAATAATGTGTTTAGATATTTCTGATTCATCTGAAGTATAGTCCAGCTCTGTGTTTCTAAGATGATCAATGCACATTCGGCTTAGTATATCAAAATAGGTCTTTGCTTCTTCTGTTAAAGTTAAAGTCTTCAAGATATCTTCAGAAATGTATTGTTTCAATTCCATAATTTTATTCCAACTTGACTCTTGAATTTCAATTTTTACTGGTAAATACTCACCAGAAAAGCGTTTGCAAATCACCATTGTAGGATTTTCATTAATTATTTTAAAAAGTACTGTAATTGCCCCAATATCAATATCAACATGCTGTCTCCCATTTTTAAAATATTCAGTGATTTCTTCAAAATGTAACATCAATCCATACCATTCAGCTGGGCTTAGAGATATTCCAAAACAATCAGATCCTATTTTTTCAACAATTTGTATTTCTACAGCAAAGTTTTGATCACTTCCATTCAGACCAACTATAATCTTTTCAACAGATTCCAAAGCTAATTTATAAGATTTACTCACTAATAATGTTTGTAGTTTTCCATGTGACACATTTAACAATTGGTTAGAGGAAGACGCCATAATGTGCTTGGTCCAATATCTATCAGAGTTATGACAATTACTCTTGCTCATTCAGTTAATATAATATAAAAATAGTGGAGGGGGTAAAACTTAAATTACTACAACATACTATTTATTATCTAAACCCCAACATTATAAACATCAATAAATTAACCATTCAATTTCTAACACCTTCAATTTAAAACATTAATCACAATATATTATTTAATTAAACTTTTTCATAGTTTTATCACAGCCCACACTTAATACATTATTAAACACATTAAATATAACCTATTTACAATATTTTTTAACATGTTATCTACTAAAGTAATCATTACCTATTTAAATTCATAATTAATTAATTTTTTTATTCAAATCCACCAATCCACCAATCCTACTAATCCTTACACCCTTAGCACATACATTTTGGGTACTACTTCCGACGACGGGTATGGAACCGAGGGGAGCAAGTCGGGCAGACGCCACCTCGGACTCCACCTACGCGCCCAGACAATAACGTCCCACACAACCCCGGCCAACCCCAGTTCAGACGTGGCCCACGGACCAACAGATATTACACCATCCGTAGGTGGAATGAGGATGGGACCTTCTTCCGCGTCAAAGTTCGGAAACCCCAACAGCAAGCCAAACTTGCCTAGAGTAAGGGAGGAAGTAAAAACATTTTTTTTCTTTTCGGTTATTTTTTTCACCCCGAACTAAGTAGGGGGTGTAAGGGTATAAATTGAAGCGAGCGTTCGGGCGGTTTGGATTCGTGCGCCACCGAGAATCAGCTGATTTGGGCCGCGCGGAGGCATTAGCTGTTCCAGGCTTTACTTGGAGACCGTGCTGCGCATGCACGGAAGTGGTGGGGAGGAAACCCGTGGTCCCGACTCGTGGGACAGCGACCGTTAGTCTTCGGCGTCTTCGCCAGGCGAGTAGCCGGCAAGGTCCACCACCAGTCCACTGCCTGGCGAGCAGCCCGCCGCACCGTCTTACTCTCCTCAGCGTGGAGCGAGAGCGAAGCGAGGTTACCGAATAATACAATGAACGTCGGGCGTCCGACAAGGCGTTATTACTCAGGTACGGTCCTAGTTAATGTATAAGTCAGCGTAGTACATTATAATTCAGACTCGTTATTATTATTTTGCTTTTATTTAAGTTAATTAAATAACTTGTATAAGGAATTGTTTTACGTCCTCTTGACTAGTTCTTGGTTAGCCGGTAGACCACGTGGTGGACTGGAGCGAGTCTAATATTTTATTTTATTCCGAATCTATTCACATCAATCACTTGTAGGCCCAGGGTGAACTAACCCTGGGAATAAAATAATTTGTCAATTAATAAAACTCGTCTTTCACCAGCGTTAGGCCCGGGTTCGAAACAGCTCCCGGAAAACCCTTTGGACTTTTATTAATTAAATTGAATATTATATTTGTAATCTAAGTTAATTAAATAGAAACCCGATTTTATTAATTGGCGATAACTGGACGGTGAAATCCTGATACTTGCGTAGTCGAAGAATTCGTTTATTTCATTTAGCCGCGTGGCTTATTTTAGTTTTTATTCTGGTGGTTAATTAATAAGCTGGTTGAAACAGTTGGATAAGTTAACCTCTACAGAGTCGCAGGAAAAATCCAAACCTTTAATGTTTTCGCAGAAATTTTAACACAGATTTGTTGGAGTAGTGTGTTTTGGTTACCGCTGGCTCAGGTCAGCTGCCCCGGAAGCCATGCGCCGGGGCATACAGCTTCCGGTCGGTTATTAAATCAGGGGGAGGGGTTGGGGTTTGCGTTTGAA
>CM061533.1:197301842-197509453 GCA_030545055.2 Neoaliturus tenellus
GGATTTGCCACGTTGGTTATTCTATGATTCCCAGCATCAAATGTCTGTCCATCTTTTAAATTATTACCCCACTGTAATTTTAAAGTATTTAAAAGTTCAGATGATAAATACTCTTTATTAATTGCATCAGAACTGTCAGTTGGTTTACCAACATTAATTATTCTATGTGATTTGACATCGTAAGTATTTTTGTCTAATTTCAATGATGTTGAAGTTGCTTCTTTTACTGTCTTTAAATTCGCTCCATCAGTATCTTCTTCTGGGTCTTTAACAAATTTTAAACGTTTGTTACTCATATCATAGTCACCTTCAGGTGATTGCGGCAATCCACTTCTTTTTCTGTTTTCTCCTCCTTGTACTCCTAGCCCGGAATACCGTCCGAACTTGTCGACGCTCATGATTGAACTGATCCATTGTATGGTCACAGCTCTCTTATATATTTGTGATAATTTATACAACTATTCCGCGATTTCGAAGTTCGTCAACTAAAGCCACCCATTCATTATTTAAACCTGTATGACCAGCTTCTATAGCTTCATGTAATAGTCTCATTCTATCAACCAATTTGCTTATATCATTATAGTAAATCACATTTGTATTATATAGGTTTTTCATTAAACCTTTACCAGACGTTGAAGATTCTCCTTTTTTCTTTTTACCATATTCATCCATAAGTGATAAGTCCATAAGTGATAAAGACTTCCTCTTTAGCGGTTTCTTCAAAGCGGGCGCAGTCCGTAATGTTGGTAGTTTTCTTAGGGGAAACAATCTTTTTATTACAACAGTATATTTAGTTGCGCGTGTTCTATTTATCATTGAATCTTTGGAGTAATTCTTCTTATGAGCATTAGTATTTTGCAAAATTTCTTTAAAAGTATTTAAATCTTGTAGTGTATATTTTATAGGTATATTTTTAAAAATCAGTTCAAATAATCCTTTTGTTCCTTTATATTTATGCTCACCAATAACAATGTCATCATCTTCAGTCAAATGTACTTTTGAATCTCCTATTTTTAATTCATTTCCATCAATTCTCGCTCCATATACATGTGACTTGTGTAGTTTTGGGTTAGCTTTTATTTCATGTAACATCTTCATGATATACTTTCTTCCAAGAGGTCCTTGTTGCAATATATCACTACTTAATTTTGTTAGATTTGGAATTGATTGTTCTGCTTCAGGTATATGTTGTTCTTCTTCTTCTTCTTTTTGAACATTTATTTCTGGTTCTTCTTGTCTTGTTTCTTCTCCTTTTTGAGAAACTTCACTATCACTTGTGTAAGAATCATCATCTTCTTCCTTTTTTAAAGTCTTTACTTCAAATTTAGAAACAGGTAGTAAAACATCTCCTTCAAAATGAGGTTTACCAATTGTTTCTGTTATCTGTTTTAAAGGTTCTGTAATAGGTTTAAATGTAGTCTCCAGAAATTCTTCTCTTTCATTCAAACCCATTCTTAATGCTCGATTTTTAAGTCTAATCGAGTCACTTAGTGATTTTATTTCTTTTAATAGTTTTTCTTGGTTCACCATGTTTACACTGCGAAGACCAATCTATTACTAAACGTATCATCAATTGTTCAATGGATTAATACAAATTTATCTAACCCTATACGATATCTTCCATTTTTTATAGCTTCTTCTTTCATAATAACAAGAAATCCATATTTTTCAGCCCATGCTTTACCACACATTTCTTTAAATTTATCAAATGACATGTCTGCATTCACATGATCATTATATATGTGCTTTAAATTTGTTTCATCTTGCTTGAAGATAATAAGTAGATTTGCATTATCTCTTATTAGTTGTTTTGGAATTTTACTGTAAGTTTGACCAATATAAATGCTATCAATATTGTAATGTCTTCCCATGGCAAAATAACTTCTAATAGTGTCATGATTTTCACAAGATACATCATCAAATATAAATATAGAAAATGGTTTAGCCTCGTTTGGCTCCATTATAGTTTCACTAGCATTAAACTTGTAGAAATTAACTTCAGGCACACTTGCGAGTACCTTATCCAATAATTGGTATTTGGGTTGTTGCAAAGATTTGGAAAAGATATAAATGTTGTTAAAACGTAATCCCTTAGGATTTGTTATTAAATTAAAAACCACATTTGTCTTTCCACAATTTGATAGTCCAGTTATTAAACATCTTATTGTGTTTGGCAGTAATTCACCATGTTTTCTATGATTTAACTTGTCGTTGTCAACTGTTAATTCATCAATATTATTAATAAAAAATCGATCCTTTTGTTGCACAATCTCCATCTTGTATAAAGGTTAAACATGTAATGACTTCATAAATTGCTACACTAAGTCTTTTGTAGGGATCCAAGAGTCTTCACTTTTATCAAATCCCAACCAACGTACTTTCACCTTATCCTTTTTTCTTTGTAAAATTTTTTCAACAAGATATACATCGCCAACTGATGATTTTAGCAATTCATGTCCGTAGAATCCACCTTCAAGTAATTCACCCTTGTTGTCCTTTAAAATGTAGGTTTCAGGTATTGTTGGTTGCACTTTATAGATTGTAAATACTTCATTAGTCCAGTTTGGCAGATACCTTTTGCTAAATACTCCTTTGTACTTACTTATACGAACTTTATCATTAACTTTAAATGTTTTGGGCTGCATTTTTTCACGTTTAGGAGTAGTATTATTTTTAATACGTTTTAATACCATTTTAGCATTGGTACTATTTACTTCGTTAGGCTTCATACCAATGGTTCGATGATACTTATTGTTATATTCTTTTATAAGTTGTGGTAATATATCATACCAAATATATGATCCTCGTTTGGAAAATGTTTTATACATTGCTCCTTTTAACGTTCTGTTAAATCTTTCTATTATTGAAGCTTTAACTTCAGAATTTGTAGAATAATGATTTATTTTATACTTCTTCATTAAAGCTGCAAAGTCTTTGTTAAAATATTCTTTTCCATCATCAGTTTGTAGATGTTTGATGTTGAAATTATTTCTTTGTATAGCTATTTCCATAGCTTTTGTAACACTTTTACCAGTCTTGTCCTTTAGCGGTAAAGCATCAGCCACTTTAGTAAAACAGTCTATAATCGCTAAAATGTATTTAAATCCTTTATTTAATTTACTATGTGGTATCATTTCAATAAGATCGGCTTGGAAAAGATCATTCATTCCTTTTATAATTGTATTTCTTCTAGGAAATTTTCTTCTTGCCGGCTTATGAAGTTCATTTACAATCTTGTTCCTTAAATCTTCCATCTTCAGTTGTGTCTTCCACACCGCTTGTAAAAGTACTGATCTCTAAAATGGTTTATCCTCTTTTATATGGTAAGATTATAGGTCAAGGTCATATTACATTGGTGTAAAAAAGATGGGAACATGACATTGAGCTTGTCATGTCCCCTCTTCTTTACGGAAAGGAAAAAGGAAGAAGGTAAAGGACGAAGAATAGGTTTACTGGTCGATAGGGTATAAGGAGTAATGTCCAAATGGTAGAGTTTTTATATTATCTTCCAGGATGTACCTCTTATCATCCTTACAACTCAAAGCCCATTTGGTTTGCTTTATACTGAAGAGACGATGGTTGAAGCTTCTTATGGTGTTAAATGTTGCTGTTGTCTCAACATTTTCAAATAAGCATCTCTTGTATTCTTCAAACTGTACATTCTTCTTCAGGTATGAGGTTTTTATACCTTTGGCCTTCTTCACGATTTCATGTTCTCTTTTTTCATTTTTGTACAATTTAAATGAATACAGTTTAGACATTAAAGCAACAACCTCTTCCATTGGCACGCTATTTGTTTCGTCTTTGAACTTTCCCAATACCTTTTTATTTCTACCATTGTCGTAGTTGGGATGGTCTTGTGGATAATCAGAAAAGTCAAAGTCGTTATTGTAGATAAAACAGCGTAGGTCTTCATACATATCTTTAGTTCTTATCCAATAAATAAAAGCGTCCGTATCCATGTATACAATGCCGATGTTTTCTCTTCCATAAAATTTAACCATCTTGTTGTAATGGAAGTCATACATGTGAGTCTTTGAAATATCTAGAATAGACATCCCCACATATAAAGGACGATCCATTGTAATTGAAATTTTGTTCATGGAAACAGCTACAAGATTTTCGTTGATTATTATGGATGATCCGAAGTTAGGTTTTTGTACCAGCTTTTGTAGTTTTACCGGATCACTAACTAATTTCACATTCTTATGCTTTCTTTTGTTTTCCAGTGTCTTGCCAAATATCGCATTATTCATCAATTTAAAAAAGTCCTTTTGAAAATTAGATGTAGCTGCAGTTCTTCTTTTTGTGTTATTGTCAATGTATGACTTTAACCAACAGGATTGAGAAAATTGTAAAGCTCTATTAATTTTTGTTATTCTCAATCCTAATTCTAGGGCTTGTTGTATTACCCAATAATGAGCAACATATCTTGATTTGTTGGTTAAAGTCATCATTAATTTAGGCCATCTACCGGTTGGTGATATTTCTGTCTTGGCCAGTAGAGGTAAATCATAATGGTGGTCATGCAAATGTTCAGGGTACTCAATATCTACATCCAAAATATAACCAGTATCTCCATGTTTTGCTATATCCATAATGTTTCCAATAGAATCAGGGTCTATCCATTTGAAGTCGCCAAATGGAAGAGGATTCGACATGGCCCATCCATAAAGGTTATTTGCATCAAAATAACCTAAATATGTAGTTGGTTTTGTTGCATCAAAATTGGGCAAATATTTGTTATTTGCCTTTACATGTCGTGTTACGCTTTGAGTTAGTCCCCCTCGAACACCTGATTCCAACATCAGCACCATGTCTATATCTGTAAGAAGTTGGAGTTTACATTTTGTTTCCTTTAACATTGCTTGCCAAGCTAGTCCAGGTGATGTACAAGAATGCAGAGGGTCTAATCCATATGCCTTAAAACATGTATTTCTAAACTCTTCCATTATATCACAAAGTAAAGTTACATCTAGTTTTACATAAAAGTCCGAATATTCTCCAAGTGTTTTAAATCCTAATTCATTCCATACTCTACACGCATGTTCATAATCTTCATGGGATATATCTGTGTCATATAGTTTACTTTTGAATTCTTCTTTTGGTGGAAGGGATGTTTCATTAAATCTTTCTAAGCTATCTATATAATCATACGGGAAAACACCTTTGCGAAGAACTAAATTAACCTTGTCATTACTTACAATCTTCTTAGTTTCTATTAAATCTTCTGTTCTCAGGTTTTCAGAAAGCTTCATTAAACTAGATGGCATAAAACGGTAAGAGTCTAAAAACCGAAGCTTTATATTTCCAACTTTTTTAGTAAAACTTATAAACTTCTCCGTGGTTTCAGCTATGACATCAATTTCTCCATTATCTCTTCCTAATTCCGGAATGATAAAATGCGCATCATAACCACTAAGGTTATGTAATATTACAGGTATACTTGTAGGGATCTTGTAGTTGATATTACAGCTGTTACATGCAGCACCTCTATAATAACCTGTCAGATGGTCATGATCATGAACCTTGTGATTTTCCACAGTAAATTCATTTGTACATAAATAACAATGAGTTGCATTTTCATGTTGAATCTCTTCTTCTTCATCCAAAGGTATCATTGGTATAATATCACTATACAATCTTTCAACACTTTCCGCTATTGTATACAACTGATCAAGGAATATTTTAGAAGCATTAACACCACGATAGACAATAGGTTTTGAAGTTAAATTAAATCTATTTAGATGTTCTTCAGAAAGAGTAGATTTAACCATTAAACAAAAACTGTTTGGATCATGTATCTGATATTTAACAGTTTTCTTTGCTACATCGCCATCATTATCTTCAATAGGAACTAGTGTAGATTCAAAATCAGCATAGACAACAATGGGAATCCGGTATTGATGGGAGATTTTTTCAAATTTTAACTCTGCCTTACTTGCACACGGTAAGATAATTTTTGCTTCATAGTTGTTGTTACATAGTTTTTTATGCTCTTGTAACCATTCGTTTCCTTCTCTTCTTTCTTCACAAAAATTAAAGCATCTTTTACAAATTATCTTCTTATTTCTATTTTTAGATAATTGATTACTAACAAGAGTTTCAAATTTTTTAATCCATACATAGTGGGAAACATCACCTTTTGTAAGTAGTAATAAGTCTGTATGATCTGGGAGTTCATTCTTCACCACACGCAATGGGTACACTTTATTCAAACTGTCCAAACCAAAAACATTAACAGATGTTCCAGGGTTTTGTTTTTCGAACTTTGGGATGTCCTTCAAAGCCACTGGGTAAGTCAACCCTTGGAAATTATATCTATATCTTTGTAATTCATATTCTTCACTGGGTCTTACTGCATTGTCAGGTGGTACAAATTTTGCCGTCATTGCATATCTAAAACATTCCATATCTTCATTTTGAACATTTATACATGATTTGGTGTGTGAAATTTTCTTTGGGAGTGAAATATAACTGATACCCCTTAATCCGTAGCCATGTTTATGAACTCTAATATCCATACCCTCAATACTAACCAAACTCCAACCAGATCCTCTTCCTTCATGATCTTGAATTTTTGTTAATATTTCTTCCAAACAATCTTCAACTATTGAATTAATATCTGAACTTGCCATGATGGTCTGGTTTTTTGTTATGAATCCTCTTGGTGACATTTCGCCTTCTACATTAGTAAACATAGCATTTAGTATTATGCTAAATTTAATGAAGTTTAGTCTTCTTAATTCTTCTGTGAGTGTTCTTCTTGCAATTGTACTTGCTTCTTTAAAAAACTGCTCCAATTCCAATTTTTCATTTTGAATTTTGTGGTGCATTACTACTCTACCTTCTAAAGCAAATACTTTTAAACTTGGTATTTCATTAGATGGTCCTGCTAATGGTTCTTCTTTATGTTCTTCTTCTTCTTTTTCTTCTTGCTGTTCTTCTTGTGGTTCTTCTTCTTCAAATAGTTTTAAATCTTCATATTCGGTTTCTGTTACATTTTCATTATTATTATGGAATAATTCTTTATGTATTTCTAGTAGAATATTATCATGAAAAGTTTCTGAGCAAATATCACATTGATGCATCGTGTTGATGTTTACTCTTTCAAATTTAGCAGGGAAATAAAATGCTTCTCTCTCCTGCTCCCTTTATATAATGCTTCCCCCACTACATTTGTAAGGTTTTTTTATATAAAATGTTAGAATTAGTAGTTTAAGACCAAAGCTGAAAAGTAATGATAATACCCCATATTTTCTTCCAATTGCAAATACTTCGCATACACCTCCGCCCATAGCCATAACAGATCGCTGTTTCTCCAATATACACCAAAGGTATGTCTACCATTAACCAAAATTGGAGATCCTATGTTTACTAATCTTCCATTTTCTATCCATGTCATAACTTCAATTAAAAACCTTCCTATAACATCCATTGGAGAATTTGGATCCACTAATATTCTTGTTACAACATTTTCACTTAACAAAGGCATTTTAATTTCTTCATCGTTTTCTTCGTCCAGCTCCAATACTTTTTCAACTTTTGTACATTTGTTGTAAAATATTGACGCATCTCGGGGAGATATGTTCACTCTAGCTATTATAGGTGAAGAATGTTCTCAACACAAACCACACCACTCTTATATCGTCATGTCATTGAGTGGAGGGTGTTTTTTTTTATGGTACAATTTTAGTAAAAGAAAATAATACAATTCTGTCTTTACCACAATATTGCTCTTAATTAGAGCTTTTCATTGATGTATGACTTGCCCTATTCCGGCAAACCATTCTTGAGTTATTAGTCATTTTCTAATCCAGATTATTGCTGGGGAGGGGGGGGAGGGGGAGGGGGAGGGGGAGGGGGAGGGGGAGGGGGAGGGGGAGGGGGGGGAGGGGGGGGTTAATTAACCTAATTGAGGTCAAGGTCACCAAAAAATTATAATTTACCAAAGTGATGGGGACGGCCGGAGCCATCCCCACCACTCTGTTTGCCTAACACTTCCTTAAATCCCAACCCGCTATAGTTATGTCTTGCAAGGGATCCCAATTTTTGGCCCGCACGCACGTGGCGATCCAGTTTGGTGGGCTGTGATACGGGCGGCCGGCCTCGGGCCTGGGCACTGGACCTGACCATTCCAATTTTACAATAGGGAGTCTGGAACAGTTAATGCAAGACGCAACTCTAACCTCCCACCCTTAATCTAAACCCACCCAAATATAATTATTTCCTAACAAAAAATTAAAAATTTAAAAAAAAATAAAAATATGCGCTGCCTATGGCACAACACGCATGTCCCACCCATATTTAATGAAGTTCAACAGAACTTCTATAATTTAAATTTAAATTTAATCTACCCTCCTAACAGCTAGCTGTGAAAGGTTATTAGTACACACACACATACAATAATTATACCAAAACTCAACATCAAAAACACATTTTCCAAACATCAACAATACCATAACACCTTAATGCTAACATCGCAATGCGCAAATTAAAGCTTAAAATTAGCACAACTTAAAACTAAAAATAACATTTTGCACACACACTCACACACAACAAGTATTAATATTAAAACCCTAACAGCAAGAGTAACTCAAATATATATCGGCCGCTTATACATTTGAGTTACCCTCTGAGTTCGGAACAACCATCGCGTCCGACGAATTGTTCCGAACTAACTCAGCGATAGTCGCCAGAAAGGTTCTCGGCTCACAAAGTGGTAGGGGGACAGTAGGGGTTTGAGGGGGGTACAACGTCTAACGTCCAACGTCAGTGGAAATTTCCAATGATCTATTCGTCACATGTAGGTCGCCGCTAATGCAGGTGGAGCGTTGTACCTTGCAATTAACGTTAGGCAACACCTGGTTTAATCCGCCGTTAAACTTAACTGAGGCTTTCCCCATCGCGTAACACCATAATTGTTGCCTGTTATCATCTGAGTAATGGCAGAAAATTATCTGTCCTTTTTTGCCGCTTAACTATAGTTATTAAACTATTGGCAACATCAAAGCTAAATTGGTGTTACATAAATGTAACCACTATCAACCTAATTTATATTGATGAGTGAAAGTGACGGGGGGGGGGGTCATTACTTTTTTCCTCGGGGGGGGGGGGGGGGTCAAGTTCAACATAATTAATATCTGTGCTTATATAAGCCACAACGCGGTCGCGCGTCTGCCATTCACTCCCCAGGTACCGCAGCTGAAACAACTAATCTGTAAGTCTCTACCACCTAGTAATGTTACATATGTTTTGTTTTAACTTACACCTGTTAAGCTTGCTATTTTTTTTATGTAATTTATTTTTTCAACTATTTCTTAACATATAAAAATACACTTTTATTTTATATATATAATATATCAAATAATCTTGTGTTACTATTTTTATTTTAGTTTATACTTATTATACAAGCTAACCCCTACGGAATAATTAACTAACTTCTGCTGCTAGACTAAACTACTTACACTATAAACAGTTAACACCCATATATTAATATATAATTATTATACTGCGATTTTTACCTGTACAAATGCTAGATGTAATTGCGATTAATCGTCTACGACACAGTTCTTAAACCCTTATAAAATAATTAACTAACTTCTACCACTAGCGGTAATTTTTAAAAATTTTACAAAAATTTATTAACTATTTTTTCCCCCTACTAGAACCTTTCGCTACGCTGCCGCCCCGACAAAGAACTGAAATCTCCAAAGTTCTTCCCTTTTATCTCATTCTCTTAGGGGAGGGGGTTAGGGGGGTTTACACAACCCTATATAAGCGGCATCGGCACCTCACGCGTGCGCCATTTTAATGGCGATAGGGCGACAGTAAACATCTATCCATAAGTCTCTAAGACTATCAAACATTTTTTTAACTTACTCTTGTTACTCTAACATATGTTTGCGCTTATTATGCTAATTGGTCTCTATATATTCAGACACACTCGTGGGCACCAATCATATACTCGCTGAATTTTGGAGAGTACACATCTCCCCTTTCAATATTATTATGGATTCGCACACTTTACATTTAAAACTTTTGCGTACTAAACACATTTTACAGAAACAATCTAACTCTACAATTTCAAAACCGCGTACTACATTGAGTAAGCTTAAAAAATACTTCAGTTTTCACCCGTTGTACTTTGTAAAATCTAACCTTTGTAATACTTGTTCTACTGATCCTATTTTACACTCTGTCTTAACTGAAATGCTGAAATATCAAAATTTCAATCTTGTTACACCTATTGACGATCCTATCCAATTATTCTTATTCACTATATTACCAGGTTTATATGATCATTCTTCCTCAGACACATGTCTTGTTCTGCTCTATCAACTCACACTGTAACCAACTAGGACCTCTCCTTTTTTGCAATTATGAACACACATCTGGATTCACCCATACTTACAACAAGCACTGACTCCTATCCCATACAGAGTGATAAAATAACTATTACTGCTACAAATAATGAGAAAGCAATTCTCCAATCATTAATGAGTTGTTATTAAATAAATATATTTTTAAAAACCCCCTCTGAGTGACCTTGACCCACTTCCCAAACCCACCCATCACTGTCAAAAAAACCCCAGCCGCTACTACCCCTACAACACTTACAACCGCCTGACCTTGACCTGAGCCAACTGTAGCCATTCCCCACTACTGTCCCACTAGATCCGAGTCCCACTAGATCCGGACATGAAATTGACAGCAAACTGTCCCACTAGATCCGCGACAAATATGTGGTCCTAATGAGGGGATTACCGATTCCCACTGTATCCGCGCGGCGGCGAGGTCAACCCTTCTTATTACTATTGCTTGACTGCACTCGGTAGCAACAAGCGCTATAAACCCAGTGTTGTTGTATCGCTTTAAATACAACTCAATATGAATAAATTTCGTTAGCATAACTAAGTTGTTCTTAAAATTTCAATTATTTTGATACCAATTTTGATATCAATCGGTTGATATACAATTATTGACGCAAATAAAACACATTCCCCCTATGTGAATACATTCCCTAGGGTACAACAATGCCATAGTATCTTAATTCTGTAGTTATTTTAAGATAATCCAGTATAGTTTTGTTGTTGGCATTATTTTTTTTAAGTTAGACATCCTGAAAATAAATAAATTGATCAAAATATTATTAAACTTTTTAAATTTGTTAGCTACAAAGGAAAGATTTTATTAAACTTTTCTTTATATACTGGATTAAAAGTTATAAATAAATATATAAATTGTAAATAGTACAATGGAACTTCACCAAGGATCTGCAAGGTGCCGCTACTTCAGGGGGTAGTGACCTCTGGAATTGCGGCTCTGCGCTCGGAATGTTTTCCATGCCCTTCGCGAAAATGTTCCGGGTTGGTATGTCCAGGTTCTCCTCTTTTACGGGGACAGGTAGTTCAAGGGATGTTACTTTTTTGGGGGAGGGAGGACTATACGACTATACGACAGGCCCGCCTCATTGAGGTACCATTTTCACAAAGGGGCACGCAATCTCGGGTGGTGCTAACAATGAACTTATCGTACTTCTTTAATTTTCCTCATCCCTTATGTTTCTAAGTGTGAAAAATTAAAAAAATTTCATGTTCAATTACAGTACTCTGCTGCTGAGCGATTTTCCGAGAAGGCGGGAGGGGTCTAATTACCCTCATGGAGAGCGCGGATCTACTCGGACTCTCCCCCGAGGTAGCGACCGGACTAATTAGGGTTACTTTGGAATTCGGATCTAGCGGGACTCGGATCTAGTGGGACTCGGATCTAGTGGGACTGCACCCAGATAGTTTCCAAAAACTGTATTGTGAATGCAATGAGTCATGCTGGACAAACCAGGTTGGCTGGACCCGTCAGACGGTCGGACTGATGGGTTACAATTAATTGTTTCCTTATTTTACCCTCTTAGTCCTTTAGCCGCTAGGTGATGATGAGGTGATGTAGACTTTTTAAAATTTAGTACCATACTTAAAATAAAGTAGTTTTTCTATGGTGTTAATGTCTTCATAAGGCCATAAAATCAAGTAAATTTTTGCTATAGGGTTATCGCCTCTATTGGAGCACTAGCTCCAATAATAATTAGAGCTAAAGATCGCCCCCTGATCGAAATTCGATCAAAATTTCAGTTGATCTGGACTTAAGAAGCTTAAAAACATTTTAGAACTAAAACATCTGTTCTTCCTAATTTTCTAGCAGTTGTTTTTACAGCAGCTGTCTAATGATTCATTCATTTCTCTTTTCTCCATAAGATTAACATTGGAACTTTGAAAGCCTGTGGGGCGTAGCCCTGGAGTCCGATGTGAATTAGAATGTGATTCTGCTCATCTATAGGAATAAGCTTTCTAACGGTATGCTCGGATTTCTTCTACGATGTACACGAGCTGTGAAAAAAGGAGGAAATGAATCATGCTTGCGTATTAATATATAGATAGATTATAGGTGTTTCTAATAAAAATGGAACAGCTGGATTTTTATTAATTCACAATTCTTGGATATTACCAACACCTGCTAAGATAAGGCCGGAGCGCTTTGACGTAAAATGCCTTGTAACGTCACCTAAAAGGCAATGTCAAAAAATAGTTTGTTTTTGTTTACATGGGCTGTTTTCCGTAAACTTCATTAAAATATTCTCGTGTTTTGTTTTAAAAATTTGTAATGTATAGTGTATGGTGTTTTAAAACTGATTTTTCATTCAGTAACAATTTTTTTTCATAAATGTGGTTATTTCATATTGACTCGAAGTTCAATTTAAATATCTGAGTGTTTTGAATAGTTTTGTGTGTTGTATTACGACCATGCTAAACAATTTTTACTTTGGAAGATTAGAAAGATTGTACTGACAACAATGAGGAAGAAAGAGGCGTATTTAATTCACCTAATAATCAGAAAGTACCTTCTAGATGGTTGGGCTAAACGTTAAACATCAATTATATCAACGAATCCATGGTTGCCTGCTAGCAACTTTTCTTTGAAAAATTCATGAAACTATCATGGGTACCGAGATTGAGCGTGTGAAGATTCATTTCCAGCCTACTCATGAAAATTAATTGAAAGCATCAGGATCTGATTTATAAATTTTAATGAGGGAACTACAATCAATTATGTTGCTGTGAAGAATTAAGACGATACGCCAATAACCTAACTCAGAAGTGACGAAAGTAGTATAGCAAAGACAACAACAGACATTTTTCAATCCAAGCAGCACAATTTTTAATTGTATTACCATTGACTATGTACACTAAAGTCAATGGTATTACTATATTTCATTCATTATAACGAATAGCCTACCAGTTAATATGTTACTTTCAAATAAAATGTTTGAATCGTTGTGGTTAAATATTTGTACACATTTCATCCTCATAGTTTAGGAAAGCACCGTGTATAGGCTAAATAAATGGTATTGCCAACAATTTCATTAGAGGCCAAATAATAGTTAGGTCTATCGATAGTCAACTATTGAAATTTTTTAATTCCTGTAAAAATTAGTATCACTTTGTGTCCGAAAACTATATGTTAAGAATAAAATTATTTGAGTTAGACAATTGTTTAAACTTTTTCATGAAGTGAAAGCAAATAATTCATAATATTTAGGACGATAGGTACTTTTTTTAAACCAAATATTAAAAAAATGAATACATTCCATTGTAGTACATCTCTAGGTAAGTTGTTAGGGTTAGGGTTGAGCGGAAAATGTTTTCGTTTTCGCTATCAGCTGATGCTAAAAGGCAAACAAAAATGGCAGCACTCCGGCTAAAAAGTTCTGTTTAAACTATTATACGAATGTTTGGCCAGCAGTAAAGGGTTGGTGGTGTTGCAAAATTAAAATCGTATGTTAGTTTAAAAAAGCAAAAGTGGCGGGTACACTTAACTTTATTTAACCTTTTAATTTATTGCTTGATGAATTATTATTTTTATTTTTCATGCCGAAGCTAATCTCAGGTCCTTAGAATTAATTTTGTGACAATTGTATGGATGATTTAAAAATACAATAAAAGATTTAATATCTTACATTTATACATATTAAGGCAGTTTAGTTTTTATTTTCAAACTGATGAAATTTCTAACACCATACATTGATATTTTGCCATAAGAAAACATCCCTTGGCGACGGAAAGGTACTCATCCCTTGGCGGTGGTGACCGAGGACTAGGCGCTACCTTCAGAACGAGGGGACACGGTGCGAGAGAGATAGAATATCTTGCTGTCGGCTCGTGCGCGTCTAAAAGCATTTCGACTGCCCTTTGTGTGAGTAACTGCTAGTGCGCGCTGCGTCAGATTTAATGTGGGCTGAAAATAAAAAGTTTTTTGTACACCATTACGAAAAAAAAATTATTTTTATATAAAACTTTGTGGAATGTTACCTTACTAGTCAAGCTCCAGGGTGTAGCGCAAATTTTAGACAAATCGCACAAAAGATACCAGAGATAATTTTTTTATTTATTAATATAATAAAAATTTTATTGAAAATCATTAATCTCACCCTTGTGTGTATTTTAAATAAGCGTTTAAGCCAATTCTGAGAAAAATATGTTAATCCGTTTCCACGTGGTGTACTTTACAAAATGCCGCTAAAATGCTACTTCAAACGCAAAAATATATGAGATAACGGGATTATTTTTTCAAAAACAGAATGTTTACCGAATGGTTGAGTGCTAGTAAACATAAATCAATAAAAAAGTACAAGAAATTTTTTTTGACCGCACCACCTTAACACTCCCAGCTCTCGTCAAACAGTAGGCCTACTCCAATATCCGCGACGTCTGTGATATCGATTAAGTGTTTATTTTTATGTGAACTTTTTTAACTTTCGACACACCTACAATAGGCGAGATTTTTAAGTTCTTGTTATCTAAAGATGTCACTTTAACCTACCGAAACATTTCATCTATAAGAGGACTAGTTGGATCAAACGGCAGACTTCACAAATAATTTAACCGTTTATAAAAGTTTTTAATTTATCCTGAAACACATCGAACAATATGAAGTGTATTTGTTCTCTGACAACAAAAGCAGTTTCGAATGGTTAGTTGTAGAAAACATGAAATTATTATTGTTTTTATTCATTGTTTTTATTTTTCATATACTAAGTTCAGGATAAGGTATATTTGCGGGTTTCGTTTATTCGTTTTAACTAAACTTATTTTAATTGTTATTTTCATACAAATTCTAAACCAACAGTAATCAATGCTTTGCAGTGAATTTTAGTTTCAGTTAAGTTATTCGCTTTAGATAGCATCTTAAAATAACTATTTCATAACTAAATTCTGTACTAAGTTTATTTTTATTATTGTACCTGACATAACGAACACACATCATTCACATTCTATCGCATTGCCGTCCAATTTCATCTACTAAAGCAAAATATGGCTTTGTTGAGTATTATGGTTCTTAAAATTAACCTGATCTAAAATTTGAAGTAAATATTAATTTGTTAATAACAGATTAAACTACAATTATATAGGATTCTACTTTATCATTATGAAAAAAAGCATTCATCCCCATTAAAATTAGAATTTTTTTGAATTTTTTTATTCATTTGAAACTTAATAAAATATGAAGATAGCCTGACATAATTTATTTAAATGTTTTTACTATAGATACATGAGTTGACAGAATTGTTTGTGATTAGGCTACCATGTGATGAGGCATAGTAACTTAGGCCAGAGGGATGTGGATAATGCGGCCAATCAACAGTTAGTTGTATTAGTTAAATCACCTTGTAATTGGATGTAAACTAACTATGCGAGAAGAGATATCCTTTAATCCATTTTAAATACTGTTTCATTAAATCTACTCTCAAATAATTAAAAAAATATAGTAACCTTTTATACAACTATAATTAATTGAATTTTATTTCAGAGTAAATATTTAACAAGGTATGACTAAAATACCCCCGTTGCAGCAGACCTGCGTACTCAGCCAATTTCCAATGGAATTTTTGTATATTTTCTATTTCCCCATAAAATCCATGGGGATTAGAGAATGTAGGAGTAGATAGAAAAAGCCACTTTCAAAACCGGCCACGTGCCGCCGGAAGCCATGTTCCGGGGCAGGTGTCTTCCGGTCGAATATTAAATGAGGTTGGGGGAGGTGGGGTGAGGGTTTGAAGTAGATTTGCGCATAAATTAAAAGTTGGTTCAAAACTGAAATTCAACAATTGGTGGTTGAACTAAATTTGCGCATAAATTAACCGGGGTTGAATTAAAACTTCGCATAAAATATTGGTTAGTTCAAAACTGAAATTCAACAACTGGGGGGTTGAACTAAATTCGCGCATAAATTAAAAGTTGGTTCAAAACTGAAATTCAACGATTGGGAGTTGAACTAAATTTGCGCATAAATTAAAAGTAAGTTCAAAACTGAAATTCAACAACTGGGAGTTGAACTAAATTTGCGCATAAATTAACCGGGGTTGAAGTAAAACTTCGCATAAATTAAAAATTAGTTCAAAATTGTAATTCGACGGTGTTAATAAAAACTCTAATAGTTGAACGAAAATAAAAGTCAGTTCAAACATAGCGCAGTCATAACAAGAGAGAGAGAGAGAAGGTAGATAGAAGTGTTAAGTTCCGCGGATAGAACGAGAATGAAGAATGAAACATGACGCGTCGAAATATATGCGTGACTGTAGATGTCAGTTAATGGGGGGTCTAGAGCTTCCGGCCTGTCGGATGGTGAATTAATCAATGGGGGGAGTGGAGATGGCGCTCGGTTGAACTAAAATTGCGCATAAATTATAAGTTGGTACAAAACTGAAATTCAACTTGATAATGTGGGGTACGGAAAGTATGTCAAGGTCATCCCGAGGAAGTTTTAATAAGTTTTAAAAAAACCTATCCCGCTACCACAGGAAATAGTTCTGAGAGTTGAACTACCCGGTGATAGCGGGATAGGTAGAAGACTCTTTTGAACTTTATTCGTAAAAACAAATACAATCAATGTGCAAAAACAAATACAATCAATGTGCAATACAGGTTGAATTTTTGTGATGAAATACGGAGTTGTAAAAGTAAACGCCGACGACGAGGATAAGGTAAAGGCAGAGTCCCCAGATGACGTATTTGGCAAGTTTGAAGAAACGTAATATCTCGAGTCTGTTTTCCCGTTCCAATCGTTTAATTTCCAATTTCAATTTATCCTCTTCCATTCTAGTTACAAAGGGAACTTCATCCATCATATCCATCATGATTGTGTTAGTGTTTGAAATTTTAAAAGAAGTTATGTTGATAGTACAAAAGTCGAAGACGGAATGAGGAGTGAAAGCGAGAAATGTTAGTTAAATAAAAAAGTGGTGGGGGGAAAGATGAATTACAAAGAAGTGGTGGGGGAAAGATTTTGCTCTTCATTATTACCGTCAGTAGTGTCAGATGGTGCAGGAGTTAGATTTAGTAAACTGTCTTCGTCCGAACTTTCAACCTTATCACAAATAGGACAATCGTATGTTATTTCCAAAATCATTTTGATAGTTGTAAAATTATCTACAAGTTCTTGTAAAATATTAAAAATAGCTTGTAACTCTTCTTTAGAGTTTATTTCAAAACTAGAATTCATCCGTGCCAATGGAGAGTTGTTCATCGTTGGAGAGTCGGCGAGTAAATGAGGAACGCCGCCAAGGGAGGGGGCTTATTTAACGGCGAGCTTATGATTAAATAAAAAGCTAAGTTCTTCTTCTTCGTCTTTTAATTCAAATATCTTAGCTGGAGTATTTGCCTCGTCCTCCTCACTCTGTGATGATGAAGATAATTCACCAGGACGTAAATATTGAACATCAATTCTGATCCATCTCATATAATATCTATCCATTATAGCAAGCAAGTTTTGAAACAATACTTCCATTTCTTCCCTCTCAGTTATTATATGATGAAACCTGACGAAAGGTGTTCCCATGTTGTTAGTTAGAATGTTGGAAGTGAAATAATTCAAAGGTGGATTCAATAAGATACAAAACTTACACTAATGGTGGGGGAAAATCTAAAAGACCTATGGTGGGGGAAATCTAAAAAAAAACCAATGGTAGGGGGAAATCTCAAGGTCATCCAATTGAAGTTTTAAAAAAGAGTGTAAAACTGAAATTACACATTCGATGGTTCAACAGGATCTGAATACCAATCCGACCTGTATTTACATCTTTTTATCATATGTGTACAAAAATCATCTTGATGAGACATGGTGCGTTGACAATGAGCTAGATCGAGAGGATGAAATTTGAAACATCTTTGAGGACAGCATGTATGAAAATATCTTGATTTGTAAAATTTGAAAGTTCGCAATTCCGGTGGCGGTAGTTGTTTTGTTTTGCATTTGCAGTAACAAGATCCGAAAAATTCACACTTAGTGCAAGCTAACCCGTCCACCATCATTGGTCCTAAATCTGTACACTGTTGTTCACAACAGTAACGAGGTTCGTACTTGTAATTTTGTTTTTCCATGTTGACGCTGCTGAGTCCAGTGAAAGAATAAGAGTGTATAGTGTTGAATAGTCAGTTTTATGTACTACAAAAAGTGGTGGGGGTAATTTCAAGGTCATCCAAACGAAGTTTTAAAAAATTATACCTTACTAATGTAAGGAAAATTGATACTTAAGAAGTTTGTTTCTGTTTGTTTTCTTCAGACTTTTTCTCTCTCTCCTGTTTGTTTTCTTCAGACTTTTTCTCTCTCTCCGCTTTAGCCATAGCGATAAGTTCTTCAGTCGATAGTGGATGTACTTCAGGAAATTTTAAAATTAATTTAGCCTGATATCCTTCTCGGGTTAATATTTCTAAATCTTCAGTCATTTGTTCAACGGTGTTGTAATCTTTTCCATAGATCTTTCCATCAAGTTCAATCATCATTCTGTATAACATCTTTAAAAATAGGTGTTGACGCAGCGAGAGTTGGGAAGCGAATAATTAGTTATCCAAGTATCACACCCTTTTTATCAACTTGACATTGACCACGTGATTCCTTAGTTTTATTTGTTAAAAGTTATTTAACATTGGTAGTACTTGTGGAACTTGATGTTATGTTGACCAGTCGGCGATGAAGATGTTGTAGGTTGTGTAGAAAGAAATACTTCATCATCGCAGTATTTTGTTTTAGTAAACATCCTTATATTAGTAGCACTAACATCAACAGTTAAGTGATAACCACCGGTAAGTAAAACTCGCATTTCGTTGGTTAAATCTTCAAGTTGTTCAAAACTCGTAATGGTGTTGGTATCGTAAGATGCACACTTGACCTTTAGGGACATGTTGAAGTTTTGTATTTAGTTATAGAGAGCGAGATGTGTACGGTACGAAAGCTAGTCGTAGACTGATGAATTTCACAAGTTGATTTTCACTTTTATTATCACACAAAATTGGGTCAAGGTCATCCCGTGGAATTTTTAAAAAAAGCAACATATTGCTATGTACAAAGACATAACAATATGTTGCTTCTTTTATCTTTTTTTTTTGTTTTATATCATCTTTATTGAGAAACCATTACAAACACATATATTTACAATGCTATGTACAAACTAGTTAGTAGTAGGTGTTACATGAATAGTTAGTTCAGTTGAGTTGTTTCCACTCGGTCCGTGTGAAACTAAATAGAGTGCGCCAGGTTGAATAACTCGAAGATCTTCATTTTGTAGAAGTTGTACAAACCGTTTCGGTAGGAAGATTTGAAACTTCGGTTCGTCACCAACTGTATACGGCGCCTCGCTCAATGTGCAATTAATAGCATCACCAATTGAAGTGTCCATCTTCTTGATTGTATGTATGATGTAATGTTTTTCTTCTTTTAGTTCAGAACATTTCTTCGTCGGTAAGATTGTTGATTTAGAATGAGCGTTGAATTGATCAACCAAATTTTGAAGAAAGTTCTGCGATGCCATTTTGATGTTATTGTTAATCTTCTTGTTAATCTTCTTGTTAATAATAATGTCCGTCGGAGATGTTGTCTCTTCGGAGGTTCGAGTAATACTCATGCTGCGTCATGGTAGCGCTCTCACTTTTATTACCGACATTACCCCCACCATTCTGTTGAAGGAAATTATTTAAGCGGTAGGCATTCTTCAAAGCGCACTGTGACCTTCGATGTTTAAAACTCTTTGATGAAATACAAAGTTCATTGAAGTAGCATTGGAAATCTCTATCTATTATTGCATTTATCACTTCGTTGCTTGTAAATGATTGTATCCAATTAGCTTTTTCCAATCCTCTTGTGTAGATAGTTTTGAACTCTTTGCAGTAATGATTCATAATGTGCGGCATCATGTTATAATTAATAAAACCTTCATCCCATCTTAAGTTGTGAAAATGTTTGTACAACCATTTGTTTGTAACTTTCGCTTTAGTTGTTAGTCTATTGAATGGTAATGGAGGTTTGAATAAGTAATGATAAACTACAGATGTGTTCATATCCAAAATTACTAATTCTTTTATAATAAAATTTCCATCATTTCCTCGAAAAGCTTGAAATTCAATTATACCTTTTTTAACTTCCATTATATGTGGCGCATTAGAAAACGAAACCCGTTTGTTCATGATGAAGTCTCGTCAGCAACTGACTTGTATTACAAACACGATTGTTCTTCTTTAACTTCTTGCGCTTCTTCGTCGATATTAAAGTTGGTGTGATAGTTGTTCAATTGTCTCCACATATCCACTTCTTGAGGTATTCGATTAAAAATTGAAGTATCCACGGGACCGTATAAAATTGGAACGAAAGGTTGTCTGTCCAATGTATCGATTAGATAGTCTTTGATTATTGCACTTGAAAATATTAGTTGTTTCAAATATCTGGTGACGGGACCGGTAGTACAACTTAAAGTGTAAAATTCTTCTTTAGTCAAATGTAATTTTACATCATGTGTAGTTAAATCTCTGAAGCGAACCATTTGTCCTCCACGATGTTTCACTATATCAACTTCAATATTTGATTCCAATAAACTTAATCTTGTTCTTCTTCCAAATGTGTTGTTACTCAAATAGCATTCCAAAAGATGTAAATGTTTCATAAATGATTCCCAAGAAGTTTCAGTGAATGTAACCATTTTATTTCCATGATTTAAAATAACAATCGGTGAATAATCCAATGATTTTAAAATTCCAACTGAAATACTTTTCGTCATGCATGAAGAAATGGGGTAGAAAATCCGAAGAAATACTTCTGTTAAAATATTAGTTGTAATGTTAACTTCAACCTTTTTTCTTTTTACTTCTTTTTCAGCTTCTCCTTCTTCTTTTTCTTCTTCTCTCTTCTTATGTTTGTTAAACTTGAGGAACTCGTCCATTTCTCGTTCAACTTGTTTTTCTATATCTGAACTATTCTCATCCATTAGAGGTGTATTTTCTTCTCCGTTAGTAGAACTCATCTTGCGAACGATGTTTCCCATACGACGGTCGAAGATATAATGAATTTTCCACTCATAATTTTCTCGCTTTTATGTTTTTCGTCGAATCCTTGAAATTTATACACTCACATAAATGTTTGTTTTTAACTTGTCTTTCACAAACGAAATTCTAACCTCAAAAATTGAGACAGATAATTCTAACCTCAAAAATCTGCAGTCGTTGTACTAATTCTTTTTAAAGTACATTCTTCACGATTCCGGTCAGCGGTGTGTAAGTAACTATTTTATCATGTAGAATAAGACAGTATGCTGAAGTTCCATCCGCTACTGGTTCTTCAAATTCCATTTCAATTTTTATATCCACACTTGATGATTTTACCGATTCATTTTGCTTTGAACAATCGATTACAATTATCGGAGCCTTGGAATAATATTGGTCAGGTGATAATAGTGGTGTATTAGTCTTTCCATAATATGACGATTGAAATCTTGCATACATATCGTATAAAATGGAAAAACGTTTTTTGCTGAACATGACATTCAAATTGTCATACGGAAAGAATTGAGAGTTTAGGAAAACTTTACAATTCTTTATTTTACAGTTATCAAATTGACCGGCATTTGCAGTGATAACATCTTTTCGCTTAGTTTGAAAACCGAGTATTATGTACCTTGCTCGTTCCAAGTAAGTTGATGTCTTGACGGTCCATGTTTGTCGTTCGGTCTGAGGTAGTGTAGGATATTCATGGAATTCCCAACTTCGGAATGGCATCACGATATCACGGTCAGATTTTAACTTTCTCAATAATACGATTCTATGTTCATCAGCCAATCTTACATGAGGTACTCTCCAAACAACTTTATCTAATTGTAGTTGCCATTCCAGTTTATCTTCAGTAGTTGCAGGGTCTGCAAGTATCAAGTCCTTGTTAGTTGAAGATCTGAGTAATACCAATTCTTGTTTGACATTTATTATTACTCGTTTGTAATCTTCAGCGAATCCCAAAAGCAATCGTAAAGGTACATGAAAATCAAAGTGACCGTTGGAATTCGGTGTTATAGTGTCTTTATCAGGAGCAACCCATCCGGCGGTGACTATTGAATTCTTCTCATGCGGTGTTAATGATGTTAATCCTTTCAATGTCGTTGTTATACCAACCTTTTTTGTCGAATCAACTGTCACCCCTGATATCTCATATCTTATTTCATCAAAAAGATATGCCATCGGGTTATTTATAAAAGGAACTGTTGAAGCAGTTTTTCCATCCAATTTTAATACCCGTCCTTCAATGTATAAATAACTTTCACACGGTAATGTGTAAATATCTTGTTGTTGAATGGGAATCCTTATTTCATCGTTATTGTTTAATTTTGATGAAGTGTAAGGGTTGTGCGTGTGATATTCCTTCTCCCATAGTGTTTCGTCGAATGTCGGTCCTTGAGATATATCCAGGATATCCATCGTTGTTAAGTTTCAATCCAATCTTCTGTAGAAAACGAATGTTGTCCGATGTTAACTCTTCCAATGTCGAGGAGCTACTGAGCTCCCGACTCTTCCGTTGCGGTTTAAATGATAATCCCATGTCGACTTTTATGTTGCCGCTCTGATGTGTATCCGTATAGTTATCGTTTCTCCTCTAAAGTCAACACTAACACCGTCTTGATCCAATATGTTCAGTACGATGTCTGAAATGAAACTAGTGTTTAACGGTAGGTATATCAAGTTTTGTGGCTTCTCAACAATTTTAAAACCGGGAGCCACTGTTGGATAAAATGTATGTAAAATATGCTGATTCACTCCTTCTCTATACGATCCGTGTATAATATTACACGTTACATCGATACTATTGACTTTCAATATTGTAACAGTTGTATTACCCGAATGAGTAGTTCCAGGAGTTAAGATTTTCTTTTTTGTATCTGTAAATCCAAGTAAACTGCCAATGGAGTTTTCCAAGCTGACATCGATATAATATTTCGAAGTTATTTCTGCTTTTAAAGTATTATTGTTTCCTTTAACGGTGATATTTTCTTCTCCGAGTTGTTTCTGTAGTAATTGGTTTATATCATCGATTTCATAAGCTCCAGTAGGAAATGTAATTATTTTCAATTCTGAGTATTTTCCTGAAGCATCCATAGTTTCATAATAATGTAGTAAATTGTTTTTACCTTCCGTAACATTGGGAATTGAGTTGTAGGTAGTCAAATCAAGTAATGCCGCTTCCCATAATCTTTCCTTGGATAGACGCAATGCTGGGAACAGCGTACTTTTCAATGTGGATGAATTTCCACTCAGTGACACTGTATACGATGACATCTTAAAGGTGACTGACACTCTTCGCTAGAAACTCCAAACATAAATGCCCACAGATTTCAGTGTTGTTAGGTTGTTCTCTTTTGTAATTGTAAAAAATGTTTTTGGAGTTTCTAAAATAATGTTGCAGTTCTTTCGGCGGTGGTAGATTGCCAAAACTATCAAAGTAGTAAACGGTTTGTCCGAGCTTTTTATAGCATACCCAATGAGTGCCTGGACCATAGGTGGAATCCAAATTTACTATTCCAGTTTCATTTTCCCATATTTTAGTTGGTAATGCATCTTTCATAAAAACTCCTCGAAAAAATGGTATTTTCAAACATTTTACATAATCATTTAACTGATGATTTGTTAAGGCTTTATTTGGAATTATCAATTGATTCTTTTTATTTAGTACACACGGTATGGTCTTAGGTATAAACCTGCTCCGTTTTTTACCATTTGCCAAACAGAAGTCTTCTTTACATTTGTCTTACGAGTTCTACGACGTCCTTTTTTTAATGTTTCCACCTCTTTTGGGAGCACTTCTTCCTTTTGCAGGTCTTCCTCTGCGACGTCTTCCAGCACCTAACTTTGCTTTCGTCTTCATGGCTGTAGTTACTGCCCAAGCCGCTTCTTTTTCTGCAATACTTGCGTCACTTGATTTTACTCTTTGCCAAGCTTTTTCCGCTAGAATTTTATCCGCTATTGATCTATTTGTTGAATCTTTATACTTTGAATATGCTATATCGTGTTCTTTGCAAGCTTGATCTAATTTATTAATTCCAGGATCTCCTCTTGCTAAACGTTTTGCCAACTTAGTTCCAGGTCCACAATATTGATAACCTCCGGGCAGATGTAATTCGTATGGTAAAGCGTCTATCGTTCGATTCACAACAGCACCAATTGGAATCCGTCTGAGCAGGGATAATGCAGCTGATGTTAAACCACGTCCTCTCTTGCCGCTGTCTTGACGACGACTGAGCGATACGGTCTTCATTATGCTGTTTTATGTAACCAACGTCTTCACTCTATGAAATACTTTATGATAATGAATCCTTTTTTTTTGTGTATTCTATACTTAAATATTCATAAGTTTTACTAGTATCTATCAATGATTTCATCTTTAATCCATTGGTTTCTTTGAGAATCTTCGATTTTATTGTGTTTCATCGATGCATTAATCAAATGATTATGCATATCAATAACTACATTACCTACAAGATTCATTACATACTCTACATTAGTAGCATCTTTGTTACGTGTAGGATTATCAAGATTTGTGATACGTTTACCATTACATGTATACACAGATGGATCGTTATTAGAGGTTGCTATAACTTGATTAATAGTAGCAACATCATTCGGAGCTATTCCTGCTGATATGTTAGATATTCTTCTATTTTTTCCATCATATAAGTTATTTATTTTATCTAAAACTATAGTTTGTTTCACAACAACACAATCATTATCATCTTTACCAGATTTTACATGGGTTAATCGTCTACCTCCACATATAAAGTTAACACCAGTAGCTGATAGTTGTGGCACTTGTGTTAAAATAACAGCATCATGTTCTTCCGTGCCTAAACTTATATTTGACAATCTTTTATTTTTTCCATCCCACTTGTTATTTTGTAGTTGTAGTAAGGTAAACTTTTCACTTCCTTGCATAAACTCATCACCTTTCTTTGACACCACCTGATTTTGTTTAACAAAAGCGGATGTTCCTTTCTTCAAGCTTTCATTCATTTGTCTCACGGTAGCAGCATCCGATGGAGTTGAACCATCTTTCAGATTGGACAACACTTTTCCATGACAATCAATAACAGCACCATTATATAAAATACAATTATCTTTAATGTATTTAATATTAACACCATCACTTTCTTCTTTAGGATATCCAATATCGTTTATAGTATATTTATAGAAGGAAAATCCATCTTTTTTCTTTTCTGGTATTACAGAATGCAAATAACGCTTATTGATTGTATCTGTATCCTCGGTTGGATCTGCCACATTAGTTATTTTATAATTTAAAGCATTGTACTTTTTTCCACTTTTAGTCTTTTCCAACAGTAAAGCGTATTCCATCGCAGATAGAAAATAGCCTTTATTAACAACATTTCCATTGTTGACTGGTTTTGCAACATTAATAACCCTGTGAGATTTTGCATCATACAGTTGGTTGTTGTCGAGTTTTAAACTTGTAGATGTTTCCTCCTTTACTGTTTTTAAATTTGTTGCATCTCCATCTTCTTCTGGATCCTTAACAAACTTTAAACGTTTATTATTTATGTTATAGTCACCTTCGGGTGTTTGCGGTAATCCACTTCTTTTTCTGTTTTCTCCAACTTGCACTCCTAACGCGGAGTATCGTCCGAACTTGTCGACGCTCATGTTAGAACTGACACATTATACGCCTGCAACTCTTATATATCCGCGGACAATTATACGATTATGCCGCGATTCCTGAGTTCGTCAATCAGAGCTACCCATTCATTATTTAAACCTGTATGACCGGCTTCCATGGCTTCATGCAATAGTCTCATTCTATCAACCAATTTATTGATGTCGTTGTAGTAAATCACATTCGTATTGTATAGATTTTTCATCAATCCTTTGCCAGATGTTGAAGTATCTCCTTTACTCTTTTTACCATGTTGTTCAAGAAGTGATAAATCCATAAGTGATAAAGATTTTCTTTTCAGTGGTTGTCTCACCGCTGGTGCAGTACGTAATGTTGGCAATTTTCGTGGAGGAAACAACTTTTTTATAACAATGTTATATTTTGTTGCACGTGAACGATTAATCATTGCATCCTTTAAGTAGTTTCTTTTATGAGCGTTAGTATTTTGTAGAATTTCCTTAAAAACACTTAAATCTTTGGATGAATATCTTAGTGGTATGATTTTAAAAATTAATTCATAAAGTCCTTTTGTTCCTTTATATTTATGCTCACCAATAATGATGTAATCGTCTTGTGTTATTTCAAGCTTTGAATCGCCGATCTTTAATTCATTCCCATCAATTCTTGCTCCGTATACGTGTGATCTACTCAAATTCGGGTTTGATTTCATGTCATGTAGCATTTTCATTATATATTTTCTTCCAAGAGGTCCATGTTGTAATATATCGCTACTCAATTGAGTTAAATTTGGAATAGATTGTTCAGCTTCAGGTATTGGCTGTCCTTCTTCCTTTTCAACAATTGGTTCTTCTTCTTCTTTTGTTTCTTCTTGCTCACTAGCACTTGTATATGAATCATCATCTTCTTCTTTTTTTAATGCTTGTACTTCTTGTTTAGAAACTGGTAGTAAAACATCTCCTTCATAACGAGGTTTACCAATAGTTTCTGATATCTGTTTTAAAGGTTCCGTAATAGGTTTAAATGTAGTCTCTAGAAATTCTTCTCTTTCACTTAAACCCATCCTCAATGCACGATTCTTCATCCTAATAGAATCACTGAGTGATTTTATTTCTTTTAATAGTTTTTCTTGATTCACCATGTTTACACTGTGAAGTTCAACGTGTAACTAGATGTAGCATCGGTAGTTCAACGCATAAATACAAATTTATCCAACCCTATACGATATCTACCATTTTAAAAATCTTCTTCCTTCATAATAACGAGAAAGCCATATTTCTCATTCCATGCTTTGCCACACATTTCTTTAAATTTCTCAAATGGCATATCCGCATTTACATGATCATTGTATATATGCTTTAAATTTGTTTCATCTTGCTTGAAGATGATCAACATATTTGCATTGTCTCTTATGAGTTGTTTTGGAATCTTACTGTATGTTTGACCAATATAAATGCTATCGATATTATGATGTCTTCCCATAGCGAAGTAATTCCTTATAGTGTCGTGATTTTCACAAGACACATCGTCAAAAATAAAAATAGAAAATGGTTTTGCTTCATTTGGTTGCATAATTGTTTCACTGGCATTAAACTTGTAGAAATGCACTTCAGGTACACTTGCAAGTACTTTATCCAATAATTGATATTTTGGTTGTTGCAATGATTTTGAAAAAATGTATATATTGTTAAAGCGCAATCCTTTAGGATTAGTTATAAGGTTAAAAACAACATTTGTTTTTCCACAATTTGAAGGACCAGTTATTAAACATCTTATTGTATTTGGTAGTAATTCACCATGTTTACCATGATTTAACTTATCATTGTCAACCGTCAATTCATCAATATTATTGATATTAAATCGATCTTTTTGTTGTACAATCTCCATCTTGTGTCAAGGTTAAACACACAATGAGCTATTAAGTTACTATACCAGGTCTTTTGAAGGAATCCAAGAGTCTTCACTTTTATCGAATCCTAACCACCGGACTTTAACCATATCCTTTTTCCTTTGTAAAACCTTCTCAACAAGATATACATCACCGACTGTTGATTTCAACAATTCATGTCCGTAGAATCCACCTTGAAGTAATTCACCCTTGTTATCCTTTAATAAGTAGGTTTCAGGTATAGTTGGTTGCACTTTATAAACTGTAAATACTTCATTAGTCCAATTTGGTAGATATCTTTTACTAAATACACCTTTGTATTTGCTTATACGAACTTTATCGTTGACTTTAAACTTTTTTGGTTGCAACTTTTCCAATTTAGGTGTTGCATTATTTCTGATGCGTTGTAATACAACCTTAGCATTAGCGCTGTTTACTTGGATAGGTTTCATTCCGATGGTACGATGATATTTGTTGTTATACTCTTTTATAAGTTGTGGTAATATGTCATACCACACGTATGATCCTCGTTTTGAAAATTGTTTGTACATCGCTCCTTTCAATGTTCTATTGAACCTTTCAATCATTGAAGCTTTAACTTCAGAATTTGTAGAATAATGATTTATTTGATATTTCTTCATCAAAGCTCCAAAGTCTTTATTAAAATATTCTTTTCCATCATCGGTCTGTAGATGTTTGATTTTGAATTTATTTCTTTGTATCGTTGTTTCCATAGCTTTTGTAACACTTTTACCAGTCTTATCCTTCAATGGTAAAGCGTCAGCTATTTTAGTAAAACAGTCTATAATTGTTAAAATATATTTGAAACCTTTGTTTAATTTACTGTGCGGTATCATTTCAATGAGATCAGCTTGGTAAAGATCATTCATTCCTTTAATGATTGTACTTCTTCTTGGAAATCTTCTTCTTGCTGGTTTATGTAGTTCATTTACAATCTTGTCCTTCACACTTTCCATCTTCAGGTGTTGCTTGCACATCGCTTGTAAAAATACTGATCCGTACAACAGTTCATTCTCTTTTATATAGTTTGAATATAGGTCAAGGCCATTTCATATTAGTGTAAAAAAGAGGGAACATGGCATTGAGCTTGCCATGTCCCCTCTTCTTTACGGAAAGGAAAAAAAGGAAGAAGGTAGAGGACGAAGAATAGGTTTACTGGTCGATAGGGTTCAGGGAGTAGTGGCCGAACGGTAAAGTATTAATTTTATCTTCTAAAATATGGCGCTTGTCATCTTTGTAGCTTAATGCCCACTTTGTTTGTTTGACACTAAAGAGTTGATGATTATAACTTCTAATAGTGTTGAACGTTGCAGTTGTTTCAACATTTTCAAACAAACATCTTTTATAATGTTCAAACTGTACGTTCTTCTTCAGGAAAGAGGTTTTTATTCCTTTGGCCTTTTTCGTGACTTGATGTTGATTCCTTTCGCTTATGTACAGTTGAAATGAATATAGTTTGGACATTAATGCTACAATTTCCATCATCGGCACACCATTTGTTTCATCTTTAAATTTTCCCAATACTTTCTTGTTTCTGTCGTAGTCGTAATTTGGATGATCCTTGGGATAATCGGAAAAGTCGAAATCATCTTTATACATAAAAGTGCGTAGATCTTCGTACATGTCATTTGTTTTAATCCAGTAAATTAGTGCATCCGTATCCATATATGCAATACCAATGTTCTCTCTTCCATAATAGTTAACCATCTTCTTATAATGAAACTCGTACATGTGAGTTTTGGAAATATCCAAGATTGACATTCCTAGATACAAAGGACGATCCATTAGAACTGACTTCTTGTTCATGGAAATAACAACTAGATTTTCATTAATAATTACAGATGAACCAAAGTTTGGTTGTTGCACTAATTTCTGTAATTTTACTGGATCAGTTACCAATTTGATATCCTTATGTTTCCTTTTGTTTTCCAAAGTCTTGCCAAATATTGCGTTGTTCATTAGTTTGAAGAAATCTTTTTGAAAACTTGATGTAGCGCCGGCTCTTCTTTTTGTGTTGTTGTCAATGTACGGTTTTAACCAACAAGATTGAGAGAATTGTAGTACTCGATTAATTTTTGTAATTCTTAATCCCAAGTCTAAGGCCTGTTGTATCATCCAGTAGTGTAAAACATACCGAGACTTGTTGGTTAAAGTCATCAATAATTTTGGCCATCTTCCAGTTGGAGAAATTTCGGTCTTCGGAAGAAGTGGTAAATCATAATGTTCGTCGTGAAGATGTTCGGGATATTCAAAATCGACGTCAAATATGTAACCAGTTTCTCCATATTTCGGTATATCCATTATGTTTCCAATTGATTCTGGGTCTATCCATTTGAAATTATCATATGGAAGGGGATTCGACATTGCCCATCCGTATAAGTTATTTGCATCAAAATAACCCAGGAATGTTGTTGGTTTTGATGCATCATAATCGGGCAAATACTTGTTGTTTGCCCTGATATGACGTGTTACACTTTGCGTCAATCCTCCTCGAACTCCTGACTCTAACATCAAAACCATATCTATATCTGTAAGAAGTTGTATTTTACAATTTGTTTCTTTCAACATGGCTTGCCACGCTAGTCCAGGCGAAGTGTACGAATGAAGAGGGTCCAATCCATATGCCGCAAAACACGTATTTCTAAATTCTTCCATCACATCACATAATAAAGTCACATCTAATTTAACATAAAAATCTGAATATTCTCCCAATGTTCTAAATCCTAATTCGTTCCATACTTTGCATGCGTGATCATAATCATCTTGAGATATATCCATGTCGTACAGTTTACTTTTAAATTCTTCTTTTGGAGGTAGTGATGTTTCATTAAATCTTTCTAAACTGTCTATGTAATCATATGGGAAAACACCTTTTCGAAGTACCAGATCCAGTTTGTCGCTGTTTACAATCTTCTTTGTTTCGATTAAATCTTGTTTCCTTAGGTTTTCAGAAAGTTTGGACAAACTCGACGGCAAAAATCGGTAGGAGTCCAAGAATCTTAGTTTGACGTTTCCAACTTCTTTGGAAAAACTTATGAACTTTTCTGAAGTTTCAGCTAACACATCGATTTTACCGTCGTCTCTTCCTAGTTCAGGTATTATAAAATGAGCGTCGTACCCACTAAGATTATGCAGAACCACAGGGATAAATAGTGGTAAACGATAGCTCAAGTTGCATTTATTACAAGCAGCACCCCTGTAATAACCTGTGAGGTGGTCGTGATCTTTAACTTTATAATTCTCAATAGTAAAATCATTTTTGCACAAGAAACAGTGAGTCGCATTTTCATGTTGAATTTCTTCTTCTTCGTCCATCGGTTTCATTGGTACAATATTTGTATATAATCTTTGTGTATTTCCAGCTATTGAATATAGGTGATCAAGAAATATTTTTTCCGCATTTTCACCACGATATACTAGAGGTTCTGAAGTTAATCCATATTTGTTCAAATGTTCTTCTGATAATGTTGATTTAACCATTAAACAAAAACTGTTTGGTTTGTGCATTTGATACTTGACACTTTTTCTTGCTTCACAATTTTCATCTTCAACTGGAACAAGTGTTGATTCAAAGTCCGCATACACAACTAAAGGGATACGGTATTGATGATAAACCTTTTGAAATGTAACGAATGCTCTGTTTTCCGAAGGTAAATTAATCTTTGCTTCATAATTATTGTTACATAGTCTTTTGTGCTCTTGTAACCATTCTCTTCCGTGTAGTCCATCTCGTTTAAAATTGAAACATCTCTTGCAAATTAACTTTCTGTGTCGATCTTTAGAAAGCTGCTTATTAACAAGTGAGTCGAATTTCTTTATGTACACATAGTGAGACACATCTCCTCGCGTTAGTAGTAGTAAATCCGTATGATCTGGTAGCTCTTCTTTTGCAATACGTAAAGGATACACTTTGTTTGAACTATCTAATGCAAAAACATTGATAGACGTACCGGGATTTTTCTTCTCAAATTTTGATATATCTCCTAGTGATACAGGGTAAGTAATTCCTTGAAAATTGTACCTATGTCTTTGATTTTCATAGTGTTGGTTAGGTGTATCGAAATGATTTGGTACAAACTTAGATGTCATAGCATATCGAAAACATTCGTTATCTTGATTTTTCACATTAATACACGATCTTGTATCCTTGATTCTTTGTGGCAAAGGAATATAACTAGATCCCATTAATCCATAACCATGTTTGTGTACTTTTATATCTAATAATTCAATGCTTGTAAGACTCCATCCAGATCCTCTTCCTTCGTGTTCCTGAATTTTTGTTAATATTTCTTCTATACAGTTCTCTACTATTGAATCAATGTTTGAACTTTCCATGATGGTTCGGTTTTTTGTTATGAATCCTCTTGGTGATAATTCTTCTTGTACATTTATAAACATAGCTTCTAGTAGTAAACCAAATTTAAGAAAGTTCAATCTTTTCAATTCTTCTTTTAAAGTTTTACTTACGATTGGTTTTGCTTCTCTAATAAATTCTTCTAAGTTCAAGTTTTCATTTTGAATCTTATGATGCATTACTACCGGTAAAGCAAATACTTGTAGATTCGGTAAAATAGTTGAAGATGTTGCTGATATTTCATCTTGTTCTTCTTGTTCTTCTTGTTCTTCTTGTTCTTCTTGTTCTTCTTGTTCTTCTCGTTCTTCTTGTTTTTCTTCTGCGTTGTTGTGAATTAGTTCTTTATGACAGTCTAATAGAATTTCATCGTGAAACGATTCCGAACATTTATCGCAATGATACATGTTGAGATGTTTACTCTTCGAAGTTTCGCAGAGAAATGAAATGGGCTCTCACAATCCTCCTTTTATAACGGTCCCCCTACCACTATTTCATCTTCTTCTTCTTCACTATCCAAGAAAATCAAACGTTTTCAACAAAATATTAACCTTCTACAAAATTGATTGTCCGTTCATATTTTTTAATACCAGTTTTAATTTTCAATATTTTCCTTGTTTAACTATTATTTCTTTATATAACATTATTCACACTTTCTACTTCGAGCGTTTTGCTACTATCATCTCTTTATTCCATTTTAACAATCTGCATAAATACAAGTTCATTTGTCGCGCCGACTCACTATAAATCCAGCTTTCGTACAGTACACATCTCTACGACTAAATTACAACATGTATTTCAATATGAATTTTCCTTATACAAATACTATTTCAATAACTTTACAGCAAAACAAAATTCTAACTTCATAAACTTGATAGGAAGATATGCGAACTTTTAATTCAACCCCGGTTAATTTATGCGCAAATTTAGTTCGACCAACAATTGTTGAATTTCAATTTTGAACTAACTTTTAATTTATGCGCAAATCTACTTCAAACCCTCACCCCACAAATTTGATAGGAAGAATTACATTAATTTGATACTTATTTCTACCGTTACACTAGCTCCATTCTCAAAAAGATATAAATAAAATGGTCCTGGATACTGTTCTTTTTCACGTCCTGCATGTTCCTTAATGAATTCGTAAGCCAATCTTTTTGAATATTCATTATGATACACTTCTCTTACATAAACAAGATTTTTTTCTTCCAGAAATTTCGCTTGAACTAATGGTATTTTGCTTACATCATCCTTGTCCATAAGAGGTAGCTTGTAGGTGAAAGTATTTGGAGGTAGTTTTTGCGGTTTATCAAGTAGAGAACAAAATTTTCTATAGAATTTCCGCTCAGTGCCTGTAATACTATTTAAAGACAAAGTGGTAAGCATCTTGACGGCACAAGGTGCAAGTACAGACTAGAAACCTGGAGGTTCATAGCCCGCCTTTTATGAGTTTTAAAAATGGGGAGGGGGAAGGAATAAGGATTGGGAAGGGATAAGGTGTAAGGTGGGGGAAGGGTAATTTGGTTATTAAACCACTTGCGCTGTAAAATAGCCGCCAACATCCACACCTTGTTCGTAGCACTCCTTCATTGTTTGAGCCCACTGCAGCATGCGGTCTCTATCATTTGGTGTTACAAGAAAAGAATTACAATCATCATACAATATAAAAGAGCCGATTCGTACGTAAGATCCTGAATCCAACCATTTATGAGCTTCAGACATGAATTTTTCTATTGTATCGAATGGGAATTGTGGATCAATTGCTATAACTTTCAGTTCTTCACTAATTTTAACGCTATAATAATCATTTTCATCATCATATTCAGTTTCACTGTCGTTATTTAAAGTGTCTTCAGGTTGTTCAAAAACATCAGAAATTTCGGAAGAACTGAAATTTTCACTAAGATGAGGAGGCATTTTTAAAGCAAGTAATATTGTAAAGAGCAGAGACGAAACAACAAGAGTGGCGTGTAGAAGCGGAATGAGGAGTGAACAACGCTTGCTCCGCTTTTATAACGGTATGCTAATGAGAGGGGTAACAGCTGGCCGTGTCCGATTATTGATCCGGGAGGTGGGTTGAAAGGAAGAAGAGGGGGTATCTATTTTAAATAATTTGCATAACTTTTGACTCAAATAAGATAACCAAATTCTTCTTTTACTAAAATGTTCGTCTTACATAGACGTTTTCAATGATGTATCGCTTGTCGTAATCGATCAAACCATTATCGAGATATAGCCATTTTAATTTTCAGGGGGGGGGGTTCCGCTTGAGTGAACACGGGGGGGGGGGGGTTCCGCTTGAATGAACACGGGGGGGGGGTTCCGCTTGAATGAACACGGGGGGGGGGGGTTCCGCTTGAGTGAACACGGGAGGTTCCACTTGGGCGCTCATGCGGAACCGATCTTCTCACGAGATAGTCGTTATGTGATAATGAAGGCAAATGTTCATCGCGCCGCAACCACTAATTAACTCGCATTCGCGGTGTTCATATCTTTCCTACTCATTACATATACGTTTCCTACTTCATTATTTCAAGACTAATTAACTTGCAAAACAACTGTCTCTGTCTTTGAATGCTGATGAGATTTCATTAGGAACCATTCTTTGCACGCTATATGAAGCTACACCGGCAAACAATGCAAGTCGGAGAGGTCATATAACTGTACAACGGCCTCAGAAAAGTAGATCACGAGACTTAGAGTGTTAAAAATAATGGAGGAGAAACACAACGCTCTAGCTTGCACTTATACCAGTCGGGAGCATTTTTCAAGCGAAGAGTTTTCTTGACTGGAGTTGAAGCCGTAGTAGAAGTAGAAGTTGAACTTGTAATAGAAGAGCAGGCTGTAGTGGAAGTTGTAGTCGGCAGGGATGACATCGTGGTAGTTCTATTCGCAGTTCGCAGCGTAACGTCTGGAATCAGAATGAAATGTTAGCCATGGTCGATGCGTCATTTATAACGGTATGCTAATGAGAAGGATTAACAACCGTTAAGTGGGGGAAGGTGGGAGGGAAGGAAAGAGAGGGGGTATTTATTTCAAATAATTCGCATAACTTTTGACTAAAATAAGATAACTAAATTCTTCTTTGACTAAAATGTTCGTCTTACATAGACCTTTTCAATGATGTATCGCTTGTCCTAATCCGTTAATCCATTATCGAGTTATAGGCATTTTAATTTTCCGGGAGGGGGGGGGGGGTTCCGCTGGAGTGAACACGGGGGGGGGGGGTTCCGCTTGAGTGAACACAGGGGGGGGGGGTTCCGCTTGAGTGAACACAGGGGGGGGGGTTCCGCTTGAGTGAACACGGGGGGGGGGTCGGTCATTGACCCTTCCGAAAGTGGGTCAAGGTCATTTAAGACTTATAAAGAACCAAGGTGATGGGAACAGTAGTAACTGTTCCCACCACCCTGTTTGCCTAACGGTTCCCACTCCCAACCCACTAGTTACGTTCTGCGAGGGACATCGACGCAATTTTGTTTGGCCCGTCCGGGTCCATCCGTAACGGGCCGGTCCGGGTCCATCCGTAACCGTGAATTCGAAGGGAAACTGGAACAGCTAATGCAGAAACGCAACTCTAACACCCACCCAACTAATCCCACCCATCATATTCCTAAACAAAATGCAAAAACCTAGTCCGCAATTTGCGGATGTCCCACCCCTTCTAAGTGAAGTTCAACGGAACTTCTGAATTTACAGTTAATCTACCCCCTATCATCTAGCTGAAAGGCAAAACAACAACATTAATTATAAATACCAACACTTAAAACTAACAACACATCATTATTAAATATCAAATAATTCAACACAACCAAATACCATCATTATTCTTAAAATTAATACACCTTAACGCTAAACACAACTTATAACTAACATCGCAATGCGCAAATTAATTCTTAAATTAAGTGCAACTTACAACTAATATTTACACACACACACACATACCACATTGCATTAAAGAACGCAACGTAGTATAAGAAGTTCAAATATATATAGGCCTACTATATATTTGAACCTCTTACCGAGTCGCCAACGACTTTTCGCTATGAAAACTCGTTGACGACTGACGCGAAAATCGGGCTCGTATCGCTCCTCGGGTTTTCGAGTGGTGGGGGTACTTAATGCAGTGGTGGGGAAATTGTTTCACTCCAGTACAGTCTTCAATCCACTCCAGTTCGCAGCAGTATAAAAATGAAACGAAGGAGTGGGGGTGGCGCATGCGCAGCGACGTAAAATCCAAGGTTTGAGGTTAGAACTTTCCGTGCACAGTAGAGCTAAATTGAGTAATATAGGACTCGGCGCATGCGCAATAGCGAGGAGTGATTCCGATCCGGAGAACTCGTTGCATTCGCAGGAGCGCTAAAGTGAGTAATACAGACTAGGCGCATTCACAGTAGCGCTAAAGTGAGTAATACATGACTAGGCGCCGTAGCGTGAAGTTGGCTCACTCCAGTACAAGTTATAGCAGCATAAAAATGAAACGAAGGAGTGGGAGCGGCGCATGCGCAGTGACGTAAAACCAAGGTTTGAGGTTAGAATTTTCCATGGTGGCTGCCATGTTTAATTCTGTTTCATTCAAACAATAGTAGTTCATGGCTGGCATGGGATGTGAAGTGTGGTAATTAGATGGGGTTAGCAACCGGTCGTGACCGGCCATTGACCGGTCATCGACCCGGCGGGGTTCCGCTTGAGTGACCACCGGGGGGGGGGGGGTTCCGCTTGATTAGTCACCGGGGGGGGGGGGGGGTTCCGCTTGATTAGTCACCGGGGGGGGGGGGTTCCACTTGATTAGTCACGGGGGGGGGGGGTTCCGCTTGAGTGAACACGGGAGGTTCCACTTGGGCGCTCATGCGGAACCGATCTTCTCACGCGATAACCGTTATAAAAGAAGATTGTTCATCGCACCGCGACCATTAATTAACTCGCATTTGTGTTGTTCGCATCCTTCCTACTCATTACATATACGTTTCGCCAACTTCATTATACAAGTCTAATTGCTACTAACCTGGAGTTTCATTTACATTAGCACATGTCGTCCTGTTTGAATCACCTTCGCGTGCTCGACGTTATATCTCATTCATCTGTCTTGTTCTGACTTCTACACATCTGATATACTTCTTGTGATGGATACGCAATGTTTGAAATTGAAACTTTTGCGGACACAACATATATTACGAAGTAATTCCAAACCTTCTGTTTCAAAGATTAAAACTAATTTAACAAAAGTAAGGAAGAAATTAAGTTTTAACCCTTTATACTCTGCTAGAACTTTGCAAGTTAGCGTTGACGATGGTGTTATTCACAACATTTTGCGTTCGATGTTACGTTTCCACAACTTCGAACTTGTTACACCTATCGACTGTGTTCAGCAGGTTTTCATATTTTACCCCCACCCTTCTTTATATAAGCGCGCTCACGACAGTTCCTGTTTCATTCTCCTGTACACTCTTCAGCTAACATGAACTAACTTTTAATTTATGCGAAGTTTTAATTCAACCCCGACATACTTTCCGTACCCCACATTATCAAGTTGAATTTCAGTTTTGTACCAACTTATAATTTATGCGCAATTTTAGTTCAACCGAGCGCCATCTCCACTCCCCCCATTGATTAATTCACCATCCGACAGGCCGGAAGCTCTAGACCCCCCATTAACTGACATCTACAGTCACGCATATATTTCGACGCGTCATGTTTCATTCTTCATTCTCGTTCTATCCGCGGAACTTAACACTTCTATCTACCTTCTCTCTCTCTCTCTTGTTATGACTGCGCTATGTTTGAACTGACTTTTATTTTCGTTCAACTATTAGAGTTTTTATTAACACCGTCGAATTACAATTTTGAACTAATTTTTAATTTATGCGAAGTTTTACTTCAACCCCGGTTAATTTATGCGCAAATTTAGTTCAACTCCCAGTTGTTGAATTTCAGTTTTGAACTTACTTTTAATTTATGCGCAAATTTAGTTCAACTCCCAATCGTTGAATTTCAGTTTTGAACCAACTTTTAATTTATGCGCGAATTTAGTTCAACCCCCCAGTTGTTGAATTTCAGTTTTGAACTAACCAATATTTTATGCGAAGTTTTAATTCAACCCCGGTTAATTTATGCGCAAATTTAGTTCAACCACCAATTGTTGAATTTCAGTTTTGAACCAACTTTTAATTTATGCGCAAATCTACTTCAAACCCTCACCCCACCTCCCCCAACCTCATTTAATATTCGACCGGAAGACACCTGCCCCGGAACATGGCTTCCGGCGGCACGTGGCCGGTTTTGAAAGTGGCTTTTTCTATCTACTTGTAGGTTTGCCGCCATATGGGTTTTGTTGATAAATATAAGTTAAACCCTACCTAGAGAATGTATATATATATATATATATATATATATATATATATATATATATATATATATATATATATATATTACTTTATCTTCACCAAGGAGGGCTACTTTCAATATTACGATAAAAATAATTAACCTTAGTACCCTTAAATTCATTTTATTCGGCACTTATTAAGTGCCGAATAAAATGAATTTAAGGGTACTAAGGTTAATTATTTTTATCGTAATATATATATATATATATATATATATATATATATATATATATCAATTTGAACGAACGGTGTTTTTGGCTTCTAGAGACCTCAAAATGAAAAAGTGTCATGGTCCCTGGCTTAGGTATTACTATGACTTCTACCGTAATAGCGTATTCCCTATAGGGAAATTCGCTAAAACCTCTTTTAGAAACCAAAAATAGTGCTTAATGAATTAAGCCATGATGACTTCGATTTCGTTGAATAAATTCATATTATTATTAAAAAATAATAGTTTTGATATTATTTTCATATCGTGTTTTAAATAACTTTTAAAAGTAATATAATCAAAATATTTAATGTATCGTGTACTAACACAATTCAAAACCATTAAAAAGAAACAATAATTTTCAATTAAAAGTAACATGTATTTACTGTACCCTCAAAAAGCAAGAATAAACTTATTTTACTACTAATTCTTAACATCTCTTACTGAAGTGGATTTCATGAGTTGTACTTTAAATGTTTTAATTTAAATAATTATTTTTTTACGTTTAATATAAATTCCTGCATATATTTGTTCGAAGTTACAGTTTTATAAATAAAAACTAGTGGAGTAGGGGCAAAGGCCCCTAAAAATAAAAATATTGATGTCTCCAAAAATTTATCATCTACTTGCAGTATTAGGCATACTGTATTTTTCTCAAGCTGTAGAGCAAATTTATACGTTTGGGTTTTCTAATAAAATATTTCCTAATTTTAACGAAACTTTTTGTTGGTATCAAATCATTAAATTACTAATAACTACTAGTTACTAAATTACTAATTACTAACTGTATTAAAATAGAGTAGTCTATTTTGTGTAAAAAAGAAAAATTATTGCACTATTACACTACCAAACATAGTAACAAGTATTGTGCTACCTTATTTTATTAAGGTTAAAAATAGTTTTAACTTTTAAACATGTTCATGATGAGTTTGTAACACAAATAAATAAAATAGTTCAATACAACATAAGTTTAATACTGTACACTCCTTCACCCTGGACCTCTGAGCCCCCCATTCCCACACACTCGAAGTGACCCATTGTGCCTTCTAACTCTCGTTCCGCCACGTGCCCCCGGGCACCCTATGTTACCGTATCCCCAACGTTGTTCCCCGTGGCAACCGTGTCCCCAATGCCAATCTACCCCTTTTGCCACCGACATCCCTAATGCTCCTTGCGCCCCATTACCCCCTCCGAAACTGCCCCAGTGCCCCCTACGCTTCCGCACCCTCCATGCTTTTGTACCCTCATGATCGCCGTTCCTCCCTGAACCTCTATGTTGGCCATGCCTCCACCGAGCCCCTCATGCCCCCCTGTCTCCAGTGCCACAAACACCATTCGTGCCATTCTTGCTCCCATATCCCCGAACTCCCCTGTACTCCCCATAGTCTCCTGCTGCCATCCCCGCCGTCCCTCCCCGTACCTCCGAGCCCTCCTGTGCCCCCATTTCCCCCATTTCCGCCATTTTCCCCGCCATTTCCCCGTGCCCCCCATGCCTCCTTACACTCCGTGCCAACGACATCCCTCGTACATTGATTATAGTCTATTTTGTCTGTTCGTCAATGAAGTAGAACACTGATTTATAAATATTTTTAGTTTTCGCACACCATAATTTAAATTAAAAATCCCCCTCTTTATGGATTAACGGGCGTTTTTGTTTTAATACGACCTACGTAAAGAAAAAAAAAGCAGAGAATGGATAAAACCAAAACAAAATATTCCTCATACGGAGGTTATCCAAATCCAATGTTAGTAGTTTACACATAATGATTCAGTTGAAAATAAATAAACACAACAAAAAGATTCAGCTCTTCAACTCCATTCTAGATTAATTGTTCAACTCTATCTAGGCCTATTATTAGCCAATATAAAGCAGTAAAGTAATAACTAAACGACATTCACTGAGTTAAGACAATTAACCATTATATCAACCATGCCACGTCTAATATAATTTTAACTTTTTTTATTTTTTATACTGAATATACCAATCATTCTACTCATATTTCCTTAATGAAATAGATGGGGTCACGAAGATGAAATCTCCTGTGGATCCATAACATGACTGGAGCGTTCATGACTATTATCGTTCTCCTTTTTTATAGTGCATTTCCAATTTTTTTAAAAGGTATTAACTATGAGATTTTCTTAACTCAAAATATCTGCTCAATAACCAGCTGAGTTTATAGGGCCTAATAAAACACTGGAACATCTGCTTAAACACACGTGTAAATCTTAAACTCTTTTTCCCATTAGATTAACATTGGAACTTCAAGGTCCATTGAGGCCCATTCAACTTTTGACAATTCTGGTATTTTTCCTTGCGTCCTTGGACCTCAAGCTTTAAAATGAGCCATCATACGTTTCCCTAACTTTCTTCTAACTCGAGATATTTCGTGGGGACCGATTCACTTGCGGAATTATATATATATATATATATATATATATATATATATATATATATATATATATATATATATATATATATATATATATATATAGATTTACAAAACCATTGTATTGTATATAGAGATTAAACTTTGTTATATTATTGTGACTTGGTATCGTATTGCTCAGTAAAGTTCAATACTTTACAGATTGATATCTTGAAGTAAACATATCCGAAAATCTAATTTTCAATTTAAACGAAATCGTGGTGAAATTATCAGAAAAACTTAATAACCTTAGTCAAAGTATCCTTCTTACTGGAGATCAAAAGCTAAATATTTTGAACCAATACATTTCTCCCACCCTAATCTATCCATTGCAAAATGCTAAAGTCAGTGTAATTCCAATAAAATTCCTTGAGGGAGTGATAAATTAATAAAGAGCAGTGTAAAGGAAATATTACAGTTACCAAGTGACACACCAAATAGCTTTTTATATTCAGACAAGAAATATAAAGGGTTAGGTATTATTATGCGACTGACTTGGGAAGCATATATTCAACAATTTAATGTTTGTGTAATTTTGGAAAATTCTAAAGTAAATTTATTACCACACTCATATGAAACATTAAAAGAAACCATTTTAAAATGTATGGATTTAACACTTTTAAATTTCAAACCTATTCAAATAGAAAAGGTTAAAGGACTCCATGTAAGAGCAACACTTAAAGAAAAAGAATTTTATATCTGGTAAGCTATCCCACAAAAAGTTAAAGGGTTCTGCTTATTCAAGGAGGTTCCAGGTGCCAATTCGTGGATTTATAATAAAAGAGGACTATCAGCTTCAGAGTGGAGGGACTGTCTGAAGATGACATGCAATGTTGTATCCGTGAGATCCGTGCCTGGAAGGTGTCCCAACACAAACCGTTGCAGATACTGTAACGAGTTTAAAACACTTGCACATGTGGTGGGCTCTTGCAGGCACGGTGAACTTTGATCAACAAACGGCATAATGACGTCCGAAAAATTATAGCTGAAGAATTACGAAAACAATATGAAGTCCACGAAGAAGTAACCTGTACCTCCGAAAGTGGAAGCACACGCCGGATTGACATTATTGATATTGATCCAAGAAATAAATGAGCGTGGATTATTGACCCCACATTAAGGTTTGAGACGGGCATCAACCAACCTGATGAAGTTGACCAGGAAAAGAAAAATATTTATTTGCCAACAAAATCTTACTTTGAAGAGAAATATGGAGTCAAAATAATTAATGTAATTAATTGGTCTTCTGTTTGGTTCCAGGGGAACATTAAATAAAAATTACGTAAAATTTAGGCAAGATTTCAAAATTTAGAAGAAAATTTACAGTTTATTAGTGATTAGTATTTTGAAGAATTCTGTTTTAATCTTAAAAAATCATTTATATAAACAAAATGTCCTGTAAATTTTAAATCAATGGAACAGATGCCATGCATTTATGGCACATATAAAAATGTCTAACTATTAAAATATCCATGCCATGTGTATTTACAAAATATGTTCTTACAAGCACTTTGTCAAAGAAGGCAAGCCATAAATGCGTGTCAAGTCAACAGTTCCTGTTGTTATTATTTGCAACCATCGGTATATATATGTTACGATAGTGGTGTTATATATATATATATATATATATATATATATATATATATATATATATATATATATATATATATATGGCTCATTTAGCCAGCCACCATGGTTTAAGAATAATAAATAAATTCTGCGGTGCAGAGCACCTGAGTCAGTATAAAGGTAGCATTCCTAATCGACGACTCTAGCGACTCCAGCCGTACGGCCCTGCCCGCCCGGACCTCACAACTATAAACGTCTCGGCTGTAGCCGACAGGCACATTCCTTTACAGCGACTAGAGCAGTCGATGTTAATCTTATTACGAGAAGAGGAGGAAGAAAATATATTGTTGATTAACTTTCTTATTCCTGATTTAAATTAAATGAAATGTAATTTAATGACATATAAATTTATTTTAACCTGTAAATTTGTTGAAATTGACTTTCAATTATATTTTTTCAATTGTTTTAAATTCAATTTCCATTTGAATATAATCAAATTGATCTATTTGAGATTTAATCAAAATGAATATTAATTGTTATTGTTCTTAACTATTTATTTATTATAATGCTATAAAAAAATTTCATAGTTTTATTTATTACACATTTTTAATGTTCCTATTTATGTATTATTTGTATGAAATTAATAAATAACATTTATATTTTATTTTTTACATTAAATGTCTTCACCAATTTCAGTGAAGACGTTCTCTCTTGCGTGTACATCCTTGTACATAGGGTGTTTTGGATTAAATATACAAGTGTGATCACTCACCAGTTCTATTAGTTTAGCGTCATTCATTTTATAGGAATGAGCACAAAAACAGCTCCAGTCGTCGAGGCTGATACGACTAGACTGCTTATACAAGCAGTCTAGTCCTACGGCTCGAAGCGCCTCCCTAGAGCCGCTTCCGTCACACGGCACCAGTCGCGTCATAGAAATGGGTTTAATATAGTAACATGTGAAGCAGTATTACTCATCGTCGCGTGGCTACAGCATAGCACTTCTTACATGTTTATATTTCTATGGGCTGCAGCCGTACGGCTGGAGTCGCTAGAGTCGTCGCTTAGGAATTCTACCTTTAGTAAAAATATAAACACTAAAATGAAAATCAGATCTCTCTTTATAGAGCTAAATCCAGGGCGCTCAGCCATTGCAGCCCAGCTTCACTTGAGCTATGTAGACCGGCCAATCCTTCGGTTAAGGCACTCAGTGGGCACTCTTCGACTATGTGTTCCATAGTTTGATACTCTGCTCCGCAGTCGCATGACTGGTCTTGTGTCATTCCCCATTTGTACTTCCAATAATTACATCTTCCCACTCCAGTGCGGAAACGATTGAGTATAGTCCACTGCTTCCGAGGAAGATTCATACCACCTACCGCTACGGTCGGGTCAGCTATCAAGAAGTGATTACGACCTTGAAAAGCGTCCCAGGAGGAAGTCCAGTTAGTATGGATGGTGAAGTTCGTGTCCATCAACTGTTCGTAGCGGTGGTTTTCGGGACCTCAATCGACCCGCATTCTGGGGTAGGTAATCATGGATGGGCAGGTGTGGAGCGGGTAAGATCTTTGTGTATTCCCTAATGAGTGCATCCCTTCGTCTTATTTCAGGAGGCGATATTACACAGCACGGGGAGCCAGGGTACAGGGGTTGCCATGAGGGTACCACTAATAGCTCTCATGGTCCTGTTTAGCTGGACGTCGATCTCTCTAACGTGCACACTATTTAACCACACGGGAGCACAGTACTCAGCAGTTGAATATACCAATGACAGAGCAGTGGTTCGCATAACTTGTGTGTTAGCTCCCCATGTGGAGCCAGCAAGGTGATGGACAATGTTAGTCCTGGTTCTCACCTTAGCTGCCGTTTTTTGTAAGTGGCTTTTAAACGTGAGAGACCGATCCAAAGTGACTCCCAGATACTGTGGGTGGTCATTATGTTTTAGCTCAACACCGTTGAATACGATTTTAAGTTTTTGGTTGGCCAGTCTTTTATTCAAGTGGAAGCAAGGCTTCATAGATATATGTATATATGTATGTGTCCCTAGACACGATAACTCTCGTAAAAATGGTCCGATCAAGACCAAATTTTTTAGAGATGTGTAATCCTACGTTTATTCAGATGAGTTCGTAAACCAGACATATCGACCTACCGGAAGGGGTAGTTTTGGGGGGTTTTGTACCCCAAAAATGAATATTTTGCAATTTTCATATGTAAATTTTAAAAATTTTAAATTTGATGTTGACCATTGGATTTAGCTTAAAAAGACACACAATTTAGTATAGTGAAGCTTTGCTCTATCTCCATTGGTTACCGAGATATTAAAAAGTCTAAAGAAGTACATTGTATTTTGGTTCTCCAATGTTAATCTTATGAAGAATTGGGATGTGTTAATATTTCACTTATTAACCAATATTTTTCGATGAAACATAAAATTCAGCTTCTTTTGGTTGAGATTCATCAATTCATGGTAAAAATCTTGGTTTTTATGCTTATCATGGCAGAAAACCTGCATACTCTTTTCCAATGCTAATCATATGGAAAGTAGGCTAACTTCTTTAGCAATGGACAGATATTGATGAAACTTAGTAAATGACTTTATATGGTCGAAATAAAATTTTTTATGGTAAAAACCTACTTTTAGTGTTCCCCATGGCAGCATACCTGCATACTCTCCCTATATTTATGATAAGGAGAATAGACATTTATTTCCCTATTTATGAGCATGTGATTTTATTTGGTTTACAGTTTTATGTGGTCAAAATTATTAATATTACTAATTTGGAAATTCGCTGAGTACGCAGGTCTGCTGGCGACGGGGTTTTTTAATATTTAAAAGTTTGGAATTGATTTAATTTAAATTAGTATTGATAGAAAACCTGAACTAAGATTACTTTAAGCTGAAAACATTTATTTATCTAGCAGTTTTAAATTGAAAGCGAAATGAATTATTAACAATTTTTTATAACATATTACAAAAAAATTTCAGAATTATATAATAGCTCAGTTATTTTATAATAAAATAAGCAACATTTAGAATAAAAGAACTTTAATTTTTGTTTGGTGTTTTAGAGTAGTATTTACAATATTTTCAACTGATCTAGAAAAATTTGTATCTGTAAACCAGGATAGCCACTACCTTGGTGAGACTTATTGCTTGATTTCTGACCCCACTACAGGAGATTTATCTATCTATACACCACACCGTCTATTGTAAGTTACAAGCCTATTTTATAGATAGTACAGTACACAGTGCTTTACGAACGGCAGTAAAATTTCCTTTGGAAGCCCTCTTTTTAAATGTTATTACTAAAAGTATGATGAATACGTCTGATTTGTTAAGTGTCTTACGTCTCTCATTAGTATAAACCAAATTTGCATTTAGTAAAAAGTAATATAGATCTGAATCGATGGGCCGATGGAAGAAACCGACGCCTTCAAAGACCATGATGCCAAAAAATTATATTTATTTGTCTGAAATATTGTTTAGCTGTATACAGTTCTCAATCTCATTCTCATTGAGTGACATGTAGTCAGTTCTCATCACTAATGTCTTCAATAACTTTCAATTAAAACCTTTTTTGTGAAAATTTTACCCATTTAATGAAAACCCCTTTAGATGTGTCCATTCGTGATATGAATTTTAACTCATATTTAAATGTCACATAGTATACAGGGTGTCCAGAAAAAACCTTTACAAACTTTTCCAGGTTATTGCGCACGTCAATATAAGCAAAAAAGTTCCTGTAAACATATGTCCTAAAATGCTTCGTTAACCCGCTAGCCGCCATTTTGTTTTTTACACTAAATAATTTTTATTTCCGTAACGGATCATTGTATTAAGTTAATATTTGGCATGAACCTTCACTATAACAATACCCATTTTCAGTAAAAAAATTATTTTTTTCCAATGTGTATTTTCAAAATGGCGGCCATTTTAAAATTTTTAACTCAAATATCTCAAAAACGGTAAATTTTATAAAAATATTACAAGAGACAAAAAAGTTGACGAATTAAATTATCTAAATATTGATACCAAGTTTGTAAGGATCCAACAACAAATAACGGAGTTATTGTGGTTTTCCTGCAGAAAAACACTGATTTTGCTCTATGATTAATGCGAATTTAGGTTACTTTAAGAGAAAAATCTCAATTACTCCGTTATTTGTTGTCGGATCCTTACAAACTTGGTATCAATATTTAGATAATTTAATTCGTCAACTTTTTTGTCACTTGAAACATTTTTATAAAACTGACCGTTTTTGAGATATTTGAGTTTAAAATTTTAAAATGGCCGCCATTTTGAAAATACACATTGGAAAAAAATAATTTTTTTACTGAAAATGGGTATTGTTATAATGAAGGTTCATGCCAAATATTAACTTAATACAATGATCCGTTACGGAAATAAAAATGATTTAGTGTAAAAAACAAAATGGCGGCTAGCGGGTTAACGAAGAATTTTAGGACATATGTTTATAGGAACTTTTTTGCTTATTTTGACGTGCGAAATAACCTGGAAAAGTTTGTAAAGGTTTTTTTTGGACACCCTGTATATGGAATTGATGGAAGTTTTATAAATCTATTCCTTTTGAATCTACAAATCATGTTATCTTACACAATGACGTTTTCGACACACTTTGTAAGGGAGACCGTCAAGTAACATGTTTAGGGCTATCTGGTAAATGCTAATCAAATGCAATTGTTGGACATTTTCTTATTTAATTATATCATTTGGTGGGAGGAAGAATATTATATTCTTCCTTAATGAAATATCGCCTGACTTTTAAAACACTTGTTTTATTTATTTAATAGTGTTTGTTTACAGTGACTTTTGTAGGGTTTCGTTCCCTAAAAAAATACAGAGACTTGTAAGTAAGTTGACTCTTGTTATTGTTTAGTAAATTATTTTCTATCACTGTTTAGCAACAAAATCATGACGTTTTGGTACCTGTAATCTGATCCGAAATCCACGTCTTCAGGTGGAAGAAATACCTAGACCATAACAAAGTTAGTAAAAACATACCAGGCGAACCTGCAGAAGTACATAGTCAAACCTGAAAACCGAAAAGGCAGTCACAAAAATTACTCGTAAATAAAACACAAATAAATGCACAAAGTCTAAACAGAAAACTGTGAAAACTGTGTGTGTTGTTTACTAAACAATAACATGAACTCACCATCACCAACAATGAACTTTAAACAAAGTAGAGTTCATTCTTGTTATTTATTGTTACTTTAATACATAGATTTTAATGGATTGAAGTTGTTGAGGTTGAAAAATCAGAAAAGAAAACAATTTTGTATGCATCGTAAAATTTGAACTTTGTTGAAGTTTTATTAAACCAACCACTATTTAGTTGGGGGTTTTTAATATTTATCATTATTTCTATACTTTCTATAAACTATAGAACTATAGTAACTATTGTTTTTTATATAAAAAAACTTCAAGCAACTCAAATGAAAATGCTTCGGCCGCTCACTTAAGTTCTGTATGTATTTCCTATCGTGGTAGACTAAAGTTACTGTTTGTTGAAACCCTCGACTAAAACTTACATAATCGATTGTTTATGGGCAAAAAACAAAAAATATTGATTTTATAATTTTTTAAGTGCACAATATGTGTTAACGAAATTTATTCACACTTTTGTACGTATACATGTGAATTTAAAGCTTATTGTCTCATTTTTGGAGCAAAATGTTGTCTAGTAAGCTAAACATCATTATCAATACCAGTGATTATATTCTTTATATTGACTTTTATGAATTCTGCTTTTAGCTCTGCCACTGCAATAATTCAATTCGCTGCGGCGAGAAGTCTTATAGTAATCAGGGAAGCCTGCCGTTACCTAGGAAGACAAAGTGCAGCTATTTGAGATAAGGGCACAAGCATCAGTCTCGAGGTGCAGTCAACATTACTGCCAGCTACAACCGAGGCGAAGCTATTTTTAATCCTGAAATCTGCTCATGCTGTGTATATAATTATACTACACGATACGATGGTAAATAGTTATTTATGCAACAAGTGCGGAAAGTGCCGATTTGCTGCACTCGAGAGAAATGTTGGAGAAAAACTCGAGCCGAAGGCGAGTGCGGAATAATTTCTCTCGAGTGCAGTGAAAGCACTTTTCGCACGAGTTGCATATTACATTTTTCCTACGACTGCCAAATATTTCTTATACAAGTATAAACGTTTAATATTCACGTTAAAATACCCTCTATGTGAGGTCCCTGTCTCAAGATAGAGATATTAGTGATATTCTGTATTATGCACTTCCTACATTTAGTTAAAAATTTATTGGATTTTTCATGCAGAAGATTTAACGCCACTGTTTTAGCAGTTTTAGCAAGATTGTCAGGGAATAAGTCACTTAAATCACCAAAGTCTCTGTCATAGTTGATCATTGCGCACCTAACTTACACCTGTACCTCACCTGTAGCTGCTTCGTAGGTTATGTTTATGTTGATTCAATCGAAAACGACAACAATGACAATAAATCAGATGTTTATATCCAGTGTTGCCAACTTAATTCCTGACTAATCAACGTTTCCTTGCTGGCTAATGCAAATTGTTTTGTGTTCTAATGTTTAAACACTGGAGTGCGCAAAGTAAATCTAGCGTGCGCAAAGTAAAATGAATACGGCAATCACCTGTTTTGCGACGAGTATCGAGTGCGTAAACAACTGTTTTCGCGGACAGTCGTAGGAAAAATAAACTTAATTAATTCCACATTATTTTAATTGCATATAAATCCCATCACATGTCCATCTCTTAACAACGGCTTTCTCAATTTTTCATAGACAAGTAACAAACGACGAGTAATTAACTGTAAAATAATTCAACAATCATTATAATATATTATCGAAAATGTTTAGCTACCAGACCATACCTGAATTGGTGTTATGGGTAAAGTGTTGATGCTTTTAAAAAAGATTATTTTATCAGCCTTTTAAGGTAGGTTTATTTGATTTTTCTGATGCTAATTTAATGATCATTTAATTAAATTTAAGTTTAAAAATGGATCGTCTAAAAAAAAGCATTGTAGATGTTTGAACTATGTAAAGTGAATTCTCTCAAATCTACTGTCTGATACTCAAATCTAATGCACGAAGTATGGCACCAATTAAATTCATCGTAGTGGTTTAGCAAGATGTTATTGTACTGTATCCGCCTAAGCTAATGAGACATATTATATCCAGTTCCGTGGTCATTGTGAAATGTAGCAAATTCGATTCCCTCAAAGCATTTGGCCTCAGGATGGTAAGTACTATTTACAAAATGTTAAATTATTTTTAACCTACAGTAGTACTGTTTAGCAATTAAGTAACTGCCTTACATGCAAAACCACATGTTTCTACTGGAACACGTGATGTGCACTTTGACTGTTGAGTTTCTGTTTTCATCATTTCTTTGCTTTAATGTTTAACTCCATAAAACCAATGTGATTTTTTTACTTTAACTAAAGATTATAAAAAAGTAAGATTTTGCCTGTGATAGAGACACAGATTTATATGATTTTCATCAAAGAACTAAGTTATTTGCAAATTTTGAAGACAATCTTCGAGCAGTTTTTGAGATCAGTGCGCAAACAACATACATACATACGTACAAGTATACGTACAACATAAATACAAGTATACCTTACTCGTATTAGAGTGTAGTATAGGATAAAATTTTGATATCGCACTAGATAGTTGTTTATTTATACCTCTAGGACGGTCAAACTGTATTAATCAATTAGAGAAATGAACTTTAAGGGCTTGTGTCCAAGTAATCTCGTACTTATACTGGTGTTACAATCTCTTCTGTTTGAATGGAGACCAATCCATTTAGTAACAACTTCACGCCGAGCTAGCAAATGACACAAAAATTATGAAAATCTATTTAAAATTTTATATTTATTAAAAAAATGTAGCGTATTAATATGAACTAGAGATCGCCTCCTGATCATTCGATCAAAATTTTTAGTTGATCTGGACCCAACAAGCTTCAAAACATTTTAGAACTAAAAAATCTGTTCTTTCTTATTTTCTAGCAGTTGTTTTTACAACAGCTGTCTTATGATTCATTCAATTCTCCTTTCTCCATAAGATTAACATTAAAACTTTGAAACCTGTGGGGCGTAGCCCTGTAGTCCGATGTGAATTAGAATGTGATTCTGCTCATCTACAGGACTATACCTTTCTAACGGTATGCGCAGATTTATCCTACAATGCACACGAGCTGAGAAAAAAGGAGAAAATGAAACATGCTTGCAAATTAATATATAGAAGATAGGTCACCCTTGTCAGTAACTGTTTGTTTACTATCTTACTTTTGATATTTTTATTTGATTTTGCCACCATCAGCGATTTATCATGCGTAATTAATGTTTACTGAAGTACAATGGCAATAACTCTCTTATTTGTTGTCAGTTCCTTGAAAACTTGATAAAAATTGTTGAATAAGGTAATTTGTCAACTTTTTTGTGACTTGTATAATTTTTGTAAAACTTATTGGCTTTTTGAAATATTTGAGTTTAAAATTTTGAAATAGCCGCCATTTCAATAATACAATAAAAAAAATATTCTTTCCCTGGGAATGATCATCGATGTGATAAGGTTCATGCTAAATTTTAAATTAATACCCCCATCCGTTACGGAAATCAAAATTACCAATGTAAAAAACAAAATGACGCCTAGCGGCATAACGAAGCATCTATTGAAATATGTGTCTATCATATTTTTGGTAATTTTGATCCAGGGAACAACCACACAAAGTTTTTCAGGAAATTTTCCGAACACCCTGTATATAATAAATCCCTGAAATACCTAAAATTAGAAATTTTCATAAAGTTTGTTTACATTTTACTAAGTTTTTAAAAACAATTGTTTTTCTTAAAAATATGTTTTTATCTTCAAGAATCTATGTACAAAGTTTCATGATGATCGGTTGAGTAGTTTTCGCGAGAAAGCGTAACAAACGAACACATTTATAAGTATTGATTTTTTGGACTGGATCCATTAGTTTCAATCACTACAACTTTTATTAATCTTGGAAAAGATTATTTTCAAGAAAACAAAAAACCGATTTATTCGTTTTTTTTGCGTGCAGAAAACAATATAGTGCCAGTCTAGCCTGCCAAGTGGTGACCGAAATGAGGCGTCGTCACATCGTAGTATCCACACACACACATCGGTATCGAAGGTTAACACTTCCACATATACCGTTTAATTCATCTCGTTCGCTGCGCCTACTCGCCTCAAGTTTGTAGTATCCAAGTGTTTTATTACCAATCTGCCCTCAATACTTTGACCGGCTGTTTGTAAATTAATATTCCTTAATGTAATCTTGCGTTCATCACTTAGCTTTGAAATGACACCTCAGTCTTAAAAATCGGTTCAGTAGGTCGAGAGAAAAAGGGCGTAACATAAGGTAGAGAAGAAGATAGACGAGGTGGCCCGTGCGCATATTGCGCATTTTATGATTCTGTATGAGAAAAAAAAACTTGTATGTTGGTTAAGAAGTGACAGATATATATTTTTGTTTACAATCTGACTTACATCTCCCAGCCTGAAAGGCCTGCACTTTTTCCATGCAGGTGGACCACCGGCTTAACTTGAACGACCGAACTTTCTTTGTACCGAGCTGGAAGTTAAAACCTGACCCAGAGCTAAACCACTGCCCATTTAAAATCGTCAAAAACATTTTTGGTTTCGAAATAAAATTTATATCAAACTAAAATTATTAGCCCGTGTCCGCCTGATTTTACTTAATCGTATTATACATACCTATGTTATAGAGGGTTACGAAGTTTAACCACACGACTCATCCGATACAGATTCCCAAATTTTCAATATTAAAAATTATCTAAGGTTCTTGAACAGCACGGTGGGTGATACTTGATTTTTTATGTGATTATTTTAATTTAATCCCAATTTTACACTTTCTAAATAACGTCTTTAAAAATGTAAAAATTATTACAAAAATAAGTATTACGGTGAAATTTTGTTTGCAAATTAACTCGCTATTTATTGTTTTAATAGTGTTTGTCAGCGAGAGCCACAACCATTTCTCCCGCCGAGTAGTGCTTCTTGTTACGCTTGATGTCAAGAATGCCTTCAACTCGACGAGGTGGGCCGATATGTTGGATGCGCTTCGCAACACCTTTCGTATTCCTGCATATCTGTTGCGGCTCATCGAGGATTATCTACGCTCTCGAAGCCTGATTTATGACACGAGGGACGGAACGCGGACGATGGAAGTCACTTCTGGTGCCGCACAAGGTTCAATACTCGGCCCGGATCTCTGGAACGTTGCCTATGACAGCCTCCTGAGGTCAGAGATGCCTGAGGAAACCACTTTGGTTGGGTACGCCGATGACGTCGCAGCTCTCATTGCTGCACGCAACGTTGAGCTGGCCCAACTAAAGTTGAACCGAGTCATGCGTGAGGTCAACACCTGGATGTCAGATCACGGTCTCTCGCTTGCTCTCAGTAAGACGGAGATCGTGATTCTCACGAAGAAGAGGATCGACACCGTCGTCCCACTCCGAGTGGGAAGGGAGGTGGTAACATCAACTCGTGCCGCCAAATACCTTGGGGTTATGGTGGACACCAAGTTAAGCTGGAGGGATCAGATCTTCCGTACGGCGGACAAGGCCGCTAAGGTAGTCACTTATTTTAGTAGGCTGATGGCCAATGTCGGGGGTCCCCGATCCAGCAGAAGACGTCTGTTGATGTCCGCGGTCCAGTCCGTGCTTCTTTACGGGGCAGAGGTGTGGGCAGGCGCTCTAGATAAGGAGTGCTACAGGTTGCGACTCGCCCGGCTTCAGCGTCAAGCTGCGCTCCGGGTGTGTTCCGCCTACCGGACAGTGTCCGAGCCTGCCGTCCTGGTGGTCGCCGGAGTCATCCCTGTCAAGCTCTTGGCAGGGGAGAGGAAAGCGATTTATCAGAGACAAGGCGAGATCGGCAAGGACACGGCAAGAACAGAAGAGAGCTCCCGAACCTTCCAGCAGTGGCAACACAGCTGGGAGCACGACACCCGAGGACGATGGACTGCGCGACTTATCAAGCAGGTCCAACCATGGGTAGAAAGGCGGCATGGCGAGGTGGACTACTACCTGACCCAATTTTTGACAGGTTACGGCTATTTTCGGTCGTACCTGAACCGGATGGGAAAGACCGGTTCACCGGACTGCATTTATTGCCCGGGTGTTCCCGACGATGCGGAACACACATTCTTCTGCTGTCCCCGTTGGGAAGGGCCCCGCCTGGAGGCCACACAAATCTTTGGTGCATTTTCGGTAGACTCGGTCTGCCAAAAGATTTTGGAGGATGAGGGCAACTGGGATTGTTTGTCACAGTTCGTCCGGGTCATCCTCCTGGAAAAGAAAACCGATCTGGACCGTGAAGTGGCCCAGATCCCTTGATCGAGCGGCTGGATAAGGAGCGAGCCCCACGGGCGTAAGCCAAATTTAGGCCTAGCCTGACGTAATGTGACAAACAATTCCAGGTTAGATTCCTAAAGAGTAGAGGAGGTTTTTTAGTGGGTAAACCCGTTTTTAGGGGAGCCCCACACTACAGGCTGGCTACCTGTGTGCGTAATGCATTTTTCCGCCTCTCCCTCAAAAAAAAAAAAAAAAAAGTGTTTGTATAAGACTAAATAGCGAAAATCGTTAACAAGAATTTGATAGGGACATTCCTTAATTTATTACAAAAATACACAACGAGGGCGAAAAATTAATAATACATAAAAGATTCATAAAAGATTATCTCACTGTATATAGACACATAAATAAAATAATATAGTTTAAAAAATAAACAGAATACTTGAGATTAATTAATCATAAATTAATATTAATTAGTACTTCAATTGGATTCCTATCTCGGGGCTTATAGGCTACGGGCAACACTAATTATATTAGCTGATTATTACAGCATTTCAAATAGGGGTATCTATACCATAGTTTTATGAGGCCTATAGTGTTTCCAGATCAAAATAACAGTATTTTCAGGTTTAGGTAAAAAAATTATATTTCACATAAAAAGTGAGTGAAATGGCAAACTTTATAAAAACAAAAACTTAAATATGAAAACTTATTAAATTTTTTAACCAATTCAAATGTAATACCTTTATTAATTTTTATTTCTCGTTAATCGGGCAAACTACTTCTTACAAAATAGTAGTACTGTACTCGTATATGGCTCGATTGGGGCTCCGCCATGGTTTCCCTGAAGTATATTAGGCACCATTTATGGCGGAAAATTGCAGTTAAAATACGTATAATGTAGTTAATTAACCTCAGATTGGGTAAAACATTTGATCAATTTCGAAACGCTATAACGACAGATTTTAATAAAAGACAATATGAAATCGTGAAATTCAGTCTGGATCGTTAACTGTTACGAGGTAAGGCGTTATTAAATAGGAGGTCTCTTACGTTGACTTATAACTAGAATTCAAATATTTTGAAATATATATATTTAATAAAATCGCGGTTGAGAGTTGAGGGTTGGATATAAGGTCGTGGGATGGAAATTTTAGGTAATTTTGAGACCTACATGTGAAGGATTTGTCCAAAGTTGGCGAACAAATTATCTTGTAAAAAGAATCAACAAATAAACCTTCCAAAAACTACAATAAAATTACCACTCAAATTGTTTTTCGAGGTTAACGATCACGGGGACCACAGGGAAAAATTTATAAGCCATAACATCACAATTTAAGTTAATTTGGAAGTCTTTCATTATCGAAATTGTTGTTAGTTTCATTGTTTTTAGTTTTGTTTAGAAAAATATTTAGATAGATAAATTAAATTAGATTAGATAAATTTAGATAGATAAATGATTCGGCTGAGAGGTATGCTATTCTATTAATTGTTCACTTTTAACAATTTATCATTTAATTGTTAATTATTTATTTAATTATTTATTTATTAATAACTAGCTGATTCCCGTCACGGCTTCGCCCGTGACTGAATTTATTTTTTAGGTAATAAAATCTTTAAAAGAGCAACAAAATCTTCTTCCTTAAGAATGGCATTGAAACAACAAATTACTGTGTGTTGAGCTCTGAAGGAATTTTGCAAAACATTTTATTAATGAGAACCATTGAGCAAAAATGAACACCATGTCAAATTTCAACCTCGTAGGCCCTACAGTAATTTTAAAATTATGTAGGGCGGAGCCCTAAAGAACATAAAAAACTATATTTCTAAAACTGTTTCTTGGTAAACACCTATTAGCAAAACGGAACATAAACGTTAAATTTCAACACCGTAGGATTTGGTAATTTTGAGGATTTGTGGGGGTAAGCCCCTGGCATAATTTTGAAGTCCTATGGAGCGGAAAAGAACTTCGAAAACTATATTTGCAAAGCCGTTTCTAAGTAAGCATCTATTTGGAAAACGGAGTATCCACGTTAGATTTTAATCCCTTAGCATATATGGTAATTTTGATGTTCATTCCTAAAGTAAATTTGCTAAATTGTTTCTTAGTGAGCAACAATGGTCAAAGAGAAATTTCCATGTCAACTTTCAACACCGTGGGCCCAAAGTAAATTTCAAGACTTGTGGGATGGAGCCCTAAAGAATTTCAAAATATGCAATTTTTTTAAATTCTCAAGCTAAGGGGAACGTCCATGTCAATCTTCAACCCCGGAGGCCCTAAAATGTTTTTGAAATCCTGTTGGGTAGAGCCCTAAAGAACTTCGAAAACTATATTTACAAAACCGTTTCTTATTAAGCACATATGAGCAAAGAGGAATGTCCATGTCAAATTTAAACCCTGTGAAGGCCCTAATGTAATTCTGAAATCCAGTGAGGTAGAGCCCTAAAGTGCTTTAAAAACTATATTTGCAAACCCTTTTCTTAGTGAGTACCCATGAGCAAAGGGAATCCTCCATCATATTTCAACCCCGTGGGTCCTAGAGTAATTTGAAAGTCCAGTGGGGTGCAGACCTAAAGGGCATAAAAACTATATTTGCACAACGTTTCTTAGATTAGATAGATAGTACCTATGAGCTAAGAGAATCGTCCTTGTCAAATTTCAACACGTAAACTATACAGTAATTGTCAGCTTCTTTGAGGTAGAGCCCTGAACAATTTTGAAAACTATAATGGTAAAACAGCTTCTTAGTGAGCACCCATGAGCAAAGAGGAACTTCCATGTCAAAAATTTCAACCCTGCGAATGCTCTAAAGTAATTTTGAAATCCAGTGTGGCGGAGCTCTTACGTGCTTCAAAAACTATATTTGCAAAACTGTTTGTTGGTACCTATGAACAGTAAAAAAGTATATAGTAATAAAATACGAAATAAAGTAAACTGCACTTAATACAACCAAAGTACACCAGACTAAAAGTAATAGTACATCACTATAATCTTGACAAAGTCAAACATAAATAAACATTGTATTTCACACCTGGTTACTTCTATGCTTATAAGCATTTTCTTGAATGAATCATCATATGGCAGATGTAAACAATCCTAATTCAATTTCCATAATCATATGTTAGAATACAAAAAAATGTTGCTTCCATAAGAATAACATGGTAACTTTGAGGACGTCTAGGGCGTAGCCCTTTGTGAATATTAATATGAAAATAGTCAGACGTTCCTATTTTGAGCATAAAGAATGAGTATACCGAATTTCAGTACTCTAGCTAGTCGGGAAGTTGGAGAATTAGTGATGAGTGAGTCAGTGAGTGAGTGAGGGCTTTGCCTTTTATAGATATAGAAGAAGATTGTTAATTGTTAATATTTAATTGTTAATTTATTGTTTAATTATTAATTTATTTTAACAATTTATTATTTAATTTAATTATTTTTAATAATTTAAAAATATCCTTAAAATTTATAAGCCTAACAAATTTTCACTGCCTATATACTAAAATAGCGAATTTGTTTCCAAATAACCAAAATCGCAATATAAAAGCCATTAAAATCCGTCTACGCTACAGGGTTAATGGTTGTAGATACGACAAAAAGTCTAAGGACCAAAGTTACCCGTCGGTGAATAAGTGAAGTCGACAGAACACATTACTGAACTCCTGGTATACTGCGTATGTATGCACACCTATAAAACAATACTAGGGCCAGTGATAAGTAACGATGGTTTTGTAAAAAAGAAAAAGTTATTCTTTTCCAATCAAATTGCTTTACAACACTGATATGGTACACTAAGCTGGCATTAACCCTAACCATAAAGAGTGAACCTCTTCGACCACAAACTAAGACTTTTAGTTTTTACTCAAAATATATCTTGTAAATCTAAGATTAGTTTTTTGTAGCTTTATTGTATAACTTTTGTTATTCAGACTAAAAATATGATAATAATGTACAAGCTGTTTTAACAATAATTAGACAAGAATCTTTTAAGGCCTTTACTTCAAGTATAATAATTCAGTACATCTCCATAAATCAATTTGGATAATCTCCAGTACATCTCCAGTAGCTCCATCCACATAGTAATGAAAGATAAAACTAATTTCATTTTAAACTTGATCAATAAAAGCTTCAGCGAAAGAGTTTTTCACACAATCGGTAACATTCATTGAAATGCAATGGGCTGTTGTATTGTTCTTAACATCACAAACGATTTTTCCACATCGTTGTGCAAAAGAAGAAATTCCTCGTTCTCCTAATGGAATTTGTGTGTGCATTGTAACCGCAACCGAACAGTTGCTGTGAATAGCTCTCTTTGTGAATGAATGTAAAGTAAAAATGGTAAAATCACGTTTTTGAAAGTAAGCAACATTAGATTAAATGTCTTCACAAAAAATTTATTATTATTAAATTTAAATTAAGGTTTAAATTTATTATTATTGCGCCTTTTCATGAAGACTTTTTTTATAAGAAAAAAACTGTAATATTAAGTTCTTTAGGCGGATAAACATATATATATATATATATATATATATATATATATATATATATATATATATATATATATATATATATATTTCTGTGAGCGAAATTTTTTGAGCAAAATTGTGAGCTTTATACAAGTTACAGGAGAATGGGAGGGTCTCAAATTAAAGGTCTCGGTCCCATGCACGAGGGAAAATTATCAGCGTGTCCATAAAGTTATCGGGAAATGAGAAATATTGTAAAACGTCCTCCTTATGAATAGCATGGAGATTTGAAAAACGTCTGCTTTGTGTACATTAGAACATTGTGTTTTGGTTTTATTTAAAAAAGAGAGCCAGGTGGAAGGGAATGAGGGAATAAGATATTATTTTATACCAACCATCTAAAGTGGCAATACTATAATATTGTCTTTTTTTTGCATCGAATGACTTCAATATCAATCGACTAGGAGCGTTATTGTAATCTTACAAATTATACAGCTGATTTTTACAACATCATAAAAGAAAACTTTAAAATCTAGCGTATGTATGCAAATAAACAAGAAAAAAAAATATTTTGATTGTGAGATGGGTACAATGCGCGATGATTTATGGATCAACAAAAGCTTTCTTTGTTTACACTTGGAGTACGCTTCCACGCGTATGGGGATAAGCGGCAATATAAGCCAGATAATCCTAGTTCCACGCTTTTAAAAACATATCCCCCATTCGGATTTAGGTTAAAATACCCACTATGTGAGGTCCCTGTCTCAAAATAGTGATTTAGTGAGAAATAAATAAAAGATAACACGTGTATATCAAATTACACATAGAAAAAGGTTTTAAGTTATTTTTTGCATTCAAAATCCTGAAACCTTTAAAATAAATGAAAAACAACGCTAAAAACTCGAAAATTTTTTATTTTGAAAAGGTTTATTTTGTTTATACGAAAATTAGGACCTACGTGTTTTTATTAGGAGAGAAAAACGGTTTACTTTGAAGAGGTGTGTAAAAATTTTATGACGCTAAGAAATAATAAAATCTGACAGGTGCGAAAATGCTATTTCGACTTACGGACAAACAAGATAATTAAATGGTGTAAAAAGGATGCAATATATGTCTGATGAACAATAATGAACATGCATTAATCCTCAAATGGGTGCTGAGCATCCGTCATGTTTTTTTGGTTTTTTTTTCTTATTGCACCTTTACTACATTATGTTAATTTTTGTCTAAGGTCAAGGACAATAATTTTATTAAAAATCAATTTTTAAAATCGATATAGGTTTTAAAGAAAGACATAATTAAGAAATCATTCATGACGTGTGTCTGAAGACTGTAAAGAGTGCTTTGGAAGCGGATCGATGGTCTATGCAAACGATATTGCTAAAATAGTATTAACAAAAATTAAATCTACAATGGAAACTTTCTTAGGAAAGTACTTTAATCTATTAAAGTCTACGTTATTTAAACTTTATGATTAGGGGTTTTCGCCCCTATAAGCCACTAGTAGTTTATAAAAATGTTACAACCGTAATTTTTTATTTAAACATGTTGCCAATTTTGGTTCACATATGTTTGGATATATTCACATTCTGAAACTCTTAACAATTGATGTTTTGTCATTCTGTTCCCAAAAATGGATTCCTTGGGAGCTATGTAGTTATTTTTTAACAGGAAGAAAAAGAATCACCTGCCGTCAAAGTCTTCAGTTTTCGTATTAACAATAAAGTAACTACATAATAAGCAGATAATCAACGAATTTGTAAATAGCAACTAGATAGTCTATTTGTATGTAAGGCAATAAACAAAAATTGATATTTTTATGTTAGTAGATAGTTAGTTGAATAAATTACACATATCTTTGAAAAAAAAATAGTTTATAACATAACAAGAGCCTACAGTTTCTTTTCGGAACTGTGTCATTTTACCACCATGGACAAGGTACTAAAACTGGACGTCGCGTCGTTCAGCATTTCGTAACTTTGAATAATAGAGATGAAAGAAAGTGAAATAATCATTATGGTATTATTTCATATAATACATATATTTTGAAATTTCTTCCAACTTTATATGAGTTAAAATTATTTCTTCTGCATTTATCATAGTGTTTAATTGAGTGTATAATGTTCATAATGTCTTATTATATTAAGTAAAGTAGTAGTCTATTTCACCGTTATGACTATTGCCAACCTGTAATATTTCTAATTTACTTTACTTTTAAAGACATTCTTATTCTTGTATGTGTTTTGATATTTATTAAACAATTTCCTCTCTTTAGGCTACACTGACTTTTTTAATTTTGCTGTACCGGACAATAATTCGTAGGGATACAACGTCGTTATGTTCACGCACGATCGCGACCACATGGAGACGCACGACCACTCCAACGACCGATAAATATCGGCCGAGTAATCCTCAATTTCTTATCTCGTGTGGATTAGTAATGATACTAATGTCCTTCGACCACAATTAGTTCTTATGTAACAACACAATATTCGCGTTATATGTTTATTGTAACATTACCACGTTGGATGCTCAAGGATTATTGAACACTGTCTGGTACAGCAAAATTTAAAAAGTGAGCCTAGCCCAAAGAGAGGAATTACTTTACTGAATTAATTAATAATTGATTTTACGTTTAGTAATTAATTATTGGTGTTACGTTTAATAGAAAATTTAATAAAATATAAAATAATTATATAATACTTAGGTTACCATAGAGATCAACCAAACAAATTAAGTTTATTTTCTGTGAGTTATTTGAAATTAGGATATGGTCAAAATTACGATTAAATAAATACCTCAGGGAAAAAGAGGTAGTATTAATAATATCACATTATTACTTAAGATGAAACTTAATAAGATATTTATTCTGAAATACAGTTTATAATTAAGGAAAGCTTGAAAAGGCCAATAATTATCACTACTACCTGTACATTAAGTCTTAATATTTACCACAGCTAATCGTGCAATTGATTGAAATAATTAGGATTATCACTGATTAAGGATTTATGTTTATAAGATTCGCCTTCTTCAAAATTTCAATATAAGCATTCTGGATTCAAATAAAGAACATATTTACTGGTTGAAGGTTCATCATTATCACTCGTAAGACCTAATTGCGATCAGCAGACATATGGCCTTCTTCAATATTATATACATAACTTTACACAATTTCCTTAATGTTATATAGAACTTTTCTTGAAGATTTAAACTTCTTAGTGATTTCAACGCAATATCGCCTAGTTAATTTTATTGAATAACATGATAATGATAAAATTTCCTTCGTAGAGATCACACATAAACCGCTGGTTTTTCTCAAAAAACGAGAGAAAAATCGTTTTCTACAATAAAAATGTCCTCTGACAAGAGATCTAATGTTTTACAATACAGCCACGAAACCTGGGGCCTGTTTCATAAAAAATGACAGGTTTGACAATCCGACAATTTGAAAAATTTGTCAGAACCGTAAATTATAGTATTAGACAGGTGACAATTTTAAAATTGTAAATTGCCACATGTTTTATATCTTTTAATAAAGTTGACAATTGTCACACTAACACATGTAAAAAAGCTTTCATGTAACATTAATCTGACGAATTTATCAAGACATTTGTAAAAAATATTTGACATAAATTTGTAAATTTTAAAACTTTCATGAAACAAAAATTGTACAATTGTAGATATGTCAAATGTACCTGTCATCTGTCACCTGTCCTACCTGTCACGTTTAATGAAACAGGCCCCAGATGTAAAATAATTTTTTTATTCAAGATAATATGAATAAATATGGTAATACAAACTTCAGTATTTTATTACATAAAACATTCAACCACGCAAAAAATCATAAAAGACTAATGTAATTTACAAAAAAAAAAAAATATCAGAGTCATTTAGCAGTTGTTTATAATTGATGATAAAGTATTAGAGTAAAGTTTTTTAGTTTTTGAAGTAGTTTACCGTGGAAGCTGATATCCTAATGGACCCAAGCTGTGATTATTACTCATCTGTTGTTGGATGCTGACAGCGACAGCGTCAGCGACTATGTCACTAGTTCTTGTTAATTAGGTCAGTATCCACTAACAAAACATGTAAACATAATATTCTACTCAGAGGTGTAAACAACGGCGTCACTACGTAATAAAAACTGTCGAGTTTTCCTGTTTGGGACATAACAAAGTGTACTGAAAATAGTTTTAGGTTTCTGTGAGTGTTACATATTCAGTCTTTTAAAGGAATAAAATCTATGCAATTTTACCTATTCCATCCCGATCTCAAATTGACATCCAAGCCAGAAATTGCCAGTCAAATTTTACATTAAACTCTTACTACCCGAAACTTCAAATTATAGTAACTCCGATACATTCCATTTTCCAAAAGGTTTTTATCGGTGCTAAGGCCAAGTACTGAGAACCTTCACCTACTACTTTAGGGTGAGCTCCCCTGTCATAAAGCTTTGTTGCTTAGTGCTACGGATAACAGACCAGTCAGGCCCCAGCGGTCCGACTCTTGGATGGGCGTACTGAGCCTTCAGGACATTTAGCCTGGTGCTGAGTCCCACAGGTCGGATAGGCCAGTTAGTCGAGCATCCTGTTTCTTCCTTTCGTACCTTTCTCTTGGAACATGGCTTTGCTGAGTACCACCGGTCGGATAGGCTAGTTAGTCGAGCCCCCTTTTTCTTCTTTCCGTACCTTTCCTTTGGTGCAAGGGCGTGCTCAGTCCCACCGGTCGGATAGACTGAATCCCTTGTGACTTCCTTCCGTACCTTTCTCTTGGAACATAGGCGTGCTGAGTCCCACCGGTCGGATAGGCTAGTTAGTCGAGCCCCCTGTTTCTTCCTTCCGTACCGTTCTCTTGGTACATGGGCGTGCTGAGTCTCACCGGTGGGATAGGCTAGTTAGTCGAGCCCCCTGTTTCTTCCTTCCGTACCGTTCTCTTGGTACATGTGCGTGCTGAGTCTCACCGGTGGGATAGGCTAGTTAGTCGAGCCCCCTGTTTCTTCCTTCCGTACCGTTCTCTTGGTACATAGGCGTGCTGAGTCTCACCGGTGGGATAGGCTAGTTAATCGAGCCAACTGTTTCTTCCTTCCGTACCGTTCTCTTGGTACATGGACGTGCTGAGTCTACACCACTCGGATAGGCACGTTGAGCCCATGTTATATCCTTCCGTACCACTACTACTTTCCTCAGGGTCGAATCAGCTACCTTTGAATTCAAACTCGAGCACTATAACCCCTATTCTACCTAGCGAGTATTAACCAGTTCTTGTCACCGAATCCAGGTCTGAACCCCTCAAAAATTCTAATGAAATTCAGAAATAACATTTGATCGAAGATACCCTTACAACACGATATAGGCCAAAATAAATTTCTCTACGACTTTTTCTAGGGGGCATCCTCCACATTGTATCCATTCTTCTTGGATGGTGGCAACATCGGTTTTTTTAAATCTACTATATATCTCCAAAATAATTTTAGGTCAAATTTCGTAAGGCTTGCAATGCATGCTCATCCTCTTTTTGCAAACTTGGGCCTAGTTTTGTGAATGAGAAAGGTTATAAAATGGAAGTTTTGTTGTTACTCTATTGGCCTAGGACTAGAGTGAACGAACATGAAATCAATTTCCACTTTACACTAAAATTTATCCTAAGTACTGTGCTAGTGAGAGGTCACACTTGTAGTAATGCAGTAATGCTATAAAATCCTGCATCAGACGGCAACCCTAAATTTTTTACTCACATATTCTGTGTAGGTCCGGCAACCCTGAATTAATACATTGTTGGCAATTTGAGCCAACTCATCCAGCTGGGGCTGTTTGCATCAGATGTGTCATTATGACTACAAACTTAGGGAAAATGAAAACAAAACATAACTGGCAGCATAAGAAGATTTTCATATCCATTAAATCTGAAACTTTTTCTTTTAACATAACTGTCCAAACATAAAAATATCTTAGAACTTCACAAAAAAAATTTTTACCATAAAATATTGATTTTTACGTTATTAATTTTTGTTTTCCACACATTTAAAATAATTTCCACCATATTTTAAAATTTATGGAATTCCAAGATAATTTATGACAAAACTAATAATTATTTATGTTTCTATAGGATCTAAAAGAAGAAGACAATGCATTTTTTCTAGGCCTTTTTAGTTTAACAAGAAATTTTTAGATATAATGGATAAGCAGTTTAGCCTCATGTTATTCTTATTCGAAAAAGCAAAACTTGTACCACCATTATCTCCCAAACCGGTTTGATTAGGGATAAACGTTAAACTTTAAAGTTGTCTTAAAATTATGTGTAGAATCCAAAAATACCATAAAAAGTAATGGTTTTCGTATTTAAAATTAATGACTTCTGGTCTGGGTATGTTACTTCTGATACACCCTTTACATTGAAATTATCATCAATAATAGAGAGCAACCAGTTTACCTATAATGGCACATTTCGATTTTGTAAAAGATTATTGTGTAGATTTTAAAAGGGGTGTAAGGTTGGACCAGATACCCGGTTTATCAGGGGTCAAGGCTGTATTCATCATGTACTCTAATTAATTATTTATTTTGTAAATGCTGTCAACAATTACCTACGTTTTTGGCCTTTACATATTTTTTGTAACTTTTAATGTGAATAAATTAATTCAACATCACTGATCATTGTAGGGTACGACTATTGAGGTAAGTCTAGGTTAATATCTACCTACATTTATTCTAAGCTATTGTTAGTTGTCTTAAATTAAATCATGACACCATTATTGCAAATAAAATAAAGATCATTTTCATAAAGTAAAGTGTATGTGATAACTAATCAAAAAATGCTTAATCCTATCTAATTCACTGGCTTTGGGTGTCACGCCCCACCTGCTGGATATTTGCTTACTTTGTTTGTTCGAATGAGAGATTGAAGAGTGCCTTTTAGCTCCCGCCAGAACATTTGTTTAACATATACGGCTTACACCATTTTACAAACAAATATTCATTTTTATGCAGACGTCAGTAGGGGTTATTTAGCGGAGCTGGCTCCGTGACGTAGTGAGGTGACGTAGTGTGATTTGTATTGGTGTGAGTGTAATGGGGTGATGGTGAGTGGTGACGTCACGATTGTTGAGTGAGGTTGTGATATGGGTCAAGGACGTATTGAGGGGTTTTTAAAAAGTAGCTACCTCGCATTGGTAGAACCGAATGCTAGATAGTAGTAATTGTGTTTTATTATGATATGTTTACAAGGCGTGGTAGTTTTCAGTTTTTACAGGTGCGGATTGTGAAGATGGCGAGCCGATGTTAGAGTTGTTGTCTTTCTTGTCGACGGTTGTCATGAAGTTTAAAACGTTGTCTTCCGTGGAGTGGTTTGATGCGTAGAGATCCAAAGTCACGCTGCAGACGTAGTTATGAAGTGAGTCAAATTGGTTTTTGATGTTTCTTAAACTAGAAAAATCTTCATTATCGATTCAACAGGAGCTCTGCAATACACGCACTTATCAAACAGTACTCCGCATGAGATACATGTACAACAGTGTTTGCACGGGAGGAAGACTACATTTATTTCTTGTGATAGACACACAATGCATTCTTTAACATGTTTTTCATCCTTGGAACCGTCAGTTTCTTTCGCATTTTCATCTGTAATTTTTGGTTCTATGGGAATGCATTGTTTGCTTTTATAATATTCTTTAACAAACGAGTCTCCTTTTTGTTGTAAGATAAAAGAACACTGTCCAAACCATCGTGCATGTTCTTCGAAGGGATCTTCTGCTTCATCCCAATTTTTTAATCCACCGCCGCAACAAAAACATACTGTCTCATCATTCTTGCCTGTATAAAAGAAACCGGCTCCTGCAAATAACTCTTCGTAATGACGTAGAACCATATATTTAGTACTGACATCTTTAAAAGTTCGCAATCGTGTTCCAAATTGTAAATATTGTTTGTAAGCGACAGGCCCTAGAGGTATATCCATTTTGCGAGTTGTTTCGGGCTAGTTGGCAACCGAACTGAGGTGGTGATCTTTTGCAGTCCCTCTTTTATGCGCTTTCTCTGATTTTTTTTTTTGTGTCAGTTGGTTCAACAAAATCTGCCAACTTACGTTAACTCGAATACTTTACATTGTTAAAGGTCAAAGTTCAAGGTCACTCAATTATATTAAAAAAAAAAAAAAAAAACATACCAGTAGGTGTTTCCACATACTGATATGTTTTTTTTTTATTTTTTTTTATTTTTTTATTTTTTTTATATATTTATTATTAAAAACAGATTTACAATAGTGATCTTAAACTAACATTGATGGGTGATGTGCAGAGTTAGTTCTGTCGAGTTGTTGCCACTCACTCCATGCGACACCAAATACAGAGCTCCCGGCTGGATGGATCTCAAATCTTCATTTTGGAGCAGCTGGACAAATCGTTTCGGCAGGAAGACTTGGAACTTCGCATGATCACCTGGGGTAAAAGGTCCTTCACTTAGTGAAACAAGAATCGCATCACCATTAGTTGTGTCAATCTTCTTTATATTGTGAATGATGTAATGTTTGTTTTCCTTTAGTTCTGAGCATCTTTTTGTTTGTAGAATGTTTGATTTAGAATGAGTGTTGAATTGCTCTACTAGTGATTGCAGAAACGGTTGGGATGTCATTTTGCTAGTTTTCTTTAGAGTCTTTTAGAGTTCTTTTGATGTTACCTCTTCAGAGTCTTGAGTAATACTCATGCTGAGTCAGTGTAATGTCCCCATATTTATACCCCTCACTTCCCCCACCACCAGCCAAGTTCGATTCTTGTTGCAAGTAAGCTGCTAAGCGATAAACATTTTTCAATGCACACTGCGATTGTTGATGCTTAACATTTGCTGAGGAAATACAAATATTGTCAAAATTACATTTAAAATTTTTGTCCACTGCCACATCAATAACTTTGGTTTTAGTGTACGTTTGTATGAATTTAGATTTTTCTAATCCTCGCGTATAAATTGTTGTAAATCTATTGCAAAAATGACACATAATGTCACCTAACATATCATAGCTTGTAAACCCTTCTTCCCATTTCAAATTATGGAAATGTTTGATCATCCATATGTTCGTAACTTTAGCTTTTGTTGTTAACCTGTTAAACGGCGACGGAGGTTTGAATAAAAATGGATAAACCACAGACGTGTTTATATCGAAAACCACCAATTCCTTGATGACAAATTTTCCATCGTTTCCACGAAAAGCTTGAAATTCTATTATTCCTGGTTTCGATTCTATCACTTCTTTCTTGTTAGAAAAAGAAACTCGTGTCTCCATGATGACGTATGGTTTTAAACTGTTTTCCACACCACGGTAGGCAACCTTATATACCAGGCCGTACAGTTTTAGGCGCGTTGATGTATATTTAACGTGGGCATCATCCCCGGTAGGCCTACCCCACAGTCTTCTTTCTTCTTCCTTTCTTTCTCTCTTTCTACTTCTTATATTTAAACGTGTGTTTCATTGCTATCGATGTTAATACGTGTTTCATTATTAACCAACATATCTTCTTTTACTTCTTGTGCTTCTTCATCGATGTAGAAATTGTTTTCATAGTTTTTCAATTGTCTCCACATGTCTACTTCTTGTGGGATTCTGTTAAAAATTGATGTATCAACTGGTCCATATAAAATGGGGATGTACGGTTGTTTGTCTAATGTATCCACCAAATACTCTTTAACAACAGAACTGGAGAATACCAGCTGCTTTAGGTATCTAGTTATTGGACCCGTCGCACAAGTTAATATGTAAAACTCTTCCTTTGTTAGATGTATTTTAATATCATGCTTAGTCAAGTCTCTAAATCTAACTAATTGTTCACCACGATTTTTCACAATATCAATTTCAATGTCAGATTCTAATAGCACCATCTTTGTTTTTCTCCCGAAAACATTACTACTTATATAACATTCCAAAAGATGTATGTGTTTCAAAAAAGATTCCCAAGCGGTTTCAGAAAATAAAATTGTCTTTGTCCCATGGCTCAAAATTACTGAAGGTGAATAATCCAGTGATTTCATTATTCCAATAGATGCACTTTTTGTCATACATGAAGAGATGGGATAAAATATTCGAAGAAATACCTCCGTCAAAATGTTCGGTGAAATATTATCTTCAGATCTTCTCTTCCTTTTTCCCTCCTTTCTCTTCTCACCTTCTTCTGCTACATGTGCATTTTCATTTTTTCCATCTTGTTTAAACTTTAAAAATTCATCTAAGTCAGCTTCTACCTGTTTTTCTATATCCAATGTATCGCTCGAAACGATGGGTAAAACTTCTTCATCAGCTGAAGATGAATTAGAACTCATTTTGAATATGATGCTACCCATACAAAGATCTTCGACCGAATGGAGATCCACTCATATTCCCCCTCTTTTATAGTAAGAGGTGAGAGGAAAAATGAGTGGAGGGGGGGGGGAGTTGGTAGGATTAAGAATCGTGGAGGTGAGGTAATGTGTTTTACAAAACATTCTTTACAATTCCGGTCAACGGTGTGTATGTTACTATTTTGTCGTGTAAAATCAAGCAATATGCTGAGGTTCCTTCGGGTACATTTTCTTCGAATTCCATTTCAATTTTTATATCCACACTTGATGACTTTACAGATTCGTTTTGTTTGGAACAATCGATTATGACAATCGGAGCTTTTGAGGAAAAGTCTACCGGTGATAGTAGTGGCGTGCTAATCTTACCGTAATAGGAGGATTGAAATCTTGCATACATGTCATACAAAATGGAATATCTCTTTTTACTAAAAGAAACATTTAAGTTATCGTATGGAAAGAATTGTGAATTAAGAAAAACTTTGCAGTTCGTTAGTTTACAATGATCAAATTGACCTGCGTGTTCTGTTATTACACTTCTTTTGTTGGTTTGAAGTCCAATTAACACGTATCTTGCTCTTTCTAGATAATTCGATGTTTTTACAGTCCATGTGTGTCGTTGTGTTTGAGGTAACGCAGGATATTCATGAAACTCCCAACTTCTAAATGGTATTACAATATCACGATCAGATTTTAGTTTTCTCAATAATAGGATTCTGTGTTCATCCGCTAATCTTACGTGAGGATCTCTCCAAACAACTTTGTCCAATTGCAGTTTCCATTCTAGTTTATCCTCCGTGGTGCCATCTGCTGCTTTTATTACATCCTTATCAGTTGAAGATCTCAATAACACCAACTCTTGCTTAACATTTATTATTATTCTTTTGTAATCTTCTGCGAATCCTAATAACAGTTTTAAAGGTATGTGAAAATCAAAGTTACCTGATAAATCAGGAACAATAGTGTCTTTATCGGGAGTTACCCATCCGGCAGTAACTAAAGAATTTTTTTCATTTGGTGTTAATGAAGCCAATCCTTTCAAAGTACTCGATATACCCACTTTTTTTGTTGAATCCACAGTAACTCCTGATATTTCATATCTTATTTCATCAAAAAGATATGCCATAGGGTTATTTATAAAAGGAACAACGGTACCCGATTTCCCATCTGATTTCAATACCTTTCCCTCAATATATAAGTAACTTTCACATGGTAATGTGTAAATATCTTGTTGCTGTATGGGAATCCTTATTTCATCGTTATTGTTTAATTTCGATGAAGCGTAAGGGTTGTGAGTGTGATACTCCTTCTCCCATAGGGTTTCGTCGAATGTGGGTCCTTGGGCTATATCCAGTATATCCATGGTTAGTAAGTTTTAATCCAATCTTTTGGAGGAAACGTATGTTGTCCGCTGTTAACTCTTCGAATGTCGAGGAATTACTGAGCTTCCTTTTCTTCGGTTGCGGTTTAAATGACAACCCCATAATGTTTTATGCCGTTGCCTTAATATGTAGTCTTATAGTTATTTTTTTTTTTTTATTTTTATTTTTATTTTTTTTTTTTTTTTTTTTTTTTTTTGAGGGAGAGGCGGAAAAATGCATTACGCACACAGGTGGCCAGCCTGTAGTGTGGGGCTCCCCAAAAAACGGGTTTACCCACTAAAAAACCTCCTCTACTCTTTAGGAATCTAACCTGGAATTGTTTGTCACATTACGTCAGGCTAGGCCTAAATTTGGCTTACGCCCGTGGGGCTCGCTCCTTATCCAGCCGCTCGATCAAGGGATCTGGGCCACTTCGCGGTCCAGATCGGTTTTCTTTTCCAGGAGGATGCCCCGGACGAACTGTGACAAACAATCCCAGTTGCCCTCATCCTCCAAAATCTTTTGGCAGACCGAGTCCACCGAAAATACACCAAAGATTTGTGTGGCCTCCAGGCGGGGCCCTTCCCAACGGGGACAGCAGAAGAATGTGTGTTCCGCATCGTCGGGAACACCCGGGCAATAAATGCAGTCCGGTGAACCGGTCTTTCCCATCCGGTTCAGGTACGACCGAAAATAGCCGTGACCTGTGAAAAATTGGGTCAGGTAGTAATCCACCTCCCCATGCCGCCATTCCACCCATGGTTGGACCTGCTTGATAAGTCACGCAGTCCATCGTCCTCGGGTGTCGTGCTCCCAGCTGTGTTGCCACTGCTGGAAGGTTCGGGAGCGCTCTTCTGTTCTTGCCGTGTCCTTGCCGATCTCGCCTTGTCTCTGATAAATCGCTTTCCTCTCCCCTGCCAAGAGCTTGACAGGGATGACTCCGGCGACCACCAGGACGGCAGGCTCGGACACTGTCCGGTAGGCGGAACACACTCGGAGCGCAGCTTGACGCTGAACCCGGGCGAGTCGCAACCTGTAGCACTCCTTATCTAGAGCGCCTGCCCACACCTCTGCCCCGTAAAGAAGCACGGACTGGACCGCGGACATCAACAGACGTCTTCTGCTGGATCGGGGACCCCCGACATTGGCCATCAGCCTACTAAGGTAAGTCACTACCTTAGCGGCCTTGTCCGCCGTACGGAAGATCTGATCCCTCCAGCTTAACTTGGTGTCCACCATAACCCCGAGGTATTTGGCGGCACGAGTTGATGTGACCACCTCCCTTCCCACTCGAAACGGGACGACGGTGTCGATCCTCTTCTTCGTGAGAATCACGATCTCCGTCTTACTGAGAGCAAGTGAGAGACCGTGATCGGACATCCAGTTGTTGACCACCCGCATAACTCGGTTCAACTTCAGTTGGGCCAGCTCAACGTTGCGTGCAGCAATGAGAGCTGCGACGTCATCGGCGTACCCAACCAAAGTGGTTTCCTCAGGCATCTCGGACCTCAGGAGGCTGTCATAGGCAACGTTCCAGAGATCCGGGCCGAGTATTGAACCTTGTGCGGCACCAGAAGTGACTTCCATCGTCCGCGTTCCGTCCCTCGTGTCATAAATCAGGCTTCGAGAGCGTAGATAATCCTCGATGAGCCGCAACAGATATGCAGGAATACGAAAGGTGTTGCGAAGCGCATCCAACATATCGGCCCACCTCGTCGAGTTGAAGGCATTCTTGACATCAAGCGTAACAAGAAGCACTACTCGGCGGGAGAAATGGTTGTGGCTCTCGGCTCTCTCCACAGCTCTCTGAACTTCGGTGACAGCGTCGATCGTTGACCGTCCCTTTCTGAAGCCGTACTGACGGGGGCATAAGTCCCCGGCAGCTTCCACGGCAGAAGTCAGGCGGGAACGGATCAGCTTCTCGAACAGCTTTCCAGCCGTGTCCAACATGCAGAGAGGCCTGTGGGACGACGGCAGCTCGGGATCACCTTTGCCCTTGCTGATCAGTACAAGCCTGGCTGTTTTCCAGGGAGCCGGAAACACCCCTTCTACCAAACAGGCATTGTACATTCTCATCGACAAGTCAGCGTTGATTAAAAATGCTTTCTTTAAAGCCTCACTGGGAATCCCGTCCGGGCCAGGAGCCTTGTTGCTCTTCAGGGAGAGAACGGAGGTTTCTAGCTCCTCGAAAGTGAAGAGTGGAACGTCCTCTACCCGTCCGAAGTCAACCGGCGGTCGCTGTGGATGTTCAGGAAACAACGCAGCGACGATCCTCCCCATGGTGGCGCCCTCCATGATGGAATATGTAGTCTTATAGTTATAGTTTCACCTCTAAAATCAACAATATTACCGTCTTGATCCAATATGTTCAGTACGATGTCTGAAATGAAAGTGGTGTTTAACGGGAGGTATATGAGGTTTTGTGGCTTCTCAACTATTTTAAAACCAGGTGCCACTGTAGGGTAAAATGTATGTAATATATGTCGATTTTCCCCACCTCTGTATGATCCGTGTATTATGTTGCATGTAATATCAATACTGTTAACTTTTAATATAGTAACCGTTGTGTCACCCGAATAGGTATTTCCAGGTGATAAAATACCCTTTTTCTTTGAAAATCCAAGTAAAGTACCAATGGAATGATCCATTCCAAAATCTATGTAATATTTTGAAGTCAGTTCCGCTTTTAATGTATTGTTATTGCCTTTTATTGTAATTTTATCTTCTCCCAATTGCTTTTGCAGAACTTGGTTTATATCATCTATTTCATACGCTCCTGTAGGCAATTCAATTACCTTAATCGATGAATATTTTCCTTGGGTATCTTTACTTTCATAATAATGTAGTAAATTATTCTTCCCTTGGGTGACATTCGGAATTGAATTGTACGTGGTTAAATCCAATAATGCAGCTTCCCATAGTCTATCCTTCGATAAACGTAGTGCAGGAAAAAGCGTACTTTTCAAAGTGGAGGAATTTCCACTAAGCGACACTGTATACGATGACATCTTAAAGCTGACTAACGCTTTTTGCTAAAAACTCCAAACATAAATGTCCACAGATTGTTGTATCGTTAGGTTGTTCTCTTGTGTAGTTGTACAATATATTTTTCGAATTTTGGAAATAACGTTGAAGTTCCTTTGGAGGAGGCAAATTGCCATAACTATCAAAATAATAAACATTTTCTCCAAGTTTTTTATAACATACCCAGTGAGTGCCTGGTCCTTGACTATTATCTAAATTGACTATTCCAGTTTCATTTTTCCATATTTTATTTGGTAAAGCATCTTTCATAAAAACTCCTCTGAAAAATGGTATTTTTAAACATTTGACATAGTTAGATAATTGATGATTTGTTAATGCTTCATTTGGAATTATCAATTGTTTCTTCTTATTTAATACACACGATATGGTCTTAGGTATAGACCTGCCCCATTTTTTACCATTGACCATACAGACGTTTTCTTTACTTTCCTTTTTGGGTTAGTACGACGCTTTCTTCTAATGTTTCCACCTTTCTTTTGTCCTCTCCGTTTAGTACGTCGTCTTCCACCACCAAATTTAGTTTTCCCCTTCATGGCTGTTGTAACCGCCCAAGCTGCTGTTTTTTCTGCAATACTTGCGTCACTTGATTTAACTCGTTGCCAAGCTTTTTCTGCTAATATTCTGTCTGCTATCGATCTATTTGTAGAATCGGAAAACTTGGAATATGCTATATCGTGTTCTTTGCAAGCTTGATCCAATTTATTGATACCTGAGTCACCTCTTGCAAGACGTTTTGCCAATTTAGTCCCCGGTCCGCAGTATTGATAACCTCCAGGCAAATGAAATTCGTATGGTAAAGCGTCTATTGCTCTATTGACAATAGAACCAACAGGAATGCGTTTTAGCAAAGATACCGCTGCTGATGTTATACCACGTCCTCTCTTCACACTGTCTACACAATGACTGAATGATGTGGTTTTCGTCATGCCTTTTTTATACTTGCAGTGGTGTGTACTTCGTGAATACTTGCACACAAATGATCTTTTCTTTATTGTTTTCTACTTTTTATTCATTCCATCAGATGGTGCACAACCATCTTTAACTTTAATACATTTCCAAGGCAATCAATAACTCCCACATCATGCAAACTCTATGACGAGTTATGTATAAATTACCTTATTTATTGTGTTGTTTACTTAAATACTATAACATCACCCCAATTTGATGATCTAAATTTCTGCGTTGTAGAAGTACAATTACATCTCCTTGTCGCGTAACCTGTGTGTTACCTCTATGACGGGTTGCACATAAAATATGTAATTTATAGTTTATAGTGTCATTCAATTAAATATCAAAATCACCCCAATCTGATGATCTAAACTTTTGCGTATTAGGGTTAATAAAGTATTTATTAACAATTTCCCGTTTAACCCAAGTACCTCTCTCGGATTCCAACAAAGGAGTACGACCTGAACGAATACCAATAAGATTGTATACATCAAATAATGCATTTCCTAAAACTTTAACAAGAAAATTAACAGTTACAGCATCATCCACATGTTGAGGGTCTTTAAGTTCTGTAATACGTTTATTATTACAAGTATATACTTTATGGTCCTTTAATGATGTTGTGATAGCCTGTCCTACAGTTGCAGCATCATTTGGATCAATTCCTTGTTTTAAATTACTTATTTTCTTATCATTTGCATTAAAAATATCACCACTTGGTTTATCTAATATCAAAGATTGACTAACTACAACACAATCGAAATCGTGGTCACCAGGAAATACATTTCTTATCTTTTTAAACCTACATATGTAAGGTTCAGTATCATTATATGGATTAGAAGTTATAGTTTGTGCTACAACTGGAACATCAAATAAATCAAAACCTATACCTACATTTGATAATTTCTTTCCTTTACCATCCCAAACATTATTGTTTTCTTCAAGTAATGTAAACTTTTCATTTCCTTGTACAAATACACCACCTTGCCGCGATAGTACTTGGTCTTGTTTTACAAAACCTGATGTTTCCTCTTTCAAAGTTTCCCTCATTTGACCCACTGTAGCACCATCTGATGGTTCGGTGCCATCTTTTACATTTGCTAAACAATTGCCAAGACAATCGATAACGCCTACATCATGGGTAATACAATGATCTTGAACATATTTTAAATTTACAGCATCACCTCCTTCTTTTGGATAACCAATATCGTTTATAATGAATTTATAAAAGGAAAACCCATCCTTCGTCTTTTCAGGTATTATAGAATGCAAATAACCTCTATTAACTGTATCTTTATCATCGATGGGGTCCCCCACGTTTGTTATTCTATGATTTTCAGCAGTGTATGTTTTTTCGACCCTTAAATTATTATTATTCCATTGTAATTTTAGTGTATTGTCCAATTTTGAAAATAAATACTCTTTAGTAACTGCATCTCCATTGTTGATTGGTTTGCCGATATTAATAAGTCTATGTGACTTTGCATCGTACGTATTTTTTTCAAGTTTTAAGGATGTAGATGTTTCCTTCTTCACTGTTTTTAAATTTGCTGCATCAGTATCTTCTTCAGGATCTTTAACAAATTTCAAACGTTTGTTACTTATATCATAGTCACCTTCAGGTGTTTGTGGTAAACCACCTCTTTTTCTATTTTGTTCAACATATACTCCTAATCCGGAGTATCGTCCAAACTTGTCGACACTCATAATTTAACTGACCTGTTTTAAATTTCTGTTATATATATATATATATATATATATATATATATATATATATATATATATATATATATATATATATTAACTTGGAGGTTTACATGATTACTCCTCGATGTCGTAATTCTTCCACTAAAGCTACCCATTCATTATTTAAACCGGTGTGACCAGCTTCCATGGCTTCATGCAGTAGTCTCATTCTATCAACCAATTTATTTATGTCATTATAGTAAATTACATTTGTATGATATAGGTTTTTCATTAAACCTCTACCAGATGTTGAAGTTTCTCCTTTACTCTTTTTACCATATTGCTCCAAAAGTGATAAGTCCATAAGTGATAAAGATTTTCTTTTTAGTGGTTTTTTCACAGGTGGTACAGTTCGTAATGTTGGTAATTTTTTTGGAGGAAACAATTTTTTTATCACTATGTTATACTTAATCGCACGTGATCGATTAATAATTGAATCCTTGGAATAATTTCTTTTGTGAGCATTAGTATTTTGTAGAATCTCCTTAAAGGTTGTTAAGTCTCAAGTAGAATATTGAATTGGTATGTTTTTAAATATCAGTTCATACAACCCCTTTGTCCCTTTATATGTATGATCGCCAATAATAATATTATCATCTTCGGTCATCTCAAGCTTTGTATCGCCAATTTTCAATTCATTCCCATCAATTCTTGCTCCATATACATGTGATTTATGTAATTTTGGGTTTGTTTTCATATCATGTAACATTTTCATTATATATTTTCTTCCAAGAGGTCCATGTTTCATTATATCGCTACTTAATTGTGTTAAATTTGGAATCGATTGTTCCGCTTCAGGTATAGGCTGTTCTTCTTCCTTCTCAACAGTTGGTTCTTCTTCTTTTGTCACTTCTTCTCCTTGAAAAAGCTCACTAGTACTTGTATATGAATCGTCATCATCTTCCTTTTTCAATGTTTGTATTTCATGTTTGGAAACTGGTAACAAAACATCTCCATCGTAACGAGGTTTACCAATGGTTTCTGTTATCTGTTTTAAGGGTTCTGTAATAGGTTTAAATGTAGTCTCCAGAAATTCCTCTCTTTCACTTAAACCCATTCTTAATGCTCGATTTTTCATTCTAATAGAATCACTGAGCAATTTTATTTCTTTCAAAAGTTTTTCTTGGTTCACCATGTTTACACTGCGAAGTCCAATCCATTACTAGAAGTATCGTTATTTGTTCAATGCATTAATACAAATTTATCCAACCCTATACGATATCTTCCATCTTTTATGGCTTCTTCTTTCATAATAACAAGGAAACCATATTTTTCAGCCCATGCTTTACCACACATTTCTTTAAATTTATCAAATGACATGTCTGCATTCACATGGTCATTATATATATGCTTTAAATTTGTTTCATCTTGCTTAAAGATAATTAGCATGTTTGCGTTATCTCTTATAAGCTGTTTTGGAATTTTACTGTAAGTTTGACCTATATAGATGCTATCAATATTATAGTGTCTTCCCATTGCAAAATAACTCCTAATAGTATCGTGATTTTCACAAGACACATCGTCAAATATAAATACAGAAAATGGTTTAGCTTCATTTGGCTGCATAATGGTTTCACTAGCATCAAACTTGAAGAAATTCACGTCAGGTACACCTGCAAGTATTTTATCCAATAACTGATATTTAGGTTGTTGCAAAGATTTTGAGAAAATATATATGTTGTTAAAGCGTAACCCTTTAGGATTAGTTATAAGGTTAAAAACAACATTTGTCTTGCCACAATTTGAAGGACCAGTCAATAAACATCTTATTGTATTTGGTAGTAGTTCACCATGTTTACTATGATTTAACTTATTATTGTCAACTGTTAATTCATCAATATTATTGATATTAAATCGATTTTTTTGTTGTACAATCTCCATCTTGTATAAAGGTTAAACACACAATGAGTTGATAAAGTTTTACACCAGGTCTTTTGTAGGAATCCAAGAGTCTTCACTTTTATCAAATCCCAACCAACGGACTTTTACCTTATCCTTTTTTCTTTGTAGAATCTTTTCAACAAGATATACATCACCAACTGTTGATTTCAACAACTCGTGTCCGTAGAATCCCCCTTGAAGTAATTCACCTTTGTTGTCTTTCAATATGTACGTTTCAGGCAGTGTCGGTTGCACTTTGTAAACTGTAAATACCTCATTGGTCCAGTTTGGTAGATATCTTTTCTTAAATATTCCTTTATATTTACTAATACGAACTTTATCATTCACTTTGAACCTTTTTGGTTGTATTTTTTCGACTTTAGGAGCTGTATTTTTCTTGATGCGATTTAATACAAGATTAGCATTACCGCTATTTACTTCGCTGGGTTTCATACCGATAGTTCGATGATACTTGTTGTTGTACTCCTTTATCAGTTGCGGTAAAATGTCAAACCATACGTATGATCCTCTTTTAGAGAATATTTTATACATTGCTCCTTTTAATGTTCTGTTAAACCTTTCAATTATTGATGCTTTAACTTCTGAATTAGTCGAGTAATGATTTATGTTATACTTCTTCATTAAATTTGTAAAATCTTTATTAAAATATTCTTTCCCGTCGTCAGTTTGTAGATGTTTAATGACAAATCCATTCCTTATAATAGATGTTTCCATAGCTTTTGTCACACTTTTACCAGTTTTATCTTTTAGCGGTACAGCATCAGCAGTTTTTGTAAAACAATCAATAACCACCAATATATATTTAAATCCTTTATTTATTTTACTATGCGGTATCATTTCAATTAAGTCCGCTTGAAAAAGATCATTCATTCCTTTTATAACAGTGTTTCTTCTAGGAAACTTTCTTCTTGCAGGTTTGTGAAGTTCATTAACAATTTTTTCTTTAAAATCCCCCATCACAGCAAGCTGTATATGTTATTCTTAAGGGATGTTCACTGATACTGATCAGTTGCATTATTTAAACCTGCTTAAATGTATGTCAAGGTCATTTGAAATTAATGTAAAAAAGAGGGAACATGGCGTTGGACTTGCCATGTTCCCCCTTTTTTACGGAAAGGAAAAGGATAGATTGGTAAAGGACGAAGAATAGGTTAATATATTATGAAGGTTAAAAGCTTTTATGAATCAACAGCATGGTTTGCAGCAATGCAGTTTTCTTTTTCCTCTTCAAGGTTATGAATAATCTTAATGAGTTCTTCCATCTCTTCCCATTCCTCTTTACATCTGGGCTGTGCGCTGTACTTAGTTATTAATTCATTGTTATAATATTCAATTTCCAAAATAATTTCTTCCATGCTTCTTTGTTTTGGTATTAAATCCGATGCTTCTTCTTGGTCGGTCTCGCATGGTAGTAGAGTTTCTTCTATAACCTCCAGTATGGACACAAGCTCGGCGTCACTGATATCTTGCTGTGACAAGCTCATGTTGCTGACTAGAAGGCAAAACATCACCGAGACAATATATAGGGAGGATTTTTTCAGTTTTTTTTTATTTTTGTGTAACTGGCAGAAAATAGTACAAAATAAATGAATATCTACACATCAATGCGGTTGAGAGAGTAGTGACCAAATGGTAAAGTGTGTATGTTATCTTCAAGGATGTGTCTTTTATCATCATTGGAAGATATTGCATTCTTGACCTCAGTGACACTGTATAATTGATGATTAAAACTTCTGATAACATTGAACTTTGCTTTAATAATATTATTTTCAAATAAACATTGTTTGTAGTGTTCAAACTGCACATTTTTCTTTAAATACAAATTTTTTACACCCTTAGCTTTCTTGACAACCGACCTTACTGATTCTTTCTCAAATAATTGAAATGCGTATAATTTTGACATTAGCGCTACAATTTCTTCCATGACGACGCCATTCGCCTCATCTTTGAATTTTCCTAAAACCTTTTTGTTTTTGTCATTGTCATAGTTAGGATGGTGTTTTGGATAATCCGAAAAATCAAAGTCGTTGGTGTAAGTAAATGTGCGCAGATCCTTATACATATCTTGAGTTAGTATCCAATAAACAAAACCATCTGTATCCATGTAAGCAATACCAATATTTTCTCTTCCATAGTATGAAACCATTTTGTTGTAATGAAAGTCATACATATGAGTTTTAGAAATGTCCAATATTGACATTCCTATATATAACGGGCGATCCATAGCAATGGTTGTCTTTTTCATCGATACAGCCACCAGGTTTTCATTAATTATCACTGTCGTGCCAAAGTTTGGTTGCTGGACTAGTTTTTCAAGATTTTTTGAATTTGTAACAAGTTTAACATTTTTATGTTTTCTTTTGTTTTCCAAGGTTTTGCCGAAAATCGCATTGTTCATTAGTTTAAAAAAGTCTTTTTGGAAGGTTGATGTAGCAGCCGCTCTTCGCACAGTGTTCGAGTCGATGTAAGGTTTCAACCAACACGATTGAGAAAATTCCAGAGCCCTATGAATTTTAGTAATCCGTAAACCTAATTCGATGGCTTGTTGCACCACCCAGTAGTGTGCTACGTATCGTTTTTTATTAGTTAATGTCATCATCAATTTTGGAAATTTTCCACTTGGAGGAATTTCACTTCTAGGAAGGAGCGGTAAATCATAATGATGATCGTGCAAATGTTCCGGGTATTCGAAGTCACAGTCGAGAATGTAGCCAATATCTCCATTTTTTGGAATTTTCAATATATCACCAATTGAGTCTGGATTTACCCATTTGAAATTATTATAAGGTAATGGTTTTGACATTGCCCATCCGTATAAATTGTTTGCATCAAAGTATCCCAGATACAACGATGGATTTTCTTTGTCAAAGTTTGGAAGGTATACATTATTGGCTTTCACGTGTCTAGTTACACTTTGTGTCATACCACCTCGAACACCTGACTCAACCATTAATATCATGTCATAGTCTGTTAGCAGTTGAAGTTCACATTTTGTATCCTTTAACATAGCTTGCCAAGCTAATCCTGGAGACGTGTAAGAATGAAGAGCATCTAAACCATATGCAGAAAAACAGGTGTTCCGGAATTCTTCCATCACATCGCAGAGAAGAGTTACATCCAACTTTACATAAAAGTCGGAATACTCTCCTAGGGTCTTCATATTTAACTCATTCCATACTCGACATGCATGTTCATAGTCGTCTTGTGATATTTCCATATCGTTTAATGTGCTTTTGAATTGTTCCCGTGGAGGAAGTTTTGTTTCCTCAAATCTATCAGCTCCATCGATGTAGTCATAAGGGAAAACCCCTTTACGCAGCACCAAGGACATTTTTTCACTGGGTACAATTTTTCTAGTTTCGATCAAATCTTCTGTTCTTAAATTATCAGATAACTTCATGAGGCTGGAAGGCATAAATCTAAAAGAATCAACAAATCTTAGTTTTATTTTACCAACTTTCTTAGAAAAACTTATAAATTTTTCCATGGTAGTAGCCAATACATCAATATCACCATTGTCTCGCCCCAGCTCTGGGATTATAAAATGAGCATCGTAACCACTAAGGTTATGTATGACAACTGGAACAAAAGATGGAAGCTTGTAGTTTAGGTTACAAAAGTTACACGCTGCACCTCTGTATACTCCTGTAAGGTGATCATGATCTCGCACTTTAATGTTGTCTTCTGTAAAAACATTATTACAAAGATAACAAGTTAATTGTGATTCATGTCGAACAGTTTCTTCATCTGTTAATGGAGTCATAGGAACGATGTGTTTGTACAAACATTCAACCTTTTGAGCAACATAATACATATTATTTACAAAATGTTTGGCTGCATCTTCCCCTCGATAAAGCACAGGATTAGAAGATAAACCAAATCTTTGGAGATGATCTTCTGATAAAGTTGATTTTAGTATGAAACAATAACTATTTGGTTTGTGTAGCTGGTATTTGGTTCTTCTTGTCACATCACCATCAGGAACTTCTAGAGGAATGAGTGTTGATTCGAAGTCTGCATATACTACTATAGGAATACGGTACTGATGAATCGGTTTATTAAATTTAACGATAGCTTTGCTTGTACTTGGTACTCTGATTCTCGCTTCATATTGGTCACTGCATAATCGTTGGTGTTCCGACAACCATTTTGATCCTCCGTGTTTCAAACTTTTATTAACAAAACAAAAACATCTCTTGCAAGTAGTTTTCTTCCCTTCATATTTTGAAATTTGGCTTCAAAGTCTTTGATATACACATAGTGCGATATTTCACCACTGTTTATCAACAACAAGTCAGTATGATCTCTTAGTTCATTACGGGTGATTCTTAAAGGATATATAGTGTTTGATGAGTCGATACCAAATACGTTTACTGAAGTCGCAGGATTTTGTTTTTCAAATTTTGAAATGTCTTTCAAAGAAACAGGGTACGTAATTCCTTGAAAATTGTACTTATGTTGTACGGCACGATATGCTTGGTTAGGTCTAAACTGATTATCTTTTACATGTTTTGCTAGCATTGCATATTCAAAACATCTATTATCTTCATTTTGAACGTTGATGCAGGATTTTGTATTACTGATTTTTTTGGGAAGCGGAATGTAACTGCTTCCTCTTAAACCATACCCGTGTTTGTGCACTCGTAAGTCTATTCCCTCGATACGCAATAAGCTCCATCCTGATCCTCGAAGTTCATGTTCATGCATTTTAGTTTTTAGTTCTTCAAAACAGTCATCAACAATAAGATCAATATCTGATGAGTTCATGAGTGTTCTGTTTTTTGTTATAAAACCTCTTGGGGATAGTTCATTTTCAACATTGTAAAATAAAGCATCCAAAATTATTCCAAATTTGATAAAATTTAACCTTTGTAATTCTCTTTTTAGAGTAGATATTACCAATTTCTTAGCCTCGTTGGCAAAATTGTCAAGTGTCAAACCCACATTATCTATTTTAAAATGAGTTACCACATTACCTGGTAAGGCGCGAGCATGAATCTCAATATTAATTGGTGCAGGGGGTGCATACTGGATCACGCTAGGTCTTCCTTCTTCTTCCGCGTTACTCGTTGCATCGTCGAAATCATCAGACTGTTCTCCACTGTTTGTGTTATGTACCAGTTCTTTATGTATTTCCAATAATATATAATCGTCAAATGATTCTTCACAACTGTTGCAGTGGAACATGATAACAGTGTGCTTCCTAGCACGGCTAGCACAATAATGACCACGTTTCCACAATTCATCTCTTTTATAAGGAATATTTTCTTTTTTTTTTTTATTGGGATGACAGCCGAAAGAGGTCACGTGATCAATTACGATTTCTGATTAATACAGTAAATAGTGACATTTATGTTTGTTTAACAACAAATACTTAATGTTTATAAGACTAGGTCAAGGTCATATAATTATTTTGCCAAAACGAAGAATAGATCAGTAAGTGATTTCATTTTAACCACAAACTGATCTATTCTCCGCTTTGTTTTTTTTTTTCTTTTTTAATTTTTTTGTGTGTTTTTTTTTTTTGTTGTTGTTTGTTTTTGTTTTTCAAACCATAACTCAGTTCTTTACTACTATATGGATAGAAATATTAGCTCTACGTTGAACCAGATATTCTAAAAAACAAAACGGATCGTTAGAAGCATATTCATAATATTCTGTACACATAAAAGAATAATCATCATGAGGTAACACCTTCACTACTAAAAGTCTTCCTTCTTTTTCGTACTCTTGGGTCTTTTCCACAATTTCTCTTGCATTTTGTAGATTTTGAAGCTCAAAGGTGTAGGTAGCCTCCATGTCTTCATGTCCCTCTTCCTCAGGATCGGCAACCTCCATGCCTGCATATCCCTCTTCCTCTTGATTGGCAGCCTCCATGACATCATGTCCGTCTTCCTCCACATCGGTAGCCTCCATGACAGCATGTCTCTCTTCCTCCGGATCTAATGGAAACAAACGTCGAGCGGCAAAAACTAACCGTCTAACAACTGATGTTTCACCTCTTCTTTCAATTTCATTAGGAGTTAGGTAAGAGCTTGGAGTATCTTGTAAAGCAACATTTCCATTTTGATAGCAAAGTTCTTCTGATGACTCGTCGCTTTTTAATTCAGTCTCTTCATCACTTGCATCATTTTCATGTTCTTCCATTTCATTCAACAACAAATCCGTTTCTTCGTTCTCCAAATCTTCATTGTCAGAGTCTTCATTAATTTCTTGTACAAAAATATTCTCCATTACAGCTTTTTTAGAGAAAAAGATGTTATCTCTAGGAGCCATTTAGAAATTGACTATAACTCTCTGTATGATGCTACTAATTGAATGATCCACGTAACATTGTAGCCTTCTTATATACAAGGAGTTGTGGGGGGGGGGAGGGTGTGGAGGGGGTTTGATTTTTAAACTTAGTGAAGTAGATTTATACATATTTTGACTGTAACACTGGCACCTTGTTCGAAAAGGTAGGTGTAAAGAAGATAAGGATACTCTGAGGATTTAGCTTCAAGATTTTGCATCATAAAATTTAAGGCGCATTTCTTTGAATACTCATTATGATACGTTTCACTGACATTAATAAGACATCCATCTCTTATAAAGCGAAAAGCAATGTCTGCGATCTTTTTCGCATCCTCTTTATCAAGAAGAGGGAAATAGTAAGTGAAGGAATTTGCTGGTGCTTTGAAAGGTTCATCAAGAGCTTCACTAAAAGTTTTGAACATAGCTGGTGAAACACCGGAGTCTCTCTTCTCCATGTTGTTACTGTATGAAGCTGGGAAAGGAAATAAATTTATAGAACGTAGGCAAGCGTCTTATTAAAATTTTTGAAAGTGGTGGGGGAAATCTCAAGGTTATTTAAATGTAGTTTTTTTAAGATGAAATATTTTACTCCCCCGTATTCTCGTTTAATAGGACATAGTGCAGTGCTGGGCAAATATTCTGAAGTTGTTGATAATTTAAATAAACTATTTTCTTCTCGATATACATATTTTTACTGTAACACTGGCACTTTGTTCAAAAAGATGGCTGTAAAGAAGATAATTAAACTCTGAGGATTTAACATGAGGATTTTGCATCATAAAATTGAATACACATTTCTTTGAATATTCATTGTGATAAGTTTCACTGATCCAAATAAGACATCGATCTCTTGCAAAACGAATAGCAATGTCAGAGATCTTTTTTGCATCGTCTTTATCAAGAAGTGGAAAATAGTATGTGAATGAATTTTCAGGTTCTTCAAAAGGTTCATCAAGAGCTGCACTAAACTCTTTGAACATTTCTAGTGAGGCTTCAGTGTCTACATCGCTTGAAGCGTCCATAGCTAAATGTTTGTTTAACACTATGTTCCACGACTTAAATACATCTTACCCCCACCCCAGTGGGGTGACGGCGACATTTTTAAGGTGACGTGTTTACTGATTAAAACATGTCAAACACTGTAGTTTTAAAAATATAATTTTGTAATTCTAAAAGATTAACTTATTGAAACCCTTGCCATGGCTTGGGAATGGCTAAAATGATTAATATAATATGACAAACTCAAAATGAGCGTGTGTATTGTGACATATTATACAAAACATTTTCCGGGGTTAAATATTAAATGATAAAACTAAATCCTTAAAACAGGTACTGCTTTATCATATAATATTCCCTCCCCCTTTAGGGTTTTACAAATTTAAGTAATTAAGGGTTGGTTTGAAATTTAGAAGAATATTTTCAAAATTGAATTAAAACACTTCAAGTCTTTAAACTGAACTTTTTAAGTTTTGAAATTTTTATTTTTAAAATTTGTTAGAGTTCTAATCTAGGTCAAGGTCATTTAAAATAAAAATGTTAGAACGGGGAATAGAGCAGTTTGTTGCATACACAACTGCTCTATTCCCCGCTCTTTTGTTAATGATTACTTAATGCTAATGAAACCTTACATAAAATATATTGCTACCCCTCTTAAGACATGTCTTTAAAGAATGTATGATTACTTACTTAACTAGTCTTATCTATTGTAGTTTTAAACTTATGTACTAGTTTTAAATTGTTATAATTAAGTTTCTAAGCTTTTGTTCTTACAATTGCATAATACGGCCACTATATGCAACTGTAAGTTACAATCAGGTGATCACCTGAGTCTAATAATTGTTATGCATCGTATTTATCTTAAGAATACTTGCTATATAGACCTTTCACGGGTTCAAGCAAGTGATGACGTAACCTTTGAGTGGTGGTCATCCGAGATGAATCAATGTGTTATATAGACCTCACTTAAGGGTTTCAATACACGCAAGTGTTGGTTTAAAAATACTTGCTATATAGACCTTTCACGGGTTCAAGCAAGTGATGACGTAACCTTTGAGTGGTGGTCATCCGAGATGAATCAATGTGTTATATAGACCTCACTTAAGGGTTTCAATACACGCTGCAGTCACTCGATTCAACGGTAGCCACTCCAGGAACCCTCAGCGTTGTAGTCGGGGGAGATGAGCCTTGGCGCATGTTGGTTTTGAAGTACTTGCTATATAGACCTTTCACGGGTTCAAGCAAGTGATGACGTAACCTTTAGTGGTGGTCATCCGAGATGAATCAATGTGTTATATAGACCTCACTTAAGGGTTTCAATACACGCAAGTGTTGGTTTTAAGATACTTGCTATATAGACCTTTCACGGGTTCAAGCAAGTGATGACGTAACCTTTGAGTGGTGGTCATCCGAGATGAATCAATGTGTTATATAGACCTCACTTAAGGGTTTCAATACACGCTGCAGACACTCGATTCAACGGTAGCCACTCCAGGAGCCCTCAGCGTTGTAGTCGGGGGAGATGAGCCTTGGCGCATGTTGGTTTTGAAGTACTTGCTATATAGACCTTTCACGGGTTCAAGCAAGTGATGACGTAACCTTTGAATGGTGGTCATCCGAGATGAATCAATGTGTTATATAGACCTCACTTAAGGGTTTCAATACACTCAAGTGTTGTTTTTAAAATACTTGCTATATAGACCTTTCACGGGTTCAAGCAAGTGATGACGTAACCTTAGAGTGGTGGTCATCCGAGATGAAACAATGTGTTATATAGACCTCACTTAAGGGTTTCAATACACGCTGCAGTCGCTCGATTCAACGGTAGCCACTCCAGGAAACCTCAGCATTGTAGTCGTGGGGAGATGAGCCTTGGCGCGTGTTGGTTTTGAAGTACTTGCTATATAGACCTTTCACGGGTTCAAGCAAGTGATGACGTAACCTTTGAATGGTGGTCATCCGAGATGAATCAATGTGTTATATAGACCTCACTTAAGGGTTTCAATACACTCAAGTGTTGTTTTTAAAATACTTGCTATATAGACCTTTCACGGGTTCAAGCAAGTGATGACGTAACCTTAGAGTGGTGGTCATCCGAGATGAATCAATGTGTTATATAGACCTCACTTAAGGGTTTCAATACACGCTGCAGTCGCTCGATTCAACGGTAGCCACTCCAGGAATCCTCAGCGTTGTAGTCGGGGGGGGGGAGATGAGCCTTGGCGTATGTTGGTTTTGAAGTACTTGCTATATAGACCTTTCACGGGTTCAAGCAAGTGATGACGTAACCTTAGAGTGGTGGTCATCCGAGATGAATCAATGTGTTATATAGACCTCACTTAAGGGTTTCAATACACGCTGCAGTCGCTCGATTCAACTGTAGCCACTCCAGGAAACCTCAGCATTGTAGTCGTGGGGAGATGAGCCTTGGCGCGTGTTGGTTTTGAAGTACTTGCTATATAGACCTTTCACGGGTTCAAGCAAGTGATGACGTAACCTTTGAATGGTGGTCATCCGAGATGAATCAATGTGTTATATAGACCTCACTTAAGGGTTTCAATACACGCAAGTGTTGGTTTTAAAATACTTGCTATATAGACCTTTTACGGTTTCAAGCAAGCGATGACGTAACCTTTGAATGGTGGTCATCCGAGATGAATCAATGTGTCATATAGACCTCACTTAAGGGTTTCAGTACACAGTGTAGGTTCCAGTATTTTAGGGATATAGGGGAAGTTTTAATGTTAGGTTGTTAATTCTTAAGCTACGCCAACATGCCATGCACACTACTCCTACACCTACACCAACCTACTACAATGGACGGGGAGAGAGGAATGGTGTTCAGTGTATAGCTTCTCACCCTTATATAGACGAAATGGTGGAGGGGGGTTCGTTGTCTTAAATTTTAACGCTTCGTAACAATTGCAAATTAAACAATTTATGTGTTGTTCTGGATGTCTCATTTTTTCACTACTTATATAAACTTGTGAAAAATATCGTAACATTATTAATCTACCTGCTATGTGTTTGTAAAATGATTGTAAGTTTTTGGATGTTATATTAGCAATTGTAAAGTAATACACTTAATACCACATTATTTAACATTGAGTAATATGAAATGTTTTGTTTTTACATTACTGATTTCTTGTTACTTGTTTATAACGCCAAGAACTAGATTATCTAAAAATACGCTGACTTGGGTTTTAACCTCAAACTAGTGTGTTTCCTGTTTTTCGAGCCTCTTTAAAGATCTTTTAAGCATTTAACCACCGAATTATTATTTTAGGCAAATAATTGCTTTATATATCTACACAGATTTAAGCAAGCAAGCATTCATTTAATGAAATTAGTTATCTAAGTCCAAACAATAGTGTGATTACAAAATATTAAGAGTAAAATTTCATATATGTTTTAATGCGTTGTTTACGTACGGTATTGATGTTATAAACATAGAGGAAAAGTTTTCAGTTGTCTAGATTTAAGATGACTTGCTTACCATAAAAATTTAAAACTATAGTAATTTGAAAATTAAAATTTTGTTATTTGTAAAATTATTAACTTATTGAAACCCTTGCCATGGCTTGGGAATGGCTAAAATGTTTAATATAATATGACGAACTCAACATACGTAGGTGATGTCGCATATTGTACTAAACATTTTCCGGGGTTAAATATTAAGTGATAAAAACTAGATCCTTATTACAGGTACTGTTTTATCATATAATATCCCCTCCCCCTTTGGGTTTAAAAGATTTTAGTAATTTAGGTTTGGGTACAATTTGGAAGAATAATTTCAAATTACCTTTCAACACTACAGGCCTTTAAAGAAAACTTATCAAACTTCTTTCCACACCATCTTTGATATTTGTTTATCATACACAAGACACCATTTTCCGTTAGGAATATGGCGACTCATGTCCCTTGGCAATGGAACTTGATATAGCTTTCCTTTACATACAAAGATGGGCATGCCATCTTTGTACCGTAACAGCCTATAGGTATCAGCGGTCGGTAATTTGTGGACTCGGATTTTTTGGATTTCCTTTCGCCCGCGGTGTTTCTCGACTTTCGATTTCGGCTTACTGCTTTCAGTTACTAGTTCGTCAGTTTGTGTGGACACTGTGTTACAGCTGGTTCGCGATCGCGGTTCATCCTTCATTAATTTAAAAAGAATTTTTTCCAGGACTTTGATTTTGGATTTTGTTTCCTCCAACGATTTTAAAGTTTCAGGATCAATGCTTGCAACACGGGTTGCAGGCACTGATCCTTTAGGAGGCGACGCGGGCGTGGCTTTTTTTCGCAAATTTTGAGCGTTGTGTTGGGCGCAAACAGTTAGCCCTCGCACACAACGCTTTTCACACGGCTGTCCTTTCTTATCACCTCTCTTGATCTCCACCTTGCACTTTGGACGTCCGTGTTTCGGGGGAATGAGTATCGCGGATGATTTTACCGGTTTTTTCGTTTCCGACGTGGGAGCTGGCGCGCGCGAATCAGCTACGGACGGTGTTAAAGTGGGATTGTCCGAACTCGCGGGCAAGGTGGTTTCGCAAGAATTAGCCACAAACATCGCGCACTCGTCGTCGGTGAGGTCCAGTCCAAGTTCTTTTAAAATGTCCCGCTGAATCAAATTGCCGACACTAACACTCTCGGTAGATTCCGGTAGGTTTTCACTGGTTTCCACTGGAGCAGTGATAGCTGGCGGTTGATCAGTTGAAACTTGAGCTGGGCGAGGCGATGATTCAGGAATCTCGGGAAGTCTCCTGGAGCTGGTGGCGTCCACTTGCAGCTGAGCAGGACGGGGAGGTGGAGAAATTATTGTAGGTCTGGTAGGCTTCCTGGCACAAACGGTGGTTTCAGAAGATGGGGCGACCGATGAAACAGATTCCATTTTAAGTTTTAAAGATTAAATTTGAAACTTTAAACAGATATTAGAAATAAAGTTGATTATTAAAAACTGAGGTTTTAAAATGAATTTAAAACTTTTGAGTTTTCAAATATAAATGAAAATTTAAAAACTGAGTTTAACGATGAAAGTTTATAGACTTAGAAGACGTTTTGGGATAATCGTCTACGAAGCAAATGCGTCTCAGCAGGAGGTTGAGCAAAGACTGCTTGTAATAGTGTAGATGCGGCCTTTATATGCGCAAATGCCTCACAAGGACGTTCGACCAGTACAATAGTTGTACTTAAAACGCCGACCAGGAATAAGGAATTGAATTGAGTTGGGCGTGCCTCGGCCGGGTCTGCAGTTGCAGTATAAACCGGTCATTAATGCGTGCGCTGACCTTCAGTCAGTGCATTGCCGCTGCTCAAGACGCGCCGAACCAGACGTCCGGGTTCGCTGCACAATGGTCCAGTCAAGGTTTATTGAAGGTAATCAAATGCATTTTGCTTCCTTACTTTACTGAAATTTTCATTTTGTGAACCAACCTAAGTTTTCTAATTTTAAAACCATGTTCGTTGAAATATAAACAAATATTGAATACTGCAATATACAATGTTTCAAACTATATATCTAATTGTGTGATGAGCAAAGACAGTGGTTAAGTTTCAGAATTATAAACACGCTTTGCGTCAAACAAACCTTACAAACTAAACTCCGTTTAAGCCTAAAGTTAAATATAGCTTCATTTTCTTATTAAAAGTGAAAATTAACTACTGCTAGTATTCTGTTGGTGGGGGAAATAATATAAGACAATAACTGTCGTACAATATACGCATTGTAACCGGAGTCATTGCAAGGAACACGATTGTTTATGTCTTGTGTAACATGGATTTACCCGTTCAATCTAATACGGTTTCTTCAACAACAAGTTCAGATACTTGTATTCAAGATTTAAATACAACCGTATCAAATGATGCAATTCAAGTGCCTGTTGTCGACAGCTCTACCAGCAGTGACACACAAGCAATAATGTTATCTTTATTAGGATTAGACTAGCAACTCATGAACAAAAAGTGGGGGTAACACAGCTAACCAAAATTATACTTGTAACAAAGGACCCCCAAACATCTCTGGAATTATTCAGTCGCCTTTCAGCTCCAACCGAGTGAACATCCAACTCAGCAGAACTATTCAATCATGGCTTTCATAAAAATTAACTGCGTTCATTACAAAACAGTTTATTTAGCAACTTACCACGACCTGGCATTATTCACCAACGATTTGGCTCACCTATTGGAGAACGGCTATAGCGTGACTTTGGATCTCTACGCATCAAACCACTCCACGGAAGACAACGTTTTAAACTTCATGACAACCGTCGACAAGAAAGACAACAACTCTAACATCGGCTCGCCATCTTCACAATCCGCACCTGTAAAAACTGAAAACTACCACGCCTTGTAAACATATCATAATAAAACACAATTACTACTATCTAGCATTCGGTTCTACCAATGCGAGGTAGCTACTTTTTAAAAACCCCTCAATACGTCCTTGACCCATATCACAACCTCACTCAACAATCGTGACGTCACCACTCACCATCACCCCATTACACTCACACCAATACAAATCACACTACGTCACCTCACTACGTCACGGAGCCAGCTCCGCTAAATAACCCCTACTGACGTCGCTCCTATTCGAAGTTAACTTTTTGTTTGTATATATGTTGTTAATTATTTAAAAAAGATAAAAAATGAAACATTGATTTATAAAATTATACGTACTATGATTTTTTTAAATTTGTATCAACAATGGTCTGGTATATCAATAAAAAAAAACGTGTGTGTTCAAAGAGGTCGATATTTTTGAATTAGTATACCGGACGTATCGAACACGCTACAAAATTGAAACTATACAGTTAGTCATAATAAATTCATATGTAAAATAAATACATCCAATTCTCAATTAATTGATTCGCTTAATATAAAACAAAATGGTATCAAACATCAAAAAATGGTGCTTTTTCGTTAAAGCAATTTTATTTGTAAATCAATTTTCAAATAAATTGTTTGATATGTAACTTAAAAATCAAATTAAAAAAATAATAATAATAAAGGAGAAATGAAAAGAGACATTTTAATAAAACTGCTTTAACAAAAAACCACTATTATTTTGATGTTCCGCCATTTCGTTTTGATTAATCAGAACCAAATGAAACGGGAGTATTTTATAAACTTCTTATTTCTGTAGGGTCTTAATTGTGTAGAATTAGCGACCTCTTTGTAGGACACCAGATATACTATTACTTTCTGTTCAGTGAATGCAATACTAATAATTCATTATAATACAGTACTAATCATTTCAATAAATAACAAAACAACATTAATCAATTAATGTAAAATGTAATAAATATAATGTAATAAATAGTTTTAACATATTACATCTTTTCAATAACAACAAAAACTAATTACCTTATAAATAAAAATAACAAATAATAAAATACGTAACAATAAACTGAACAATCGATGTCAAAATCTTTAACTATATACGATATATAATTATAACTTGAAAAATTTCACATTAATTGTCAGTAAATATAATTTTGCAGACGCATCCTCGTTGTTGTCTCTAGCGGCTCTTCTATATTTTACCAGTAATTGCAGCGTAAAATATTTTTTGAGTGCAATTATTTTGATGTATTTTAAAATCAAAACAAAATGATTATAATTCGTGAATTGTAATCAAAACCTTAATGGGCAGTATGTTATTTTGCAATTTTTACTTTTTATATGCCAACAATTATATTTAGTTTTGTAGTAATGTAGATTTTGCAAGTATTTCACTACATGGTTTTGGGCTGAAATTTTAAAAAATCTTAGGATAGAAGGAGTGTTCAAACTTTACATCTTTTTTACTACACGAGAAAACCTTGGTTAATAAATTATAATAAAGAACAGGGTTGTTCAAACCACGGGCAGATGAACTTTCATAAAGCAGATGAACTTCAAATATGATTTTTTTATACATTACGGTTCTTGTGTAGTATTTTTTGTCAAAATAATATCAAGACTCGCTGATATTGATTGGCAAAAAGGTGTCATTTGGCAAGTGTTTGCGATTGTTGGCAGTTAATCAATACTGATCTCATTACTAGTAAACTTTGTCTTCCTTACGCCTTGAGGAATTTTAATGGGTGGAAATACAGTACACAAATCTACTTATTGTTGGCAGTGCTTTATAAGTGTAGGCGAAATGATATCCATTCAAAATAGCTAATTAAATAAAAATTATACCGTAAATTGTTTTGTTGTTTGTACACTATCCTTCAATTATCACCAAATTCACATAATCAAAAATAACTATTCATCTGAAACAATAGGTAATTTTAGCATTTTCCAATTTTCAATGATTAATACAATTAATGAAATTGTACAATTAATGTACAATTAATGAAACCAGGGATTGTAAATTCAAAACTTTAATTACATATAAATATATTTTTTGTACAAATAATTTTTATAAATTGTGTTAAATGACGTTTTGGGTAAAATATATTTTTATTTTATTCTTTATCATAATAACTAATCATATTACTATTAACTACATTATGCTCGGGGTTACAAAACCTAACTTCCAAAAGTAAAAGATGATTTACTCAGTCACATATTGATATGAATATTTTAAACATCTAAATTTAATATAGGACTACTCGTCCAATTCAATCAAATTAGGTACATTATTATCTATCAAATCAGTTTTAATTATTTATTTTTGCAAACAAATTACCAAGCGATACGTCACAACTGAACGTTGAAATTACTTAACACAACGAACCACAGGCGTAAATAAACAATACTTAAGTATTATCGAACTCTTTCATAAACATATAACTAAGTATTCGTTGATATCTGAACAACTTTGCTTGGAGGAAGGATAATAACATAGTGAAACTGTTTATGTTGACAGATTTTCAATTTCTTTTGGCTTCCACCTCATTACGCAACCAGGCCACCCATAACATTTGACCTGACAACAGCGCCTGTACTTGGTCACATTTTCTTTCATATTTTTTTGTCTCGACTATCAGAATACATGTTACAATAAGAAAAAATACTGTAATGGGTGCAACTGATGAAACCGCAAAGTTAGAAAAATTTCAATAAAGATTATAAAATTCTTTCGATTGCAAGAAAGAAACAGTAAGAACCCTGTACAGACGCTTTTAGGGAGCTTGGAATACAAACAATGACCTATCTATACATTTTTGAAGTGACTGTCTACTGCGGATATAAATGCCTACTTGTCCAAAACGTTGACATTCACTCACATTATACTTGGGCAGGGCTATTATTACAGTGTAACAACACAGAATTGTGACATTTTGAGCATTTGCCTTTGCAGTACGGAATAAAAATTCTAAATAAGCTCCCTGAAGGCGATTAACACTCTCAAAATCAAAATCCATTCAAAACTCGTGTGATCTTTCTGGTGTCAAACGGTCCGTACTCGGTTGAGGTATGTTCCATGATGAGTCGCTGGGATAACTAAATTATAGGTGTTACCTCGAATTGAATTTCGGTACTGGTACTGATGAAAAGTGTGAAACTGTGAAAAAGGGGTACAGTGATAGTGACGAAGATGATGTTCATTGAACTTACTATTATTTTATATTTCTATGACATTTGCAATGCTATTGTAATCTGTTTTACTGCAAATAAAGATTATTATTATAATTTGTTTAAAGTTGAACTGGGCTATCGTTATATTAATTTTTTCTCTTGCGAAACAATGACCAACAATATGTGTGTGCAATGCAATTTTTTATTAGTCCAAAATATAGTTTACTAAATCCAATCCTTATATTAAGGGAAATAAAGGTAAAAAAGTACAACATAAAATAAAGATTTAGCCAAAAGTCAACTAAAACGTTTTGATAAAGTTAAAACATTAAGACACATTTTAAGTAGTAGTTGTTTGAGGCCAATGGTGTAAGATATCTTATGTTTTTTACACATCGTTTCTGTTTGTACGACACCAAGCTGTGATCGTTTGTAAAATTTTTATCATTGTAAACGTTTTTGACTATTTTCTTCGATCAAAAAAACTTAAGAAGAAACTGCACATTTATATAGTTTGACTAGCTCGTTTTAGATCTATTTTGAAGGAATTTCACAATACGACGTTAAAGCTATAACTTAAAAAAAGGCCACAGCCCAGAGTGTGCAAGATATAAACGGAAATTGCTAGAGCTTGAGGAGACGGTTGTGGAGCAGTTAGTGGGAGAACCACTATCCTTGGCAAACAGGTGGGCAGGACAGGTCTTAAATGGTTTTCTCGTTTTTTTCTTGCACCTTTATTTTTTCTTTTTGTGTCTGTACAAAGCCACTTGACGCATTTCGAATAACATTCAAATGTCTACTCAATAAAAATTATTTTAATCGCTCTTATAAGTTCAATTTTATTTTAACTGACTATAACGTTAAATAAATAAATAATATTTATTTACTGACTATAACGGTCTGGTTTAGTGTTTCATCATTAAATAAAACAGTATATTATCAAAAATTAAACAAATATTATTAATATCTAATAAGTTTAAAGAGTAATTGGATAAATATTTTATATTTATCTGAAAGGAAAAAGCTCATTTGATGAGATTCACAACTAATACATACCTTTTGAAAATTATTGTTTAGTTATATTGTGTTGTTACATCAAATCTACGATTTAACTGTTAATTTACTTAAACATTTTGGTTCATTCAACTTTTAATTAAAGTTTAATCTATCTATATATTAATAGGCAAGCATGCTTCTTTTCCTCTTTTTTTCTCAACTCGTGAGCGTCGTAGGGGAAATCCGCGCATACCATTAGAAAGGTACTGTGCTGTAGATGAGCAGAATCGCATTATAAATTGCCTCGGCCCCCGGGGCTACACCCTACAGGCTTTCAAAGTTTTAATGTTAATCTTATAGGAGAAGGATAATTAATTGATTGAATCATTAGACAGTTGTTGACGTTGCTGTAATAACAAATTCTAGCAAATCAACTGAATTTTTGGTCGAATTTTGACCAGTGGGCGATCTCTATAATATTTAATACACGTAAATGTATTATAAAATTGTAAACGACGGATTAAAAATCCTTAATAACAACATAAATTTTTCCGTTCCATCTATTTCCACATAAAATCCATTTATTTATTTATTTGTTCATTTTTATAAATCCAAGTCGTAAAGATGCAATATTTTTTATACAATTTGTATAACCAAAATATGGTTTAAGTCATTAGACACATCACTATCAATGCCTTTATAGGTTGTACTAAAATAAAAAAGACAACTCGCATAAACCTTAGGCACCACCAATGATAAAATGAACAAAACTATTTGAGATTTACACTAATTACCACAAGCGTTTTGTTGAAAAAGTAGAAAATATGGAGCAAAAGAAGTCGAAACTTGGAGGCAAGACGTTCCTGTGTTGTTATACCGTTCCCGTGTTCTTATACCGTCCCTGTGTTGTTATACCGTTCCCGTGTTGTTATACCCTTAAGAGCAATGAGTTTGCCAAATGTGCGGTGGAAGACTAAACTCCAAGTATTTAACATTTTAGGCATCTTGTGTTTAGTGATCTAAATGTCCATTATTCAGAATTTTATCTGGTCACATTACTTATAAAGTTCTTAATCTGGCTTGTATATGATTGGTTAATTAAACAACACATTTACATGTTATCTTGGGAATCCAGTAAAAAGGGATAAAGATGTCATCGCATCTTGAATAATAAAATTGATCCTTAAATTTGATCGATATAACAATACAATATATACATTACAATCAGCAATAAGAAACAAAAGAGAAATTTAATATTTTTCAAACAATTCTTATACGGCGTCTCCAATAAACAGTTACGCTTTGTTCGAACCTTAAAACATAACTTATAAATTTTGTTCAACTTCAACGGTTTAACTTAATTAAAATACAATTTTTTTAAAGTTATCTCGTAGATAAAAAGAAACTTTCATTGGAAGGCAGTATTTAAATCTGAAGAACATCTGTAGGAAGCATTAATGCCTTGTAAATTCTGCAGTTCTAATTGTTTTTAGCTGACAGGTTTTTATTTATTGTTCTAAGTATTCTTTATTCATAATTTTATATGGTTATATCAGTTCTCACCAGTCTTATCTATGATTGGTTTACTAAACACCACATTTGCAAGATATCTTAAGCATTTATAAAAATGACAAAGTTCAATGGTTTGGTGGTTGTTACTTAGATGAATACATAAGTTTATACAAGTGCTAAAAGATACCGGGTGTTTATAAATTAAGGAGTTCGTATACTCTCATGTAAAGCGAAGTTTAATTGATCATTTTATGTCAAAATATTTAATTTATGATCACTGGAGGTCTAGTGGTTTCTACTTTGTCCCATTTGTAACATGACAATAATCCAAAAAAGTCAAATTTTCAAGCACACTGTACAATACACAGGTTGTTTACAAACAATCTGCTAGCATTTGTGTATTTTTTCTATAGGTCAAGGCGGTAAAAAAACATCGTACAAACATGGGTCCATAAAATGCGTCATTAAGCCGGTATTTGTTTATACATATTTGTTTATATGCGGATTGGATCGATATGGCGGCCGGTAGTAAGGACGGACATAAATGTGGAGTGTGTTCAAATAAAGTTACTAACAGAACAGGAGGTATGCAGTGTTCTGGTTTTTGTGAGAATTGGTATCACCTCAAGTGCTGTGACATTAGCCGTGAAGAATGTGCGAAATTTAAAGAGTTGTGTAAGAAAACAGTGTGGTTCTGCGTACGCTGCAAAGTTGAGGTTATGGAACTGATACAACAGCAAAAACTAGAAAAGCTGTCTGCCCATGACGAGAATAAGACTTCGTATCCCGACTTAAAAATATTAATTGAAAATATTGGGACAGTTAAGGAATTTTACCATAAACTCGAGAAAAGAGTCTCATTTATTGAGAAAAATCAAGTTAGGATAAACACTGAGTCGATTGAACAACCGAATAACAGTGGTTCAGGATCCACGATTGACACGATTTTAGACCTTGACTCGACATCGGTAAACTCCATGTCGTCTGATTCTAATACTGTGACTGTCAATGGCGATATTGTGGGTTTAGATAGTGACAGTCCTTCGGATAGTTTTACGCCTGCCGTGGTGAAGACAACAACGAAAAACTGTGGAACCTTGAAGACTGGCACTACTATACCACCTAGTTCGTCATCATATTCTAGTGCTGCTAAAATGGACAAAGGGAAAAAAACGGATAAAAACATGCTTATTTCAGCCGATTTCGATCCATCTACTAAGTCCCAGAATTCTAACCTAAAACAGAATCATGTAATTTCCAAGGAGCCTAGGAAGCCTACGTACATCGTTGGGAAATTACCTCAGGACAAAAACTCTAAAATTCGCCAGGCTAGCAAAAAGGGATGGCTTTTTGTAACCAATCTTGCATTGGATACTGAAATAAATGCTCTGAAGGAACATATGATGCAAATTACTACAGGAGAGGTCATATGTCAAGAATTAACCTCAAAGTTCCATGACCACAAATCCTTCAAAATTGGCATTAACCTTGAAGACCTAGAAAATGCCAAATCCCCAGATATGTGGCCAGAAGATGTTAGAGTTGATGATTTTCGACCTTTTCTACCCAGAAACAATTTTTTAGCGAAGCGGAGGTGGTCCCGACCACCAAAGACTCAAGCGTAGGCCTAAGCCTAGATAGTTCAGTGCTGTGTAGGCCTAGATCTAAACATGTGCAAATTCTGGATAGGCCTAAAAACACTTATGATTTAAGCAGGACTAAATTTACAAGACTGTTGTATGTCAATGTTCAGTGCCTTCGCACAAAGTTAAATTTACTTTCTCTGTTTTTGGAAGATGTTGAGCCTCAGTTTGTTTGTCTATGTGAACATTGGCTGTCCGGAGATGAAAAAGGTTTTTATGAAGAAATCATGGACTTAAGGCTCAGTACAATCTTTTGCAGGCAGATGCACATCCACGGGGGAGTAGCTATTTATGTAAAAAAGGGAATACAAGTGACAGAAGTGGACCTAAAGGATTTTTGCTCCGAATTAAATATGGAAATAGTCGGTGTCAGTTTCGACTCAGAGGAATTAGGCCGGCCTATTGTTGTCACTGTTATTTATCGCTCAGACGGCGGAGATTACCAGACTTTTCTTGAACTCCTCGACAAGTGTCTGTCTGTTTTACTGACCAAGTATCCTGGTGCAGCATTGATTGTCGGGGGCGATTTCAACGTCCCGCTTAATGTTAACTGCAGTGAAACTAAGTCTTTAACGGAGCTTTTGAGAAGTTTTGGACTCTACTGGACTTCAAAAGTGCCTACAAGGGGAAAAAACTGCCTGGACAGTGTGGCCACGAACTGTAACATTTGGGACCAAGTTACAGAGGTCCATCCACCTGTAATAGCAGATCATCAACCAGTGGTAACCGACCTTCTCTTCAAACCGGTGAGTGTCATTGATGATTTACCTTGGCTTGCTAATTATAGTATCCAGATAAGAAAAATTGATGCCTTACAGTTGCCTTATTTCCTTACATTATTGCAGCGTACTGATTGGGCTTTTGCTGTTAACAGCACTCTGCCCGCTGATGAATTATTTGATATGTTCTTTAACCGATTCATGTATATTTTTGATATGGTTTTTCCTGTGTCTTATCTTAGGCCCTCTAGCATGGCTAGAAAAAGTAAGAAAGCCAATCCAAAAGGTCAGGTCTTAACTGAAGGGTGGTACAGCCTTGAGCTCGGTAAACTAAAAGCCTGGGTCTTACTTTTACATGATCTGTGGAAATCTGCAGCCTCAACTGACGAGCGCAATAGGCTTTATGGGCTGTATACTAGAACTAAGAATGACTATAAATTGGCTGTCAATAAAGCCAAAAGAGAAGCCACTGGTAACTACATTGATAATGCAGCCAATCCCTGTAAAGCGGCTTGGTCTGTGATTAACTGCAATAGGAATAAGGCTACTAGGTATGAATGCTCTGCTAGCCCAGATGAGATTAATGACTTCTTTGTCCAAACAGTTAAGGACATAGTCACTGGTATGCATGACAATTCGGTTCTTGCTGTCAATAATGTCGTTCAAGGTCTTTCTCTCCATTCCAGGCCAAGTTGGAACCGTTGGCAATATGTCACTCCTGAAATTATACTTAATATCGTTAAAAATTTTAAGAACTCACCTTGTACCGATGCTTATGGTCTGTCAACTGACTTACTTAAAAGTATCATTGATGCTATTGCCATACCTCTTGCCAACGTTTTTAACACATGCCTAACCCAGGGTGTTTTTCCGACTAAGCTTAAACTCGCCAAAACAGTGCCTATCTATAAGAAAGGTGACCCCGGTCTTATCAGTAGTTTCAGGCCTATTAGTATAATCCCTGCAATAGCCAAAGTTTTAGAGACCCTAATCAATAAACAGCTTTACAGTTACTTTGACGACAACTGTATGTTTAACAAGATGCAACATGGGTTCCGTAGGGGAATGTCAACAGTGACCGCAGTCGAGGCCTTGACTCTCAAGATTAGTGAAGCCCTGGAAAAGGAAGAGTCGGTCTTGTTAACTCTTTGTGATTTGAGCAAGGCCTTCGACTGTGTGTCGCATAAGATTCTCCTGAAAAAGCTGGGCGCTTATGGTCTTGATGGTGCTGTGATGCATCTTTTTGAATCCTACCTGAGTGACAGAAGGCAAGTTGTCTCCATCCATGGTGCCACCTCGCGTGTGGCTATGGTCGGCACAGGCGTCCCGCAGGGATCGGCTCTAGGGCCCCTTCTTTTTTTGATTCTCATGAATGACCTTAAACTTAATCAGAAAGCCCTTCTTTATGCCGATGACACCACCCTCATATCTACCGGGTGCGACATAACTACAATCGCATCAGAGGCATCGCAGCTCTTCGAAGAGGCTAAGACCTGGTTCTCCCACAACAATCTCCAACTGAATGAGGACAAGACCCAGTCATTGCTTTGCTCTTTGTGGACGAGACCGGACGCGGCTGTCTTGCAGGGTGAACACTCCGCCGTTAAACTCCTAGGTCTAATGATAGATACTAAATTAAATTGGGGCCCACATGTGGACGAGGTATGCAAGAAACTATCTAGGGTCAACTATCTCCTGAGGAAATTAAAATCTTTTGTTACCTCTGACCACCTTCTTACTGCCTATTTTGGGCTTTTCCATTGCCATGTAAACTATGGTCTTGTCCTTTGGGGTCATGCTCCCTGCAGCAATCGGGTTTTCCTTCTGCAAAAGGCTGCCGTCAGAATTTTATCATCCTGCGGCTATCGTGAACATTGCAGACCACTCTTCAGCAGACTGGGAATCCTCACTGTTTACGATCAGTTTATCCTAAATTCCCTACTTCTTGTGAAAGCTGACCCCAACTGGAACACTAAGACGAGACAACACCAACACTCGTATAATCTGCGTAACAAAAATGACATTGACATACCTAGATGCAGATTGAACTTGACAAGGGATAGCAACCCCAATGTAGGATATAGGCTTTTTAACAAACTCCCCGAAGATGTCAGAAACATGAAGACAACCCACTTCAAGACTCGCCTAACGTCTTGGTTGAAAACGAAAAATTTCTACTCTGTGGAGGAGTTTTTCAATGGCACCACAGTAGGCATTATATAACAACCGGCCGCCAAACAAAACAAAACTTAGCCAAGCATGTAAATATGTAAATATTAGTTTTATAGTTAGTTATAGTGAAAAAAATTGACAAGATCTATCCAGCAAGCTGGTCATCGATCGAGGATTGGTAATGGTAATGGTAATGGTACATGATAATCCTTTTTTCCCTAATGAATGGTTGTATTAAGTTCATATTTAGTATGAACCTTTATCATACAAATGTCTATTTTAAGGTAAATGTAATTTTTCCCTGATATGTGTTTTCAGAATGGTGGCAATTTTAAATTTGTAACCCCAAATATCTCAAAACCGGTATATTTTATCAAACTTTTACTTAAGACAAAAGAATTGACAAATAATATTATTTGACAAATAATTTTTATAATATTAAGTGACAGTAAATGGTTTATAAAAATAACTATTTAAAAATAATAATTGAAGAAATTTTATTAATATAATTAGTATACAGTACTACAGTATGATGTTTGGAATACCAGTTCTGACATACCTTCAGCAAAATTTTTGGGGAGATTGAAACAATTTGTTTTGAGTGAAGCTTAATTTAAAACGTCCTCCGTAGCTCCCCTTTTCACTCACATCAATTTAAATTTTTTAGAATTTAGAATTTGAAAAGGAGTTGGTAATTTCAGTGTAATGATTGTTTATGATTCATTGTAACGGTACCTTCCAGCAAAACGATTATTGAGAACAATTTTATCTGCACATTATTATATGTTTCTCTCTGCAAAATTTATATATATTTTCATCACAGTAGACATGCGTATTCAGTGAACTTCCATCAGATCTTTTAGTATGACCGAAAAATATTATGTAATACGCAAACTTCTGTTTACAAAAAACGATTGCATTTACCTTTGTAGTCCTGTATGTTCTTTATATCCACGAAAAATACTTCACCAATTATAGTAAAATGCCAATTAGTTTACTTTATTAACGCCAGTGGCATTTTTGTTAGAGTATTTGAAAATCTTTTGGAGAAAGTTTGTGACCATTCTGGTATCGAACCCGTGACCTCTTGAACTGAAGTCAAAGAAGCTAACCGTTAGACTGGTAAGACACAATAATACCCACACCTCCTTCCAAAAATTATATATTTACCAGAAATAAATAATTTTCTAATATGTGCTCACTGTCTTTGGTATAATTACAACACAGAATTTATTGGTGAGATATCTTAAAACTTTAATTGATAATACCCACACCTCCTTCCAAAAATTATATATTTACCAGAAATAAATAATTTTCTAATATATGCGCACTGTCTGTGGTATAATTACAACACAGAATTTATTGGTGAGATATCTTAAAACTTTAATTGATAGTAAATTAAAGGCAATAATACTTTACAGACTATTAAGATCTTAAATTAACAAAATAAACTATAAAGAAATATGAAACTCATTTTTTAATCACATTGAACTAAAATGTAAAACATCATAACAATAATAAAGATCATATGATATTGGCAATAACTCTACATCACTCCTCCCTCTCGAATTTACATGGCCGAATAAGGTTAATATGTCTTCTCCAAACCTGACCATTGTCCATGTCAATTTGTAGTAGGATAAATAAAATTCCAACAAGAGATGTTATGATGTTTTTTGACTGTACCTAGTGCCTTTATGAAGGGAAAAAAATTTTACCAAAATCGGCCAACCGGAAGTTGTTTTTTTTTCAAGATGGCCGCCATAAATAAAAAAAAATACAATATCTTACAAAATTTTGACATAGCTACTGAACCAAGTTACATAGAACTTTAAATCTGGTTTCGTTTTATTCGTAATTAAACGATAAACAAATAAAAACCATAATATAATGAAATTATTGCGATAGCTTGGATGTACATAATGTTAAAATAGAAAAATATTTTTTAAAATTGAAATTTTCCTAGTTTTTTCACAATCTTTACTCTTATATAAGTAATTATCATTTTTTTATTGCTGTTTTAGATAAAAAGTCCTTTTACGAGTAATTAGAGACCAAAATTATGTTTCTATCATTTTTTTTTTGTAAGGAAAATCACATTTTAAATTTAAAGTTACATGATACTTTGTTTTAACAAAATCATTCATTTGTATTTAAGGTGTCTATTGGGTTAAGAATGCATGAGGGAGTGATGATAATTAACCTCTAAATGTTGCTCTGGGTACCTTAGAAAACACTAAAATTGATGTTGCAAGCATTGGTGGGGGTAAAGTTTCTTTGGAGAGGGACAAAAATTGAAACTGCTTTTTGGGATTCGAGTTAGAAATCTGGGCAAATCTCTGTGACCGTAAGCTATAGTTATCATTGACTTATAATATCGCTTAAAATAAAATTTTCTTTAAGAAAAACACATGCATTAATTAACTACAATATAGCAGAAAGATTATATAAAAGGCATAAATTTGAAATAATAAACAATTTATCTATAGTAGTTTTAGGGTTATTTTGATTTCACGTTATAAATTATAGAATCCCTTATTATTTTAATTATAACTATTATGAGTTATTCTATTAATAATAATTAGGTCATTTTACGATTTTAAACTACGGTATCCTAGTGGATAATAAGAAATTATAAATTATAATAAATTTTTGTTTTTTACACGAGGAACATATTTCAATTAATTAGTAAAATACAGGAATAAATAAATTATTTTTTAATTTACTTATTTAACTATGGTCTAGTACAGTTTTGGAGAAAATACTTTTTTCAAATTTTTTAGAAACAATACTGAATATTGATAATTTAATGTTTAGAAAACTAAGTCTTAAAGAAAAAAAAGAAGAAAAATAGAGTTGAGTATATCAGATTGGCAGATGACGTTGTGCATATGACGATTGAATACAACAAATTTAGTATTTATCTTGGTGTTGAAATGCACAAGATATAATCATACATCATTATAATAAGTAATTTTTTGAACAGAAAATTATCGTAAATTTGTGGTTATTTGTTATTCATATTATTTCAATATTGAAAGTTGAAGAACAGTATGGTTATTAATTAATACTTGGTATTATTGAGTTTATTGGATACTCTTTTTATTATCTACATACTTTAAATATTACTTTCCTGTCAAATGTGTTTACTTTTTATGCATAATTCCGTAATCACAATAATTGAAGGTATACAAAAATATTCATTACCCTAGCAAAGACATGCAATATCTTATGTAGGATTTTTTATGCATTTTTATTTATTCATGCTTTATAGGGTTGTGTTGAACTAACAAAATGACACTTTCCGGGCTGCTGATTTAAATTATTATTCAAATATTTTAGAGCGACAAGTGGGTACGGTTGTCGTAATTATGACAATTTATAATAGTAATTTTGTCACAGTTTCTGTGATTTCTTTTTTATTTTTGTTTTTTATTACTGGATGTGAAATTCATATGATGGTAAAAATAAATAATTTACTTAACTCCTCAATAACGATTTAAATGTAAGAAAAATATGTTTCACTAATTGTCTCGTAAAACAAGTAGAACTTTTAATACCTAATATTACATCAAAATGAAACACATAAAACTACTGTATCACATAAAAAACATTATTTGTATATATATATATATATATATATATATATATATATATATATATATATATATTATTTGAATTTGTCTGCCCGTCATAAAATTACTATTTATTTCATAATGAACATTTGACAAAAAATTAAAATTTATATCAACAATAAGTAAATTTATTTGACTATAGCTCTTAAGTAGGCCTAATACAATACAAGTATAAATAAACTGTAAATCAGCGTAAGATCCCTGAAAGTTGCACTAAGCGAGTCAAAAATATTCTCTCTTTTGTAAGCTTTCAACTTTTGAAACCAAATTTTCCGAGTTATTATAACGACATTAAACACATATTAACATTAAAATGTTGCTAAAAAAATAAGAGCCAATAAAATATTTATATTTTAAATAATTTTAGACTAAAAATTTACAAAATCATAGAAATTCCCAGGGACATACGCAGGATCATACATAAAAGTAATATACGCTATACAATTTCTCACAATCCACTCACTTGTCTCTAGTTATTTTCACATACCCACGAACGCAGTCGAACATCACTGTTAAACAAAATTAATTTTAAAAACTATAGAAAATTCTAAGAAAGTCAATATTATTTTTAAAACAGTACCTAAAACGGATAAACTCATTTTTTAACTTGAATGGAAATTTATACTTAAAACTATACTTTTTCATATCACCATTATTGGAAAAAAGAAAAATGTCCTAGAACCAGTGATATATTTATGATATAGCATAAATATGATTATAACTTAATATAAAGCTAGTATTTCAAACGTGTAAAAAAATTCTTAGTATGATTTGCTGGAACTGTACACTATCAGTAAAAGCTGATACGAAAATAAGTTAAATCATATTAAAAATATTATGCCGTTATTCATTTCTCTTTAGTTATTATTAATAATAATTTTTAATGCTTTAATATTTCACTATACGGGCTTTTCAAGTATTAAACTGTGGTATATAGTAATAAATCAGACAGATTAGAGCAAGAAATTGTCTATAATAATGTAATATACTAAAGATATTTAAATTATTAATTCCTAAATTTTTATTCCTATTTTTAAGCCTGAAATTAAAATACTTCCTTTATAAAATGAGTAGTATGGCACAAAAATCATAATTATTTATGATTTATGATTTTACTGTCTCAAACAATTCCAAGTTTAAAATACATGGACTAAATATATAAGAATGCACCATGAATATAATGTGATATGTAAAAGCAAAATAACTGTAAAATTAATATGAAAATTTTTTTAATTAATATTTTATCTCTTCTATTTATTTTTTAAATTATTTTATAGTTAACCTAATTATTTTTCCTAATTTATAATGGCATTTAGAGGAGTATTAGTCGACGATGATTATTTTAGTTTGAGCGGTCAAAAATATTTGCATTGATTTCTAACTCTTGCTCCCTCACCGAGAAGAATCGTTACCTCCACCAATGTTTACGACATATCCCCTTTTTCGTGTTCTCCAAGATACACAGACCATAATTTGGAGTTTATTTTTTTAAATACAATTAATTATTATCACTCAATCATGCATGTTTAACCCAATTGACAAATTAACTTCAACTAAAGATTTTAATTAAAACAAAGTGTCTCGCATGTAGCTTTAAATAATTTAATGTTTTAAATAATTTAATATTTAAAAATACAATTTCTTTTACAACTAAAAATTTATATAAACATAATTTTGGTCTCTAATCACTCGTGAAAAGATGTTTTATCTAAAACAGTAACAAAAAAATGGCAAACATATTTATATAAGAGTAAAATGTGTGAGAAATAGGAAATTACACATTTTAAAAATATTTTTCTACTTTAGCTCTATCTAAAACCAATCTATCACAATATTTTCATTACTTTATGGCTTTTATTTGTTTATCGTTTAATTGCGAATAAAACGACACCAGATTTAAAGTTCTAAGTAACTTGGTTCAGTAGCTACGTCAAGATTTGTAAGATCTTGTACAATTTTAATGATTTATGGCGGCCATCTTGAAAAACCAACTTCTGGTTGGCCGATTTTGGTAAACTTTTTTTCCTTCATCAAGACACTATGTAAAAAATCTCTTGTTGGAATTAGGTACAGGTTAAGGCTTTTTTTGCTGTTTTACTCTTCTATTAAAGTACTTATATGATTGCATTAATGGTTTAAAAATGGAAACTTACATTATATACTAAAATGGCCATATCTCGGAATCTAATGACGATATAATTATGATTTATGAATCAAAATGTTTGTATATGAATGCTCTTTCAATTTAATTATAAATTATAACAATATTATATGGTTAAGTGTTTCAAATATAAAACAGTTGAGTGTCCAAAAGAAAACGAAAAACATTTTTTATGTTTTTAAGAAATTGTGAGTGACGCTGCTACTTTGTTTTCAATAAAATATAACTTATAACTGTTCCTTAGTTTGTTCCGAACAAAATGACACCAAAGTGAAAGCTCAATGTACATTAGTTGGCGAATTACAATGAAAAAAAAACAACCTGTGGAAGGAGTAAGAAATTTCAGTAAAATAAAAGTCGCCATCTTGAAAAAACCAACTTCCGGTTGGCAAATTTTGGTAAACTTTTTTTTTCTTAACAAAGAACTTTCAAACATTCAAAAACAGTAAAAAAATTGCTTGTTGGAATTTGTTTAAGGTTAAGGCCCTTTTTCGCTAGATTTACCCTACTAGTGCAATATTCCATATTTACAACTTATATTTCCAAATTTCCATCTTCCATCTTTTCCAAAATTGCGCACCTGAACTCTCTTGCGCTCCTGCATGCAGTTCTCTTTTGATTTTTTTTGCGAATTTCTGGTCGTTGCCTCTGATATTGAAGTTTCTTCATTAGATCCAATCTGTTTCGTATTCGTCTACCGAACATGAGCTCATATGAATGAGAATGAGAATGAGAATGAGAATGTTTATTTCCAGAAAGCATGTATGTACAGGCACAAGGAAAACGTCATGAATTCAATAAAAGAAAAACTTAACCTAAGATAAGCGACACTCAACGACAACCAAAAATACTGACCCTGAATTGGCCCTGCAAAGTCTATGTGTATACGTTGCCAAGGGCCTGATGGGGCCAACCAAGGATGGACATCTACTTTATTGGGTAGATTTTGCTTCATACAACATGAACGGGAAGATTTAACTAGATATTCTATGTTACGGTCAATGTGTTTCCAGTAACAAAAACTTCTTGCAAGATTCTTCATTTTTACTACACCTAAGTGTCCTAAATGAAGTTCGTTTAGAACCTTACCTTGTAATGATTCAGGAATTACAACCCTTGAACCACGAAAAATGCAGCCATCATGTAGTGAGTACTCATTATTATTCAGACCAATGTGTTCTATATCAGAGCCTTCTTGAAGAGCCCTTAAAATGGGCTGTAAGTATTTATCGTTCTCAGTCTCCTTTGCAATGTTCTCATGTGTTACGGGCATTGTTTCAATTTGGTTCATGAAAAAGGCTTCATGTTGATCTATTAGGTTTGTTGATGGATGTTCAATCGGAAAACGTGACATGTAGTCGGCATTAGCATGTGATTTCGTGTTCTTGTACTCAATAGTATAATCGAAACCAGAGAGAAAGTGTGCGTAGTTAAAAATACGTGTAGCAGTCATAGTAGGCAAGGTCCTGTGTGGGTCCAAAATTGAAACGAGGGGCTTATGATCTGTTATGAGGATAAACTTTCTGGCATAACAATATTGATAGAACTTTTTCAAGCCCCAGTATATGGCTAGTGCTTCCTTATCGATCTGGCTGTACTTTTTTCACTTACAGTGAGGGATCGAGAAGCGAACGAAATGGGTCGTTCAGAGCCGTCTTTGTTGCGGTGGGAGAGGACGACTCCTAATCCGATAGGGGAAGCATCAGTAGCTAGCACTAAGATTTGATCAGGATCGAAATGGGCAAGTACTCGGTTACTAGCTATTTCAGCTTTAACCTTCTCAAAGTATTTATCACATTCTTTGGTCCATACGAATTTAATGTGAGCTTTTAACAGGTTGTAGAGTGGATTCAAGATTGCAGTTAAGTTAGGTATGAATTTCTGGTAATAGTTGGCCAAACCTAGAAATGTTCGTACCTCTGATACATTTGACGGTCTCTTTGATTTTAGGATTGCTTCCACTTTTTCCTTGTTCTTGTGTAGAACATTTTGATCTATTGTGTGGCCAAGGTAGTTGATTGATGTTTGGAAAAACGTGCATTTGTCTTTATTCAACTTAAGATTGTTTTTTCTGATAACGATCAAAACACGTTCTAGTCTCTGTAAGCTTTCAGATTCAGTCGAGCCTTGGATGATGATGTCGTCGAAAAAACACTGAACACCATCAATTCCAAAAAGTATTTTGTCCATAAATCTTTGCCATAAGGCAGGAGCAGTTTTGATTCCGAACATTAGACGATTCACCTTATTCTGTCCCTTATGAGTACTGATTGTTTGTAGTAGTGAACTTTCTTGATCCATAGCCATATGTAAATATAATGCAGTCAATTAGTGTTTACCATAGGAAAAAATTGGGGTAGTTTTGATTTCTTTTGTTTCTTATGTTTTTTGGGGTGCTGAATCCGAATCTGAGGTTTGCTAACAAAATTTCTTGACGGAACATTGTCAAAAATGAAAAAAATGTTAAATTTTTTTATTTTTTTGTAATTTTTTGCTTATAACTCAAGAACTATTAACTTTTCGTAAATAATGTATATTATAAAAATTAAAGTACACAAAGTTTGCTACAAAATGCACCCCCTATTTGTTATTCTCCGATGAACCGTTTGGGCTCCAGGGCTGTTTGAATATTGGAGTTTTAGCGAATTTACCTATAGGGAATACGCTCTTACGGTAGTAGTCACGGTAAGACCTAAGACCGGGACCATGTTACTTTTTCGTGTTGAGGTCCCCCAAAGCCAAAAACACCGTTCATTCAAACTGATATATATGTATATATATATTATATATGTATATATGTATATGTCAGTGAACACGACAACTTTTGAACCGAAACTCCGATTTTGATAAAATTTGGTACAGGGGTGTAAGGCAGCATTTACTTGATCGAGTTTGCAAACCAGAATGATCGACCTACCGGAAGGGGTAGTTTTGGGGGGTTTTGTACCCCAAAAATGAGTTTTTTGCATTTTTCATCAATAATTTTTAAAAATATTTAATTTTTATTTTCACCATTGGATTCAGCTCAAAAAAACACACAACTTAGTATTTTTAAGCTTTGCTCTATCTCATTTGGTTACTGAGGTATTAAAAAGTCAAAAACAGTTCATTGTATTTTGGGGCTCCAACATTAATCTTATGGAGAATAAGGATGTGTTAATATTTCACTTATTAACCAATATTTTTGGAAGAAACTTGGTATTTAGCTTCATTAGGTTGAGATTCAACCATTTATGTTAAAAAATCTTGGTTTTTGTTCTTATCATGGCAGCAAACCTGCATACTCTTTTCCCATGTAAATCATATTGAGAAAAGGAAAACTCTTTTACTTATGGACAGAGATTGATGAAACTTAGTATATATCTTCATATGGTCGAAATATTTTTTTTACGCTAAAATCCTACTTTTAGTGTTCCCCGTGGCAGCATACCTACATACTCTTTTACAATGTGTATCATTAGGAGAATAGTCATTTATATCCCTATTTATGAGCACGTAATGAAATTTTGTTTACGGGTTCATCTAGGCCTAGTCAAAATTAATATTACTAATTTAGAAATTCGCTAAGTAGTACGCAGGTCTGCTGCGACGGGGGGTATTCCCATATGGGTTTGTAAGGAAATATAAGTTAAAACTTGCATAACGAATGTGCATACCAAATTTGATCAATTTCTGTTATTTTTTCACCATAAACCTGATGGGGGAAAGTATATAGGTCTGTCGCTATATGTATTTTGCAAGTAAATAAAGGATATACCTTTTCTAATGAATGTACATAAACAATTTTATAAATATATGTCAATAAATAAGCAAGATAGAGGGTTTTGTTGATTTCCCATAAGAAAACCATGGAAAACTTATATTTGGATTTTCTCCATAACCATATACGCTAAATAAAAAATTCAAAATACCAAATTGTTTGTTTTTTAGAGCTCTTTTAAATAGTTTAGGTTAAATTTGTGAAATTTTATAAACTAAGGTTTAAAAAAGCCAAAAACCAAAAGGTAACCCATTTAAAATCCCATAAAACCCCGTTAATGTTGTCCGGTCATTCTGGTTTGCGAACTCGATCAAGTAAATGCTGCCTTACACCCCTGTACCAAATTTTATCAAAATCGGAGTTTTGGTTCAAAAGTTATCTTGTTAACTGACATATACATATATACATGTATAATATATATATATATATATACATATATATCAGTTTGAATGAACGGTGTTTTTGGCTTTGGGGGACCTTAACACGAAAAATTAACATGGTCTCGGTCTTAGGTCTTACCGTGACTACTACCGTAAGGGCGTATTCCCTATAGGTAAATTCGCTAAAACTCCAATATTCAAACAGCCCTGGAGCCCAAACGGTTCATCGGAGGATAACAAATAGGGGGTACATTTTGTAGCAAACTTTGTGTACTTTAATTTTTATAATATACATTATTTACGAAAAGTTAATAGTTCTTGAGTTATAAGCAAAAAATTACAAAAAAATTAAAATTTTTCACATTATTTCCATTTTTGACAATGTTCCGTCAAGAAATTTTGTTAGCAAACCTCAGATTCGGATTCAGCACCCCAAAAAACATAAGAAACAAAAGAAATCAAAACTACCCCAATTTTTTCTAGCGAGGGGAACTTTTGAATACAAATTTACTGGATTAATATGCGTTACTGATATCAAGAGTACAGAAGTATTTTCCTCCGTTTATTTTTGCAAAAATGTCCTCAATACGAGGGATCGGGTATTTTATATCCTTAATTTGTTTATTTAGCGTCACCTTGAAGTCGGCACAGATTCTGACCTTGCCACTGGGTTTCACTACTGGAACGATTGGAGTTTCCCAGTCACTTTGGTCAACTTTAGTTATGATTCCTATACTTTCCAATTTGTCCAGTTCTTCTTCTACTTTAGATCTTAAGGCATACGGCACTAGGCGAGGTTACATGTAAACAGGCTTTGCATCTTCAAGTAGTTGTATATGTCCTCCAACATCAGGAATAACACTCATTTTTTAATCAACCATTAATAATATTGAACTAAAATGTAAAACATCATAACAATAATAAATATCATATGATATTGACAATAACTCTACACAGACAGATATTGATACGCTATAACCTTAACAATTTATTGTCGTATTTTTTTATGTAAACGTTTAGAACATGAATCTTTTATATAGTCTTTTGTATTTCGCAAATGTAACATAGGATATTACAGTCTGAAGAAAAATGTAAAAAATATTTCCAACTTAGGATTAGTGGAAATAATATCCTTATTGTATTAAAGGAGTAATTTTCTGTGGGTTAAAGAGATTACTAATTTTTTTTATTAATTAGTAACAGCATCCATTTTATTTATACCCATGCTAAATAAAAAGTGATACAAGTTTAAGTTAAAGTGATGCAAGTTAAATATCGCACCAGTTAGTAAGATTGTTGCTCGAGGGGCAGCGAAATATATGGAAAACGTATGCAAAGCGGTCAAATATGAATCGTGGAAGTAGTGGCAAAGTAGGGCTGCTGGCTCAGGTCAATGACCCCTGAGGAATGCTGACGTCACCAAGGTCATTGATGTCACGAATGACGTCATCGATGACGTCATATCTATGACGGAATAGGTATGACGTCACAGAAATGACATCATGACGACGTCATCACCGCTGACTTCACCATAATGACGTCACTGACGTAATTAAGGTCAAGGTCACGTGGAAAGACAAAAAAAATTTTCTTTGCACTTTTGTGGTTCCTTGTATCCGGCTGCGGAGCGAAAATCCACAAAGAACCACAAAAGTGCAAAGAAAAATTAATTTTTCCAGTGACCCGACCGAAAAACCTACCAAATGTGACGTACGGCATTCCTCAGAGGCCATTGACCTGAACCCAGCAACCCCACTCTTAAAACTAAAAAATAAATAATTTTTATTTCCACTTACCCACTGGAGAAACCCGAAGCCCAACTGGAAACAAAATTGCGAACAGCCGACGGTGGTGGTGTCATCACCGCGCGGGAGCCGGACGCCGACTGACCGGACAGCACCGTGCCGTCCGGGTACTAGACCGTGTGGTGGGGGGTAAAGTGGTCAGATGCAAAAAAATAAAAAAATAAAATATTTTTTCCAACAACTCATTCGAGTTTGTCCTTTTGCTGGACCTCCGTTACTCGGAGTGGAAATATTTATCAAAAAAATAATTTTTCTATTAATTCTTAAGTGACCTTGACACTTAGTCTGGAATTGGAGTCACCAGCGTTATTTTACTGACAAAAGTTAGCTCGTCTAAAAGTTTTTGAAACATTTTATCATTCATAGTGATGTTAGTGTCCCTTGAGTAAAATTTTGGATTATTCCTAAAGCAGCGTTTCATTTTTGTTAAAGTGGAAGTTTTGGACACCCTAACAGAATTATTTTGCTTGGCCAGCAAAAATTTAATCCTTAATAATTTTTCTCGCAAAGTTTCAGCCATCGCTGCGTCTCACAGTAAGGTTAGTATAATACTGAAAAACTCAGTGAATTGTTGCACCTAAGCTGGAAGTAGTGGGGGAACAGGGCTGTAGTGGGGGGTATGAGTAGTGGTGGTGGTAACGCGGTCTGGTGTTGCTATGTCTAGAAACAGTTTGCTGCGAACTGCCCAAGTATTAACACGTACTGTGTAGAAAAATGATAGCGTGAATTGTACAAAAATTAAGTCCAAGAAATATTTATTGTAAGACTTATAAAGAGGTATATCTAAAAGAAAAAATAATTTTGTACAAGATGGGCATGGTTCAGTTTTGCAGCTAAGTCCAAAACCCACCAGTGTAGAATAAAATTTAATCATGAGAGTAAAATTTTTAAAAACATTTACGAAAATATTAGTAGACTTGTAGAGCTAAATAAAAATTAATTTTGTAGCAAACAGGTAGCGATATATTTTGCTAAGTCATATAATAAGAGAGAATGATGTAAAAAAATTAAAATTGTACTTACAGAAAGTCCGGTAGCGTTGAGTCGCAGCGTATACCTTGTGTCGAGGAAGACGGCCGGCGAGTAACTGACTTGTATCGAGAGAGAGCCAAGACAGCAGACACGAGTTGGTTACATAAGTGTTACGTAATCCGCAAGCGACACTGGAGACAACATTTAATTTTGTTCCCAACCAACACTGACTGTAGGTTACGCTGAGAGATACAAAATAAATTATTATTTTATACTACATATATCTTGGACTGAAAATATTCTAAGTCCCACGAGCCCCCCCCCCCCCCCCCGGGGGTGGGTCCGACCGGTCGAGCCCCCCCCCCCCCCGGGGGGTGGGGGTGCCATACCCTAAGGCGCCATTGTGGCACTTTACCGCTGTCACGTATAGTATAATGAGATCCGGCTAGTTATGTATTCAGGTGTAGCTCTTGGGGATTGTCCAATGCCGCAAACAAGTACGTGTCGAGGTCCGTACGTGCCGAGGTCCGGCTGTTTATGTAACAAGGTCCGGTTCCCCCACTCCTGGCCTGCCCACCTTGGTCTTTTCCGCCTAACCATCGTCGCAGTTGTCTTCGAACAGTCCAGCTGGTTGTTCGGAGCGCTGTCCTATAGGATTCGCAATGTAATGTTGGCGCCGCATTATATTGGGAATTCTTTTCTAGTCTAAGGCATGGCATGTGTAGTGTTAGGAAATAATTTTATTTTGTGCTTGCTGCTTGGTGCTTGGTGTTGGTTGTGATTTAGTAAAAGTGTTTTGCAGTGAAAAATATTTTTGTGTGCTAATGTTTCCACAGGTTGGTGTTAGTCTAAGTCTTGTGTTTAGAAAAATATTTCTTTGTATTAACCTTCCACATGTTGTCCCCAAAATTAGTTTTTATAAATTTTGTGGCTTCCTTAGCCTATGTAAATAGTTATACTGTTAGGTTTGAGGCTTAGAAGCCTCCGTAAAATTAATTTTTTTTCGAGGCTTAGCATGCCTCAAGTATTATTTTTTAACAACAATAGTATGCCACTTTACGAGCCTCGGGGTTGGCCCCTTGGTATTCACCGTTAGGCCTAGTGCCAGCGGCGCTGCTGGACCTCATCACTCGTCACTGGCAACATACGGGTGGTTGGTATCCTTCAGCACAAAGTGTCGGCCCTGACACTGACCGGTACGTTAGGCTTTGCTTTGCATTAGGCTTCATGTCAGTGTACTGGTTAAGATGGGGTCCAGGTCATGATTAGCATGACCTTATGATTCCCGTTAGGGTAACTAAAATTATTTAGCATGTTTCCCTTGTGGAAACTCAAAATTGAGTAAAAATTATTTATTTTTTGTAACATCAATGTCCTCTATGTTTAAGTTTTGTATTGTAAAATATTTCTTTGTACTAATCTCCCACAGGTTGTCCCCAAGAAAAATAATTCCTAAATTCGTATATTGGAGGATTAGCCTCCGTAAATTGGCAGTTAAAGTGTTAGGTTTGAGCCTTAGAAGCCTCCGTAAAATAATTCCTTTTCGAGGCTTAGCACGCCTCATTAATTATTTTTTAACAACAGTAGTAAGGCGCTTAACGAGCCTGGGGGTAGGACCCTAGGGATCGACCCCTAGGCCGCCGTGCCAGGGGCGCTGCTGGGCCTCATCACTCGTCACTGGCAACATACGGGTGGTTGGCACCCTTCAGCAAGAAGCGCCGGGTCCTGACACTGTCCGGTACGTTAGGCTTTATGTCAGCGTATCGGTTAAGGTGGGGCCCAGGTCATGATTAGGATGACCTTATGATTCCCGTTAGGGGAACCAAAATTATTGTAGCATGTTTCCCTTATGGAAACTCAAAATTAAGTAAAATTATTTTTTATTCTTCACCTCCCCCTAAGTTGTGAGATTCCCCCGAGGCCTTTGACCGCCGGCGGTCTTAGGCCTCGGGGGAATTTCTTTTTAATTGTTGGATGATCTTGAACTACATTTTTGTGTGAATAAAAAATAAAAATTTTTTTGTTCCACATGTAGTCACAGTCAGCCAACACTTGGCGGATTTTTGCTAAAGTCCTGAGAGCTCGCAGGACTTATAGCGATATGCGTAGAAGTGTTGGTTGTCTGAGCTGTGGATAAAAATTGTATTTTATGTTCACACAGAAGTAAGGGTAGCAGCCATCCAAGAGTTAAAGCCCTAGGGGTAGGTGACCCCCCCCGGGGGAGGGTCCGACCGCCCGAGCCCCCCCCCCCCCGGGGGAGGGTCCAACCGGCCGAGCCCCCCCCCACGGGGGAGGGTCCGACCGGCTGACCCCCCCCGCCCCCCCCCCCCCCGGGGGAGGTGGAGGTGCCGAGCTAGTAGTGTAAAACTGTAACTCCCAGGACAAGTTAAAGTAGTAGTGCCAAATTGTTACCACCGTCACAAATCGATCGTAAAATTTTGAATAAGGAATATTTTATTTTATTTTTTACTTCTCGATTTCTCCCCCACCAGTCTACCACTTAGGTACCTTTGAAGCAAGTTTGGTTCATCTCATTCTCTGTCGAGCTGTGAAGTTGTTGACATGGATGTTCCACCGCTTCAGATGTGGCATAAACATAAAGGTATATTTAGCACAGTGGTATCATGTATGTATTTTAGTAATGATTAGGTTAGAATTTTTTTTCAATTTGTCGGTCTATGACAAGTCTTAAACTTTGAAATTTTAAGGATGAAAAAAATACTTGTAAGTATTTAAAATATAGGTAGCACCGTTTTAGTGCTACCTTGAATATAAATTTTAAAGATATAAATTTTGAAGTTTTTTATGCTGATATTAATTTTATCTTTTTCGAGCTAATCCCTGGACAAGTTGAAGTAGTAGTGGCATATTGTTTACTGCCGTCTCAAATCGATTGTAAAATTTTCAATAAGGAATATTTTATTTATTTTTTTACTTCCCGATTTTCCCCACCAGTCTACCACTGAGGTACCTCTGAAGCAAGTTTGGTTCATCTCATTCTCTGTCGAGCTGTGAAGGTGTTGACATGAATGTTCCACCGCTTCAGATATGGCATAAACATAAAGGTAATATTTAGCACAGTGGTATCATGTATGTATTTTAGTAATGATTAGGTTAGAATTTTTATTTTCAATTTGTTGGTCTCTGACAAGTTTTACACTGTGAAATTTTAAGGATGGAAAAAATATATGTAATTGTTTAAAATATAGGTAGCACCGTTTTAGTGCTACCTTAAATATACATAAATATTTAAGGGTACCTTGGGCGTGGTCACCCAATGGGGATATAAGGCGGCCGGGTTGCACGCACTTCTCATTTTAGCTCCAGCTCATGTGCTGACTGGTTCTGAAAATGTCTTGTTGTATACCTTATGATCCTTCGTACTATAATCTGCTTGGTATTAATAGTATTACAGACAATGAGCAGAAATTGTATAAAAAATTTTGTTGTTTACTGGATAGAACGCAAAAACTACCGCCAAATACTTTCACCTACAAGCTACCCCTGATAGACAAGGATGATGTAAGCAAACTATCATCAATTCAAGTGAAGTTTCTGGAAGAAAAAATTCTTGTTTGTGTAAGAGAAGTGTTTCATAATGAATATTCAAAAAGATTGGCTTTTGACTTTATTAAGGAACATGCAGGACATGAAAAAGAACAGTATCCAGGATTATATTATTTATATCCTTTTGAGAATGGAGCAAGTGTAACGGTAGAAATAAGTATCAAGCTAATGTAATTCTCCCAACCAAGTGTTAAACTAGGACTTGAACTTGGATTTGATTGAGGTTTTGCAGAACAGAGCGGGAAACATTATTCCTTTTCTAAATTATTTCTTCACCCTCTTGAAATAAAAGATCAGAACACCCCTCATGTTGGAGCAATATTGGACAGAATGTTGTTGTGTAAAAGACTTATATTTTGTAGTAGATAATTATTTTTGGACACTAATGATGACGAGAATAGCAGTGATGAAGTTTCACCTTTGTAAATAACTTTTTTGTTTTGCATTATTACAAAAAATCCGAAAAAAATTATAAACTGTAAAGAAAAGAAAAAAAAAGAATATGAGCGGGGGATAGAGCAGCAGATGCTCTATCCCCCGCTCAAAATAATAATTTCCGATAGCCTTTACCCACTTTTGCGAATTGATTGTGGTGGTGGGTGAGAGCATTAGTGGTGGGGGAAACGTCATATATACGGGTAGTCAAGCCTCAGTCTCATTTGGTAAAAAAGAGGGAACGCTGGATCGGATGTGATGGTAAGATTGACTTTATAGCAAATACTTTAGCACTGCAATATGTTAACAGGTTGCTAATGGTTAGGAAATATTTTTATTTTTATACTTGCTGGTTTCTTTAATCTATAATATATACAGCCCTATGTGTAACTGACTGACTCACTGATGATAGTAATGTCCTGAAGCGACCGTTTAAGATAGAGACTTGCAATTTGGCATGGACATTCTTTGAGATGTTTCAATTTAGGGAAAATCATAAAACTACGATTTTTTTACTTTTAAACTATAAAAAAGGTAAAAAATATAGATTTGTCGGTAACGTAGTTCAGCCGTGTGAGCATATATCACCGTTTGGGTAACGTAGATCTTGCAGGTTTAGTTCTCGCTCGTGTTTAATTGATCTCTTACAACTACACCCGTGTTTGATACAAATATTGTATTTCATACGAACATGAACATCTTCATGTACACGACGGTGATTCGATGCATTGAGAGCGGGTTATTTCACCAGGGTAATACTAGCTTTGATTTTATTATGCCCAAAAACTACAAATTTTCAACTTTCAAATTATAAAAATACCGAGGTGTCGGTAAGGAAGTAGGTTGGTTCTTAAAGATATCGCTTGGAGCGCTATATGATGTCTTTTAACTACACCTCTTCCTGATAATTACTCTCAATTGGGTGCATAGTTGTTTGCGTATGGTTTTCCTTCTGATTGTTGTGTTATTATTGAAAATGAAGTTTACTGAATCGAAAGCGTATATTTACATTTAGGTGATGTCCGCTATGATTCTATAATATATACAGCCCTATGTGTAACTGACTGACTCACTGATGATAGTAATGTCCTGAAGCGACCGTTTAAGATAGAGACTTGCAATTTGGCATGGACATTCTTTGAGATGTTTCAATTTAGGGAAAATCATAAAACTACGATTTTTTTACTTTTAAACTATAAAAAAGGTAAAAAATATAGATTTGTCGGTAACGTAGTTCAGCCGTGTGAGCATATATCACCGTTTGGGTAACGTAGATCTTGCAGGTTTAGTTCTCGCTCGTGTTTAATTGATCTCTTACAACTACACCCGTGTTTGATACAAATATTGTATTTCATACGAACATGAACATCTTCATGTACACGACGGTGATTCGATGCATTGAGAGCGGGTTATTTCACCAGGGTAATACTAGCTTTGATTTTATTATGCCCAAAAACTACAAATTTTCAACTTTCAAATTATAAAAATACCGAGGTGTCGGTAAGGATGTAGGTTGGTTCTTAAAGATATCGCTTGGAGCGCTATATGATGTCTTTTAACTACACCTCTTCCTGATAATTACTCTCAATTGGGTGCATAGTTGTTTGCGTATGGTTTTCCTTCTGATTGTTGTGTTATTATTGAAAATGAAGTTTACTGAATCGAAAGCGTATATTTACATTTAGGTGATGTCCGCTATGATTTCTATAGTAACTTTAAATTAAGGTCGCTTAATTCTCGGTTGTATTTAAATTATGTCTTTTAACCACACCTGTTCCTGATGAAGTTTTCGTGACAGTTTTGCTGAGCAGTGATCTTAAGCGTTGTATAAACTACGTTAGTGTAAATTTCAGTTTACAGTATATTGTAATATAGCTGTAACTGTAATATAGCATTTGTTTTAAGGATGGTGAAATAAATTTAATGCACGTACTCTAAAGTAATACGAAAATGTTGATTGAAATGTGAGGTTCTCGTTTCGTTTTATTTAAATTCATTTGTTCATATTGGCTATTGCTATTACTCTTGTCTTTTGAGAGACGATTGAGCGTAGTGCTGGAATACTTTGTTACAATATTATATTATTAATTTTATCATTACTATGGTGAGCCCTACGAAGCTTGTGCGAATACTTTAAACATATTATTCTAGTACTGCATATTTTTCGCCGCAGTAACGCCCGTAAAGTAAATGATTAATTGCTAAAAATATTGTAGGTCTTACTACATTTTCTAGACTTTAGTCTTCTCATGCTGGAAAATTTCTTGTAGGTTTTCGCACAAAAAAAACCCTAATACAGTAATTATTCTTAATTTTCTACTATTTGTATGCTGTCTCTCTATATGAATCCCCAGATTGAATATAGCGCTTCAGTTGATAGTTCTGGTGCAGTTTTACTTTGAAGGTTGAACGTGTCCCAACACGTTTGACATCCGGTCTTTGACCTATTTGCTGCCGTCCAATCAGGCTTAGATTTTAGTTTAGGAAACGATTGAACATATCAAGTTATAGAACGATTGAACTTTCCATTCTTACCTTGGCTAATGTTTACCTACTTCCGACGTTTTTTTTAAACCATCTACATATCTGATGACCCATCGGGCTGAGAAATATTATAATAACCAATTGAATTAAACTCAATAGTAATTTTTCTCGCTGCCACTTTGTCCGTCAAACTTCCTCAATGCAGTGCTCTCACCTAAAGTCTCGATTAACCCTATTATTGTTGTAATTTAAAACTATTCTATACTTATCAATTATTGTAACTCTTTCAGTATATTTTAATTTAACCGATAATCCTTTTTTGGCTATTATTTCACAATTGGTTTTTTTTACTACCATTGGTTGAAAATGCATAATGTACGCCGATTTTATGGTTCTTAAGTTGCAACTTTCTTTATTTTAAGACTATATAAAGACTTAAAGACTTCATGATTATAGTACCTAATACCCTGTGATCTATTACATACTACTAGGGCTCTATTTTTATTAATTTTCTGAACTAATATATATATATATATATATATATATATATATATATAACATTTAAAATTGTTAAACTAATAATTTCTGATTTGAATGATAAAATTGTTATCGTTTCTCTATATGGTACATATATGATTCCTGCGTTTCTTGGCCACCCCGTGGCGGAACTGAAGCATCTTAGCCTATACCATTTTTTTTTTATAATTTCATATATCTTGATTTTGTCCCGTTTTTCTTCTATTACATACAACGATCCTCTATATAAACTTATAATTTTATTCCACTTTTATCTTTTCAGAATACAGCTATTATTACCTCAATCATGTGCAATCATAATCGTATCTCCAAATTTTTACACAACTTTTGAGCATGACTATTTACATAGTTCATTAATATTTCACAACTCCATTATATTTTTTACGAATTAAGGGGGGAGTGGGATTATACCATGAGCCGTGAGCAAATTTCAAAGCTTATTATTATTTATTGTGAGTAGTGTGTATTGGCGGCTTCTGTTACTGCCGTTGGAGTTGAGCCCTCAACTAGCCTGTTCATTGTATGAGGTTTTGACAGTAATTTAAGGAATTGGGGCAACCAATTATTGGGTTGGACTCTCCATCAAGCATAACACCTAGAATATTTACATAAATAATATTTATCTCACAGCTCAATTTTTTTTAAAACTATTTACTAAGGAGGAGTATTAAAACCTACTAATAGGAGATTATTAAAGCTTTTTTTACTATCGATTGTGAATTTAGAGTATTAGATAGTTTTGTTACTGTCTCGGCTGACCCGTTCTTCGGTTGGAACTAACCTGTTTAACAACTTGACTTCTTATTAATTTACCAATTTAGGGAAACCCCTAAGGGGCATGGGGCGAAGCCCCATCGAGCCGTAGGCGAGTCTAATAACTATACAACCCGATGTGAAACTGACTGATCATGTATACAAAGTATTTTGGACTTCCGGATGAGCTAGAAACTTGAAATTTGGCACACAGACTAATTGTATCCTAGAACCAAAGGAAAAAATCCCAAATTGGAAAATTTCAAACTTAACCCCCTCAAAAAATAAAAAGGGGATGACATGAGTAATCTGAATATGTAAGGGTTTTCTATTTTGGCTATAACTTTTGAACGAGAGGTCCTAGCTCAAATCTGAGGGGAAATCGTTAGTTGGGAATGAAACGCTCTACAAGTTTAGTCCTTTGACATTTTACTGTATCTCATCCCCTTCACCCCTAAAAAGGGGCGTACTTCCAAGATTTCAAAATTCTTTAACAAAAATTGCACTATTTCAATATTTTTTATTTACTATTATGGCACATGGATGTCAGAAATTTTGTAAATATTATGCCATAATATATGGTCTAAATATAGTAGCATTCATTGGAGGATTTCAATCTAAGTTTAATCCAATACAATCGTAAAAACCAAAAATTCTTGAAAAATTTTCATGTATAGTGTTTGTAAATTAATTTAATCTGTTAAATATAGTGCAATATTGATATATGTTTTTTTCGTTATTGTATTCTATTTTAGACGGTGTACAAATTTGGTCATGTGAAATTTTGCCGTATCTCACCCCCTTCACCCTTAAAAAGGAGCGTACTTACAAAATTTCTAATTTTTTCACAAAAATTGCGCTATTTTGATATTGTTTTATTTACTATTATGGCACATGGATGCATGTAATTCTGTACATATTATTATCTCAAACAGGTTCTATAGTAGTAGTTATTTGCCAATTCCAATCAAATTTTAGTAGAAAAAAGTGTAAAACCACACAATTCCATAACATTTTTTCCATGTAATGTGTTTGGAATTTACTTTAACCCGGTAAATGTATTGCCATTTCGTTATATGTTTTGCACTTATTCTATTCGTTTATAGACGCTCTAAAAGTTTATTCCGGTTAAACTTTGCCGTATCTCAATCCCTTCACCCTTAAAAATGGGCGTACTTTCAAAATTTCTAAAATTCTTCGAAAAAATTGCGCTATTTTGATATTTTTTCTGTACATGCATGCATTTCTATTTCTATTATGACTTCAACAAGTTCTTTCTATAGTAGTAGCTATTTTGCAATTTCTATCGAAGTTTAGTCCAAAAAATTGTTAAATCACGAAGTTCTTCACATGTTTTCATGTAAAGTGTTTGTAAATCACTTTAACCTGGTAAATATACCGCTTCATAGATATATGTTTTGCCACTACTATATTACATTATAGACGGCCTACAAGTTTTGTCCTGTGACACTTTGGCGTATCTCACCCCCTTCACCCTCAAAAAGAGGTGTACTTTCACAAAATCGAATTTCTTTCACCAAAATTGATCTATTTGAATACTTTTCGTTTACTGTTATGGCACATAGATGCCTGAAATTCAGCTACACACACATACCCTTAGCTTTTCATATATAATATAAAACAAAAGTATCAATTTAAACTTTAAATATCAAGAGAATATCTTAAATGCTTTGGACTTTCTAATTTAACTAAGGATTTAATTTAACTGCGAGGACGAGGATAGCGTTGGGGTGGGGGCCCCAACGAGCCTGTTCAGTACTTAAGACTTAGAGCAATTAACAATTAATTTCGGGGCAATACCTTGGGCATGGGGGCGGAGCCCCCATCGAGCCGTAGGCGAGTCTTAAAAATATATTTTCTTTTGGTCAAATGCTTTTGCCACACTTCCTACACGCTAAGACTCATATGAAGTACAGGATTAAGCTGATCTCTCGGGGAAATACTATTCAATTGAAATTTCGGTATCCGTTAATTTACTTTTAAAAGCTTCGATTGGTGGTAGACATGTTTCATCAAATTTTTCTAGTCCGATTATATAATCATATGGACTTGGTGCTAAGGAAAGGAGTGTTTCCATATGATTATATAACCGTTAATTTACTTTTCAAAGCTTCGATTGGTGGTAGACATGTTTCATCAAATTTTTCTAGTCCGGTTATATAATCATATGGAAACACTCCTTTCCTTAGCACCAAGTCCATATGATTATATATAGTCGAACTAGAAAAATTTGATGAAACATGTCTACCACCAATCGAAGCTTTTAAAAGTAAATTAACGGATACCGAAATTTAAATTGAATAGTATTTCCCCGCCAGATCAGTCTTAATTCTGTACATTTTTTGAGTTTTGGCGTGTGGTAAGTGTGCCAAAAGCATTTGCTCAAACAAATATGTTTAAAAGTTTTAATTTTGAACAAGTTGAATGGTAAAAAATAAAAAAAATATTTAACTTTTTAACCTGTTGACATATTATTGAAAGTATTTGTTAGAAAGTTGGTCTTACTACCATCTCTTATCCAGTGTTCCCTCTTTTTACCATATTTAAGGTGGCCTTGACCTATATATTAGTCCTGAATAAAAATTTTATAAAGAATTTATAAAATTTTGTTCTGCGCATGCGCAGAAGGGTTTTTCTAAGGTCACCCCCCACCACCCATTATAAAAGGAGGTCTGCTAACCCAGCGTCTCATTATTGGATGAACCTTTGTGGAGTAAACATCTAAACGCTCTTGTGGTAAAAATGCTTCTTTTGCCACATTTGTGGGGAATTTTTCCCTGATGAACATATTTTGCAAATCCATCTGGAATTGCATAAAGAAGAGGACAAAGTGCAAGTAAGTGAAAACGATTTGGACTCTATTGAAAAATTTTTATCAGAACATCACAGAAGACTGGACGATTGGGAAAGCGAGCTGCAGTTGCTGCAAAGGAGGAGGCCAACCGTCATTCAGTTTGGAGGCGCCGGACCTTCAGGACTTGGAAGAAGACCTACAGCGGACATGGACACGGACACGGACACGGACACGGACTCGGACTCGGACTTGGACATAAACATGGATTTGGATTCAGAATCTGAAGGTAATGGCATAACACATTTACGCACTATCGCATTGGAAGGACCTGTAGTCACACACTTTACAATTAATAATGTTCAATTGGAATTACAAAATTTTATTGACAGTGCAAAACTTTTAGTTAGTAAAACACTAAAGGAATAGCTTAGAAGATTAATTTTTTTTTTAAATTGGACTGGTATTAGACGCTATGTTTACAAACACTGATGGAGAAACATCACCAAGAGGATTTGTAACTAAAAACCGTACTTTAACTTTTGCATCCAATATTGATGATATAATTGTGGAGTGTTTGGAAGAGTTATTGACGAAGCTTCAAGAGCATGAAGGAAGGGAATCTGGCTGGACGCTAACATCAGTGGAAGGTATGGATTTAAGAATACAAAAGCATGGTTATGGTATGAGGGGTAGTAGTTACATCTCTCTACCAAAAAAGATCCAAGAAACCAAAGCGTGTATAAATGACACAAAATTCAAAATTTTGACACGGAATGTTTTAAATATTCAATGCTAGCCAAATATGTTGTAAATAATACTTGTAGACCCGGTGTTGAATATCAAAATGTACAAAATAGATATAATTTTTGTGGTATGGTTTATCCTGTAAATATTAAAGATGTATGTAAATTTGACAAGCAAAACCCCGGAGTTAGTGTAAATATTTTTGGGCTCGATGACAGCAATAATGTGTACCCACTACGGGTTGTAAAGAGGGAACTTCGAAACCATACGAATTTATTGTTGATTACAAAAGATGAAATATCTCATTATGTATATATTAAAAATTTTGATGTCTTAGTCAACAAACAGCTGTCTCGTATGAAGTGTAAAAAAACTTTTTGCAAAAGATGCTTCTGTTTTATAAATAAGGATATAAGGAGAGGTGGTGTCCAGTGGTTGTTGTAGCATCAAAGACTATGCAATGAAAATTACGACTGTAAAATTAGTTTACCACCACCAACCCGATCTGTTGTACAGTTTAATCATATTAACCACCAGTATAGGATACCATTTGTCATTTATGCAGACTTTGAGTCTACACTTGTACCGCTGGAACACCCTGACGGTGAAATTACTAGAAGAACCAAGTACCAGATGCATAAACCAAATAGTTTTTGTTTGTTGGTTAAGTCTACCCTATCTGACCAACACTTGCAAAATTTTGGACTAACCACAACACCAGTATTGTACAGAGGTGAAAATCCTGCCAAATATTTTGTAGATATTTTGTATGATATAGCTAGTAAGGTGGAACAAGTATATGATAAAAATAATATTGTCCCTATGTTACCCCTTGATGAAGAGGAGGAAATCCAATTTTTAAATGCTACAACTTGTTATATATGTAATAAAGAATTTACAGTGGACAATTAAAAAGTTCATGATCACGACCATCTGACCGGATATTACAGAGGACCAGCCTGCAATGCATGTAATCTAAATTTAAAACTTCCAAATTTCATTCCAGTTGTGTTGCACAACCTTAGCGGGTATGATTCCCATTTTATAATACCGGAATTGGGAAGAGACACAGGCAAGATTGATGTGATAGCTTAAACTTTAGAACATTATATTAGTTTTTTTTTTAAGAAAATTGGCAAAATAAAATTAAGATTTGTTGACTCATATAGGTTTATGCCATCAAGCCTTAGCAAACTAACTGATAATTTAAGACGACAGGATTTAAATGAAACAAAAAAAATTGTACCTGCAGACAAATTGGATTTGGTTTTAAGAAAAGGAGTGTTTCCTTATGATTACATCACCGGAATGTAAAAATTTGAAGAAACAAGACTACCACCCATTGAAGCCTTCAAGAGTAAACTGACAGACACGGAAATTTCCATAGAAGATTACAATCATGCCTGTAATGTTTGGAACCAATTGGGAATGACTACCTTAGATGATTATTCTGATTTTTATGTTAAATTGGATGTAACACTTTTATGTGATGTAATGGAAGAATTCCGTAACACATGTTTTTCAGCATACGAATTGGACCCACTCCACTCGTACACATCTCCCGGCTTAGCATGGCAGGCCATGCTAAAATCGACCCAATGCAAACTGGAGCTATTGACCGACATTGATATGGTTTTAATGATTGAATCAGGCGTTCGAGGCGGATTAACCCAAGCTGTGACTCGACATGTAAAAGCTAATAATAAATATTTACCAAACTATGATGAAACTAAAGACTCAATTTTTCTTGGATATTTTGATGCTAATAATTTGTATGGATGGGCGATGTCAAGACCCTTCCATATGGAGACTTCCAGTGGATCGACCCGGACAACATAGGTGACATTATGCAGATCCCACAAGATGGACCGACCGGCTACATTTTGGACTGCGACTTTGAGTATCCTGAACACCTACACGACCCCCACTACGATCTGCCTTTACTAGCCAGGACCGAAATTTCACCCACTGGAAGATGGCCAAAGTTGATGATGACTTTGGAAAACAAAAACAGGTATGTAGCACATTTTTTTTTGTTCAGCAAGCCCTGGAATTAGGATTAATTATCACCAAAATTCATCGAGTTTTAAAATTTTCTCAATCTTGTTATTTGAAACCCTACATAGACTCCAACACCGTGAGGAGAGCAGCAGCCACATCAGCTTTTGAAAAAGATTTTTATAAACTGATGAACAACTCAATCTTTGGGAAAACTTTAGAAAATAAGAGGAAACACAAAATTGTAAAATTAATAAGTGATCCAAGAGCATTAGAAAAACTTGTACAAAAAACAAATTTCGGAACCACTATGATAATTAATGAAAATTTAGTAGCGGTAAGCATGAACAAAACCAAGATTGTTATGGATAGACCGTTGTACATAGGGATGTCAATATTGGATATAAGTAAAAAGCATATGTATGATTTTCATTACAACAAAATGGTACAATATTATGGACGAGAAAATATCGGAGTAGCCTACATGGATACGGACGCACTAATTTATTGGATCAAGACACAAGATATGTATGAAGATCTTCGAACGTTCATACACAAAAATGAGTTTGATTTTTCCGACTACCCAAGAAACAATCCGAACTTCAATGAAGAAAACAAAAAGGTGCTAGGAAAATTTAAAGACGAATGCAACGGAGCTAGCATTGAAGAAATTATTGCACTAATGTCAAAATTGTATTCTTTCAAAGTGTATAAGGGAGAACAAGAAGAAACATCAACCACCAAGAAAGCAAAAGGTGTGAAGACAGGTTACATAAAGAAAAATAAAAAATTTGAACACTACAAAAACTGTTTATTTAACGACACCACCTTAACAGCAAAATTTAACGCCATAAGAAGTGAAAAACACAAACTATACAGTGTTACAGAAGTGAAAAAGCACTATCGGCAAATGATGACAAGAGACATATTATGGATGATAAAATTAACACTCTTCCTTTTGGCCACTACTCTCTTAATCCTATCAACAACTAACCTATTCTTCGTCCCTCTTCGACCCTCTTCGACCTAAATACCTTTTTCTTCCGTAAAAAAATGGGGAACACGGCAAGCCCAAGACCGTGTTCCCCATTTTTTTACATCAATTTGAATGACCTTGACCCAGTTTTAAATATGGTTATAATTGAATAAGAAAAATATTTTTACTTCATCTACCGAAGAGGAAGGATAAGATTATGGATTTAAAACAAAAAATTGTTAATGAGCTTCATAAACCGGCTAGAAGAAAATTTCCCCGAAGAAATACTGTTATAAAAGGAATGAATGATCTATATCAAGCGGATTTAATAGAAATGATTCCTTATAGCAAACAAAATAAAGGATTTAAATATATATTGACTATTATCAATTGTTTTACAAAGATGGCAGATGCTTTACCACTAAAAGATAAAACTGGCAAGAGTGTAACAAAAGCCATGGAAACGGCGATACAGAGAGACAAAAACACCATAAAACACTTACAAACCGATGATGGTAAAGAATATTTCAATAAAGGATTTTCAAATTTAATGAAGAAACACAATATAAACCATTATTAGACTAATTCAGAGGTAAAAGCATCAATAATTGAAAGATTCAATCGAACTTTAAAAGGTGCGATGTACAAGATGTTTTCAAACAGAGGATCGCACGTATGGATTGATATGTTACCAAAACTAATAAAAGATTACAATAACAAGTTCCATAGAACAATTGGTATGAAACCGAACCAAGTGACTAGCAAAAATGAAAAACTCGTATTAAAACGTATAAAAATGAATACTAAACCAAAAGTTGAAAAACTAAAGCCTAAAGTGTTTAATGTTGGTGATAAAGTGAGAATAAGCAAATACAAAGGTGTATTCAGTAAAAGATATCTGCCTAATCTGACAAATGAGGCTTTTACCGTATTTAAGGTACAACCTACAGTACCGGAAACTTACATTTTAAAAGATAATAAAGGACAATTGCTCGAAGGAGGGTTTTAGGGACATGAAATGTTAAAATCCACAGTAGGTGCTGTATATCTCGTTGAAAAGGTGTTACAACGGAAAGAAGATAAAGTTAAAGTGCGATGGTTAGGATTTAATAAGAGTGAAGATTCTTGGATACCTAAAAAGGATCTCATATAATGATGGAGCATCATTTTAGGTTGAACCTTTACAAAGGATGGAGATAATACCGCAAAAGGATAGTTTTCCTATTAATAATATTGATGAACTCACGGTGGACAATTCGGAATTAAACAGTGGCAAACATGGTGTTTTGTTACCAAACACGGTGCGTTGTCTTGTAACCGGTCCATCCAATTGTGGTAAAACAAATGTAGTATTCAATTTGATTACAAACCCAAAAGGATTTCATTTCAATAACTTGTATGTTTTTTCCAAATCATTACAACAACCCAAATACCAATTATTAGAAAAAATATTTAATAATGTGCCAGAAGTGAAATATTACAAGTTTGATGCAAGTGAAAGCGTAATGTAACCGCATGAAGCTAAACCATTTTCAGTTTTTATATTTGATGATGTATCCTGTGAAAACCAAAACACTATTAGGAGTTATTTCGCTATGGGGCGACATAACAATATAGATAGCAATTACATAGGCCAGACTTATAGTAAAATACCAAAACAACCGATAAGAGACAACGCAAATGTGTTAATTGTATTCAAACAGGATGAAACTAACTTAAAACACATATATTACGATCATGTCAATGCGGATATGTCATATGAACGGTTTAAAGACATATGTGGTAAGGCTTGGGCTGAAAATTATGGATTTTTGACAATTTTGAAGGAACAACCACTAAATAACGGCCGATACAGGATAGGTTTTGATAAATTTATATTAATTCACTAACCACTATATCATACAATCATTCTTGTATCATTCTTGTCTTGTGTCTTGCTACAAACATGGTTAACGAGGAAAAGTTAGTAAAGGAAATTAAATCACTTAGTGATTCTATTCGGGCTAAAAACAGGGCGTTAAAGTTAGGTATCAGCGAAAGGGTGAAATTTCTCGAATCTACTTTTAAACCTATTACAGAGCCTTTGAAATAATTGAACAAAAAATTGGCTAAACCTTATTTTCAAGGAGATATTATTGCTCCGATAACAGAATATGAAAGGGAAAGTGTAATATCAGAAGTTATTAGCGATGAGGATCCGGAAGCTTCCATATTTAGTGATAAAACGGCAGAAAGAGAAGATGTATATGCTGGTAGTGAAGAAGAAGTGGTATCTATAGCGAGTAAAGAAGAAAAAACAGAAGGAGAACCATCAAACATAAGCTAATTGGGTGAAAATATTCATACGAAAGGACCTTTAGGAAGAAAATACTTGTTAAAACTGTTAATTGGAACTAATTCTACTAAAAAATACCACAGTTATGGAGCAAGAATGTCCAAAGAAGGTGTAATGATTGGTAATAGCAAATTAGATGTCGATGAATATGATAATATTCACGTAGGTGATCAAATATATAAAGGGACGAGGGGATTATTTGAATTATTATTTCAAAATAAACCTTTACATGCATTGGTAAAAGATGATGATTTGGAAGTGTATAGCAAAATTTTGGAACAAACTAATGCATATAGAAGAAATTCTTTACCTGATGCTCCAATATTTCGAAATAAATCTGTGAAATATAGAGAATTTGTTTCCAAATTGATACCAATTATAAGAAAAAATCCTGTAAAAAGAAGATTAGTTGCATCCACTTTAGATCTAAGTTCCCCAGAACAGAGAAAAAGAAGCAAATCAGTCACCGGTAAAGGATTGATGATGAAACTATACAATACAAACATAATTTATTACAATAATATCAATAAATTGGTGGATAGAATGAAACTAATACATGAAGCCAAAGAAGCGGGTCATACTGGATTGGAAAACGAATGGGTGGCTTTAGTGGATGAACTTAGAAACCGCGGAGTAATCTCATAAAAATGCGTTACTCCCTAAAATGCTATTCAGTTGCACCATGAGTGTCGACAAGTTCGGACGGTATTCCTCGGATGGATTATATTACGCGAGTAACTTAAAAAGAGGTGCTGGTTTACCACAAACACCTGAAGGAGATTATGATATTAGTAATAAAAGGTTAAAAAACATAAAAGATCCCACGGACGAAAACGATGCAATAAATTTAAGAATATTAAAGGAAAAGATATCACCAACATTAAGACTACACAATAACACATATGGTGCAGAAAATCATAGAATTATCAACGTTGGTAAACCAAATCAAAACGGTGATGCAATAAACAAAGGTTATTTGTCATCTGAATTAAAAAATACGTTAAAATTCAATGGAAAAACGTATAGTGCTAACAATAAACTTATATCCAACGTAGATGATCCTAAAGATGAAAAAGACAGCGTGAATAGACGCTATTTACATTATTTAATACCTGAAAAGACAAAAGATGGACTTTCTTTTTATAAATTTGTTATTAACGATATAGGTTATCCAAAAACTGAAAACGATGCTGTAAATTTAAAATATATAAAAGATCATTGTGTGACACGTGATGTGGGAGTTATCGATTGTCTTGGTAATTGTTTGGCGAATGTAAAAGATGGTTCATCACCATCAGATGGTGCAACCATCAGATGGTGCACCATCAGTGGGTCAAATGATGGAAACCTTAAAACAGGAAACAACCTCTTTTGTAAAACGAGATCAAGTATTATCGAAGCAAGGGAATGTATTTGTTCAAGGTAATGAAAAATTTTATTTATTAAAATACAAAAATAATGCTTGGGATTGCATGAATGAAAAGTTATGAAATATAGGATTTGGTTATAATGCTCAAGATGCAGCTGCTTTATCACAAACCGTACATCTAGATCCAAATAATCACTTTGCATGGTTTACATGTAATAATAAAGTGATAAAACACTTGAAAGAAGGAAGAGAAGCAAATGATGCTGCAACTGTAGGACAGGCTATCACAACATCACAAATGGATAGTAAAGTGTATACTTGTAATAATAAACGTATAACAGACCTTAAAGACCGTGAACATGTGGATAATGCCGTCACTGTTCATTTTCTTGTAAAAGTTTTAGGTAATGCGTTATTTGATTTACACAATCATTTTACACCGGCAATTCTTCAAGGAGGATCAGGTCATAATACTTGGGCTGAATCCGCGAGAGGTATTGGATTAAACGGGAAATTTTTAATAAATACTTTACTAACCCTAATACGCAAAAGTTTAGATCATCAGGGGTGATATTGATATTTAATTAAATAACACCATAAATTACATCATTTATGTGCAACCTGTCATAGAGGTAACACATAGGTTACGCTTTTTGAAAATAAAAGACAATCATGACGTTTCATTACACCAGTTCATATCGAGACACTATACGGAAAGGAGGCGGTATCACGTCCACAGTGGTTTCTCTGTTAAGTAAAGCTTTAAATCGAATTCCAGTAGGATCTGTCGTAAATATAGCAATAGACGCTTTACCATACGAATTTCACATACCGGGAGGTTATCAGTATTGCGGACCAGGAACTAAATTGAAAAAAACGACTGGAAAGAGGCGATCCAGGCATAAATAAGTTAGAACAGGCTTGTAAAGAACACGATATAGCATATTCCACATTTAGCGATACAAAAAATTGATCGATAGCTGATAAAAAGCTCGCGGATATAGCTTGGCAACGAGTAAAGTCTAGTGACGCTAGTATTGCAGAAAAAGCAGCAGCTTTAGCGGTAACAGCAGGTATGAAGGCTAAAACAGCGGTAGGAGGTGGAAAAAGGAGGAGAAGAGTGAAAAGGAGATCGGCAAAGACAAAACATGGAGGGAATATTAGAAGAAAACGACGATCCACCAGAAAGGGTAGCAAAAAACCAACAGTATGGTCAATGGTAAAAAACGGGGCAGATCTATACCTAAGACCATATCGTGCATATTAAATAAAAGAAATCAATTAGTAATACCACATAAAGCGTTAACAAATATTGAATTATTTAAATACATTTCATGTTTAAAAATACCTTTTTTTCGCGGTGTCTTTATGAAAGATGATTTACCAGTTAAAATGTGGAAAAACGAAACCGGCATTGTAAATTTAGACAATTCAGAAGGTCCTGGCACTCATTGGGTTTGTTATAAGAAATTAGGTGATAATATATATTACTTTGATAGTTTTGGCAATTTACCACCACCTAAAGAACTTGAGCATTACTTTAAATCTGCTAAAAACATATATTACAACTATAAAAGAGAACAACCTGATAACACTTTAATATGCGGCCATTTATGTTTGGAATTCCTAGTTAAAAGTATCAGTCACAATTGAGATGTCTTCCTATACGGTATCATTAACAGGAAAATCGTCCACTTTACGAAGTATCCTTTTTCCAGCGTTACGCTTGCAAAAAGGAAGATTTTGGGAGGCGGCACTGTTGGATTTTACAACTTACAACTCTATTCCCAATGTTACGGAAGATAAAAATAACTTATTGCATTACTATAAAGGGAAAGATGCCAGTGGGAAGTTTACAGAGTTAGAAGTTTGCAGTTTACCCACAGGTTCTTATGAAATTGATCATATTAATGAATTTTTGCAAAATAAAATGGGAAAAGACAATATAACATTAAAAGGTAATAACAATACGATGAAAGCTGAAATTAACTCCAAATATTATATAGATTTTACTCAGGAACACTCAATCGGTGAATTGTTAGGATTTCCCAAAGATGGGCCAATTTTAGAACCAAATCAAACACATTCCGGTAAACAAACTGTAACGATATTAAAAGTCAATAGTATAGATATAACTTGTAACATTATACAAGGAGCTTACAGAGATGGAGCAAATACTCATATAATACATACTTTTTACCCCAGTGTACCTCCAGGATTTAAAATTGTTGAAAAATCACAAAACCTAGTATATCTGCCGTTGAACACCACTTTCATTTCAGACATCGTGTTGAACGTATTGGATCAAGACGGTAACTTGATAGATTTCCTAGAAGAGCCGATTACAGTTAGATTACATTTAAAATCGACACTTTAATACAAAAATCATGGGTTTATCATTTAAAAGTGGACAACCTACGGGATACCGCATTAGTAGCTCTTCAGCTGTGGAGGAGTTAACACGCGAGAACATACGTTTCTTAGAAAAGATTGGTTTAAAATTAACCTATAATGGATATACTGGATATAGCGCAGGGTCCAACATTCGACGAAACCCTATGGGAAAAAGAATATCACACCCACAACCCTTACACTTAATCGAAATTGAACAATAACGATGAAATTCGTATTCCTATACAACATCAAGACATTTACACACTACCATGTGAAAGTTACTTGTATATCGAAGGAAAAGTAACAAAAAAGGACGGTAGTGTAGGTACGGTAGTTCCATTTATAAATAACGCAATGGCTTTCTTGTTTGATGAAATCAGATATGAAATATCAGGTGTTACAGTAGATTCCACTAAAAAAGTTGGTATTGCAACAACTTTAAAAGGATTAACATCTATATCACCGACTGATACTAATTTATTAATACCCGCCGGATGGGTTGAACCTACAATTGATACAATCACCCCAAATTCAAAGGGATTCTTTGATTTCTACATTCCATTACGTTTATTGCTTGGTTTCGCTGAAGATTATAGGAAAATAATATTAAATGTTCAACAAGAATTAGTTTTATTGAGATCTTCAAATGATAAAGATATTATTAAAGATGCGAGTGGTACAACAGATGCGACTTTAGAATGGAAATTAACGTTGGACAAAATCGTATGGAGAGTTCCACATGTTAAATTAGCTGACGAGCATCGAATGCTACTATTAAGAAAATTAAAAGCTGATCGTGATATTGTTATTCCATTTAGAAGTTGGGAATTTCATGAACATCCCAGTTTACCTACTACGGATCGACACACTTGGACTGTTAAAACATCAAATTATGTGGAACGGGCCAGATATATTATATTTGGTTTACAAACGGCTAGAAAAGACGATATTACTAAACATGCGGGCCAATTTGATCATTGTGACTTGAAAAATATTAAAGTTTATTTAAATTCACAATTTTTCCCATACGACAATTTAAATGTATCGTTTGCAGATAAAAAATTCAGCATACTATACGATATGTATGCGAGATTTCAAAATTCATATTACGGTAAGACAAATACGCCTTTGCTTTCACCAGAAAAATATTTAGATAACTACCCAATAGTAGTAATCGATTGTTCTAAACAAAATGAATCGGTAAAGTCATCAAGTGTGGATATAAAAATAGAAATGGAATTTGCCAAAGCCATACCAGCAAATACTACCGCATATTGTTTAATTTTACACGATAAAATTGTCACTTACACACCTTTGACAGGAATTGTTAAAAATGTTTTATAAAAACTCGTTTTTGTAAAATTTCAATAACGGGCGCGATTATAAAAGCGGAGCGCGCAGGTCGCTCCTGATCAGTTTGTTGCCTGACATCGTATGGGTAGCATCATCTTCAATATGGCTTCTACTAGTGTTACAACGGAATGCGATATAGAAAAAGAAATTTCAGAATTTTTGGACATGAATGGACAGCAACACGGCGCAGATCAAGAAGGAGAAGAAAAAGGTAAAAAGAAAAAATATTTGTCCAAGAGGAAGAGAAATGTGGAAGAAAATATTTCACCAAATATTTTGATGGAAGTATTTTTACGAATTTTTTATCCAATCTCTTCAAGTTTGGATAAAAGTGTTTTAATTGGAGTTATGAAATCAACCGACTATTCACCTACAGTAATTTTAACTCACGGAACAAAAATGATTTTTTTTACAGCCAATGCTTGGGAATCTTTTATGAAACACCTCTATTTGTTGGAATGTTACTTTAATAGCAATATGTTTGGCAGAAAATCAAAAGTAGGACTATTGGATTCAGACTTGGAAATTTATATTATTAAACACCGAGGTGAACATCAAATGAGATTCAGAGATACAACCAAACATGACATAAAAATTCAACTTAACAGAGAAGAATTTTTTATTTTGACATGTGCAACGGAACCCATAACAAGATATTTAAGACAACTAGTATTTTCCAGTTCAATTATTAAAGATTATTTAACAGACACTTTGGATAAACAACCGGACGCACCAATTTTGTATGGACCTGTGGACACTTCAATATTCAACAGAATTCCTCATGAAGTTCAAATGTGGAGACAATTGGAACAATATGTGCAAGAAAAAAATAATTTTTAAAATCGGATGAAGAAACACATTTCAGTGATGAAAAGGAACAAAGTGATGAGAATGACTACAACAAGAATGACCAGATGGAAAGTTAAATAAAATTTTAAAATTTTCACAACATTTTACACTTGAATTGGCAAATTTTTAATAAAAAATAAACTTTTGTGGGTGTATGCCAACCGGGGATGGTGCCCACGTTAAATATACACCAACGCGCCTTCAACTGTACGGCCTGGCATAAATACGTGCCTACCGTGGTGTGGAAAACAGTTGACCTTCCGACACCGTGATGGATAGACGGGTGACCTTTCAAATGGACATGGAAGAAGAAATCAAGTCCAAACCGGGTATTATTGAATTTCAGGCGTTTCGTTTTAACGATGATCGGTTCATTATTAAAGAACTAGTATTTTATGATATAGATAAAAATATTCCTTATACATTTTTATTCTAACCACCATGCTCTTTTTCTTCACTAACCACCAAAGCCGCAACAACAAACCGATGGACTTGGAAATATTTTCATCACATCGATTGGTATGACGGTTTTACAAGTTATTCAGACTTGTATCATATTATGCATCAATTTTCAAACAAATTTACAAATATTTACACAAAGGGACAATCACAATTCTTTTCTTATTTGAAAAGAAAAGATGGATAGAACAATTTACATCAAATCCAGTTAAAGATGTGCAAATTGATAAAAATTTTAAATTTATTTCTGAAAAGGTTTGTATTTGCACACAAAGCGTAGAACATGAAAGGGGCAGGCACTGTGCATTAAAAAACGCTTTAAAATTAGCTACTTACCTGCAAGATAAAGAAATCGGTGGTGGTGGTGGTGGGGGTAACGTCGATTATAAAAGCGAGGAGCAGACCGAGACTTGGCACGAGTATTACTCGAGACTCCGAGACGACAACATCTCAGAGCTAGAAGACAGCGAGGACCTCTAAAACAACCATGGCTTCCAACCAGTTTCTGCAGTCTTTGGTGGAACAATTCAACGCCCACTCCAAGTCTACAATTTCGCCGGTAAAAAAATGTTCAGAGCTGAAAGATGAAAAACATTACATCGTACATGCTATGAAGAAGATGGAAACTACAGTCGGCGAGGCAATCTGCTGCAGCTTGAGCGAAGCACGATATACACCGGGAGATGAAGCAAAATTTCAAATTTATTTGCCAAAAAGATTCGTCCATCTGCTACAAAACGAAGACCTGCGCTCCATTCAACCGGGATGCCTCTACTTGGTGTCCCACGGATCCAGCGGCAGCAACTCCACCGAGCTGACCATCCACATGGCCGACAAGCAGCAGTGTTAAATAAAATTTAAATTTTTCTTGTATCTGTTTGTATTCACTATATAATTTTTGTCATGTAATCTTGTTTGTACTGTATTAAATAAACATTACCAAAAAACAAAAAAAATATAAAAAAACCAAAAAAATAAAAAAAGTAAAAAAAGGCAATATATCAATATGTGAAACAAATAACAAAAAGTTTCACATATTGATATGTTGCCTTTTTTTAAAAAAAGCTCTGGGGTGACCTTGACCTTTGACCTTTGACAAATTAAACAAAATAAAAATATTTTTCAAACAGCAATATGTGTGTGTGTGTGTGTGTGTGTGTGTGTGTGTGTGTGTGTGTGTGTGTGTGTGTGTGTGTGTGTGTGTGTGTGTGTGTGTGTGTGTGTGTGTGTGTGTGTGTGTGTGTGTGTGTGTGTGTGTGTGTGTGTGTGTGTGTGCGTGTGTGTGCGTGTGTGTTTTCCCCCCCACCATTTTGGGTTACCAGCATACAGACTGCAAAGGAGTCCAGTTTAATTGCAACTGTTAAACTATGAGCACCCTATTTGAGCTTTGTGTAAGAAAAATTATTGAAGATCAACAGCTATTTAGCCATACTTTACGATCTAACGCTCGTCAGCAAATTAAAATTTTTATCAAACAGTACAAGCTAGACAACAGAGGTTACAACAGCTTTGGGTGGTACAAGTTTGGTGATGGTACAAAATTTTCTCTAATTTGTGGAAGGGTTGCTGTCTCTAACCCGGCACAATTCCTACAAGATGATGGATGTTTACAATATGGCCATGTAGCTCCAGCTTTAAGTTACGAAACACCTAAAGAACTTTGCGCCATTTGTTCCATCAATATGTTTAGTTGGAAAAAATTTAACCACCTCCCATCAGACAGCGTATAAAGTCCTTCCCCCACCACTATTTCATACTACCTTCAAACAACCATTCTAATATTCATTCTGCCTTTGGACATCACACGGAAAACATCAAGATGGCTCTCATTGTAAAATGCGCAAATTATGAAGAAGTATTTGTAAGAAATCTGCAAGAATTAAACGAAATTGTCCAAGAATTTAAATCACTAATCGAACAGGGATACCGACTAAACATGCAAATTTTTGCATGCAACACAAAATGCACCCTAGGCTTCAGGGATGACGAGCCGCCAAGGTCACCATCATCATCAACTTCCTCGGCCTACTCCTTCAGATCGTCCATGAAGACTCAAGCCAGTCCAAACTTGGAATATTTCTCCTGACTAATATTTATATTTTGTATCCTTACTTTACTTCAATATGCATATTATTGTATTGTAATAAAAGAATAAAAAAAATAAAAAACCTATCTTGCTACAGTTTTGTAGCAAGATAGGATTTTTTAAAACACAAATTGGATGACCTTGAACAGGTTCTAACAAGGTGTAAACGTTACCACAAATTAAAAAAAAAATTATTTCCTAATGGATAACCTTGAAACTTCCCCCACCATTTTTCCTCTTGAAGACCTGAGAAACAACACCAATGTGTTTCATTACATCTTGATCTTTCAAGCTGCAAACATGGATGTTCCACCACCAATATATGAGGCTGATGTAGCAGGAGGACAGAGGAGGAGATGCCAGCATTTGGATCTAGTGGAGTTAATGGAAAGAAGAATTGAAGGAAGGCAGATCAGGAAGGATACCATCATAACACAAAAACTTTTAAAATTTGATCTACTCATGCTCTTAGCCTTACTGATTGCAATCTTCATCTACTTGGTGTACGCATTTTTCTACTGCCTAAGGTGCACACAGTTTGCTGATAAAGGAGACAACTTGCCAGTTTTCAACACTACTCTTTAAATAAAATTTTATTTTTTAAAACTCCAAATGGTTGACCTTGAACATGTCTCAACCTGTCTGGTTGTATCATGAAACAGAATTAATTTTACTTTAAGCAACCCAACCCCCACCACTACTACCACAATTCCAAAAGAGCAATCTTACATGCAAGTCTGACTTCATTTCCAGCTCAGCTACGCTAGCGGTTACACAATGCAATGAAGTGGGAATTACTTGTTAACAACCTTGAACACCTCAAAGAAATTTATCAAAAACTGCACATGTTATTACTTCAACATCCAGGGATGGTAATTAAAATGGATTTGGAATACGACTGTCCAACCATCGACAGTATGGATATACCCGAAGGAGTGGTCCAAAATACAGAAGAAACTTGTTGCTGTGAAAGTAGCACTTCAACAACAAGCACAAGTCCATCCAGCGCATATGAGGATGAAGGCGGATTTTTGTAAATAAAAATTTAATTTTTTTTAAACTTCAAATGGTTGACCTTGAACATGTTTCAACATGTTCAAGAATGTGCATGAAAAATAAAAAAAAATTTCTTCCATCTGACCACTTTACCCCCACCACATAACTGGGTACCTAGGATGCATGGAGCAACTTGGTCAGTCGCTATTCAACTCTTGCAGTGTGCACATCACACTTTTTTCCACTAAATTTACATAACTGGAGTTCTAAATGAAATATTTAGCTAAAACTTACATATTTCACAAGTTTTAAGCCAAACTAAAAATCGCGAAAAAAATTTTTTTTATTTTCATATGGTTCAAAATTTTACAAGTCCCGATGTCACCTAAGAAAACAATTAGAAAAAAATAATTTTTTTTTATATAATAATTCCTTCAGGTGTCCACCCCACAAGACATCAAAATTTCTATCTAATGTTAACCTTATGGCCAATTTTGTATCCAAACCAAAGCAACAACGAATCTAAAAAACTATGGGACCTACAATGTTGAAATTGGGCATGGGCGACGTTCTTTGCTCATAGATGCTCACTAAGAAACGGTTTTGCAAAATTCCATCAGGGCTCCGCCACACCGGACTTCAAAATTTCTATCTAATGTTATTCTTATGGCCAATTTTTTTTACAAATCTAGGAAACAACGAATATTGAAAACCATAGGACCTATGATGTTGGAATTAAGGATGGACGTTCTGCTTTGCTCATAGATGCTCACTAAGAAACGGTTTTGCAAAATTCCATCAGGGCTCCGCCACACCGGACTTCAAAATTTCTGTCTAATGTTATTCTTATGGCCAATTTTTTATACAAATCTAGGAAACAACGAATATTGAAAACCATAGGACCTATGATGTTGAAATTAAGCATGGACGTTCTGCTTTGCTCATAGATGCTCACTAAGAAACGGTTTTGCAAAATTCCATCAGGGCTCCGCCACACAGGACTTCAAAATTTTTATCTAATGTTATTCTTATGGCCAATTTTTTATACAAATCTAGGAAACAACGAATATTGAAAACCATAGGACCTATGATGTTGAAATTAAGCATGGACTTTCTGCTTTGCTAATAGGTGCTCACTAAGAAACGGTTTTACAAAATTCCATTAGTGCTCCGCCCCACAGGACCTCAAAATTTCTATCTAATGTTAACCTTATGGCCAATTTTTTATCCAAACCAAAGCAACAACGAATCTCAAAAACTATGGGACCTACAATGTTGAAATTGGGCATGGGCGACGTTCTTTGCTCATAGATGCTCACTAAGAAACGGTTTTGCAAAATTCCATCAGGGCTCCGCCACACCGGACTTCAAAATTTCTATCTAATGTTATTCTTATGGCCAATTTTTTTTACAAATCTAGGAAACAACGAATATTGAAAACCATAGGACCTATGATGTTGGAATTAAGGATGGACGTTCTGCTTTGCTCATAAATGCTCACTAAGAAACGGTTTTTGCAAAATTCCATCAGGGCTCCGCCACACCGGACTTCAAAATTTCTATCTAATGTTATTCTTATGGCCAATTTTTTATACAAATCTAGGAAACAACGAATATTGAAAACCATAGGACATATGATGTTGAAATTAAGCATGGACGTTCTGCTTTGCTCTTAGATGCTCACTAAGAAACGGTTTTGCAAAATTCCATCAGAGCTCCGCCACACAGGACTTCAAAATTTTTATCTAATGTTATTCTTATGGCCAATTTTTTATACAAATCTAGGAAACAACGAATATTGAAAACCATAGGACCTATGATGTTGAAATTAAGCATGGACTTTCTGCTTTGCTAATAGGTGCTACTAAGAAACGGTTTTACAAAATTCCATTAGTGCTCCGCCCCACAGGACATCAAAATTTCTATCTAATGTTAACCTTATGGCCAATTTTTTATCCAAACCAAAGCAACAACGAATCAAAAAAACTATGGGACCTACAATGTTAAAATTGGGCATGGGCGACGTTCTTTGCTCATAGATGCTCACTAAGAAACGGTTTTGCAAAATTCCATCAGGGCTCCGCCACAGCGGACTTCAAAATTTCTATCTAATGTTATTCTTATGGCCAATTTTTTTTACAAATCTAGGAAACAACGAAAATTGAAAACCATAGGACCTATGATGTTGGAATTAAGGATGGACGTTCTGCTTTGCTCATAGATGCTCACTAAGAAACGGTTTTGCAAAATTCCATCAGGGCTCCGCCACACCGGACTTCAAAATTTCTGTCTAATGTTATTCTTATGGCCAATTTTTTATACAAATCTAGGAAACAACGAATATTGAAAACCATAGGACCTATGATGTTGAAATTAAGCATGGACGTTCTGCTTTGCTCATAGATGCTCACTAAGAAACGGTTTTGCAAAATTCCATCAGGGCTCCGCCACACAGGACTTCAAAATTTTTATCTAATGTTATTCTTATGGCCAATTTTTTATACAAATCTAGGAAACAACGAATATTGAAAACCATAGGACCTATGATGTTGAAATTAAGCATGGACTTTCTGCTTTGCTAATAGGTGCTCACTAAGAAACGGTTTTACAAAATTCCATTAGTGCTCCGCCCCACAGGACATCAAAATTTCTATCTAATGTTAACCTTATGGCCAATTTTTTATCCAAACCAAAGCAACAACGAATCTCAAAAACTATGGGACCTACAATGTTGAAATTGGGCATGGGCGACGTTCTTTGCTCTTAGATGCTCACCAAGAAACGGTTTTGCAAAATTCCATCAGGGCTCCGCCACACCGGACCTCAAAATTTCTATCTAATGTTATTCTTATGGCCAATTTTTTTTACAAATCTAGGAAACAACGAATATTGAAAACCATAGGACCTATGATGTTGGAATTAAGGATGGACGTTCTGCTTTGCTCATAGATGCTCACTAAGAAACGGTTTTGCAAAATTCCATCAGGGCTCCGCCACACCGGACTTCAAAATTTCTATCTAATGTTATTCTTATGGCAAATTTTTTATACAAATCTAGGAAACAACGAATATTGAAAACCATAGGACCTATGATGTTGAAATTAAGCATGGACGTTCTGCTTTGCTCATAGATGCTCACTAAGAAACGGTTTTGCAAAATTCCATTAGGGCTCCGCCACACAGGACTTCAAAATTTTTATCTAATGTTATTCTCATGGCCAATTTTTTATACAAATCTAGGAAACAACGAATATTGAAAACCATAGGACCTATGATGTTGAAATTAAGCATGGACTTTCTGCTTTGCTAATAGGTGCTCACTAAGAAACGGTTTTGCAAAATTCCATCAGGGCTCCGCCACACCGGACTTCAAAATTTCTATCTAATGTTATTCTTATGGCCAATTTTTTATACAAATCTAGGAAACAACGAATATTGAAAACCATAGGACCTATGATGTTGAAATTAAGCATGGACGTTCTGCTTTGCTCATAGATGCTCACTAAGAAACGGTTTTGCAAAATTCCATTAGGGCTCCGCCACACAGGACTTCAAAATTTTTATCTAATGTTATTCTCATGGCCAATTTTTTATACAAATCTAGGAAACAACGAATATTGAAAACCATAGGACCTATGATGTTGAAATTAAGCATGGACTTTCTGCTTTGCTAATAGGTGCTCACTAAGAAACGGTTTTACAAAATTCCATTAGTGCTCCGCCCCACAGGGCATCAAAATTTCTATCTAATGTTAACCTTATGGCCAATTTTTTATCCAAACCAAAGCAACAACGAATCTAAAAAATATGGGACCTTTGCTGTTGAAATTTGGAATGGACGTTCATTTTTGCTTATGGGTCCTCACTAACAAACGGTTTTTCAAAATTCAAACAGGGCACCTCCCCACAGGATTTCATTTCTGACCTAATGCTATTCTTATGGCCAATTTTTAATACGAATTGAAGAAACAACGAATATGAAAAACAAGATGACGTAAGGGAATCATTTTGAACATTTGGAATGGGAGATCCACTTTGCCCATCATCGGTGCTCACTTAAATGCGCTCTTGGAAAGCACCTTCAGGACTCCGCCCCACATGACTTTGAAATTACTCTACGGCTAACGTGGTTGAAATTTGGCAGGGACGTACCTCTTTGCTCATAGGTATGCATTAATAAACGGTTTTGTAAATATAGTTTTTCTAAATAATTTAGGGCTCCGCCCCACTGGACTACAAATTTACTCTAGGGCATACAGGGTTGAAATTTTATGTGGACATTCCTCTTTTCTCTTACTAAGAAACGGTCTTATAAATATAGTTTTTTATGTCCTTTAGGGCTCCGCCCCACTGGACTTCAAAATTACTCTATTGCATATGTTTTTGAAATTCGGCTTGGACGTTCCTCTTTGCTATTAGGTATTCACTAAAAACGGTTTTGTAAATATTGTTTTTTTTTTAGCGAATTTCCCATAGGGAATAAGCTATTACCGTAGGTCTCATGGTAAGACCTAAGCCCGGGACCATGTTACTTTTTCGTTTTGAGGTGCCCAGAGACCAAAAATAATAGTCATTAAAATTTATATATATATATATATATATATGTATATATATATATATATATATATGTATATATATATATATATATGTATATATATGTATATGTATATATATATGTATATATGTGTCCCTAGACACGATAACTCTCGTAAAAATGGTCCGATCGACACCAAATTTGGTAGAGATGTGTAATCCTACATTTATTCGGATGAGTTCGAAAACCAGACATATCGACCTACCGGAAGGGGTAGTTTTGGGGGGTTTTGTACCCCAAAAATGGGTTTTTTGCATTTTTCATATGTAAATTTTAAAAATTTTAAATTTTTATTTTGACCATTGGATTTAGCTCAAAAAAACACACAATTTAGTATTTTGAAGCTTTGCTCTATCTCCATTGGTTACCGAGATATTACAAAGTCTAAATACAGTACATTGTCTTTTGGGGCTCCAATGTTAATCTTATGGAGAATAAGGATGTGTTAATATTTCGCTTATTAACCAATATTTTTGGATGAAACTTGGTATTTAGCTTCATTTTGTTGAGATTCATCCATTTAAGATAAAAAATCTTGGTTTTTATACTTATCATGGCAGCAAACCTGCATACTCTTTTCCCATGTTAATCATATGGAGAATAGGCAAACTTTTTTATTTATGGACAGATATTGATGAAACTTACTATATGGCTTTAAATGGTCGAAATAAATTTTTTCTATGCTAAAAACCTACTTTTAGTGTCCCCCATGGCAGCATACCTGCATATACTCTTTCCCTATATTTATCTTAAGGAGAATAGACATTTATTTCCTTATTTATGAGCACATGATGAAATTTTGTTTACAAGTTTAGCTGGTCAAAATTAATATTACTAATTTGGAAATTCGCTGAGTACGCAGGTCTGCTGCGACGGGGGGTATTTTAGTTTTTAGGGCTTCGCCACACTGGACTTCAAAATTCTTTGGGGCTTTGGGGTTCAATTTTAACGTGGACGTTCCTCTTTACTCATATGAATTCAATAAGAAACAGGTATTCAAAATATACCATAGGTTTAGAAGTCCTTTAGGGCTCTGCCCCACTGGACTTCAAAATCACTATTGAGCCTACGGGGTTCAACTTTGACGTAGATGTTCCTCTTTACTCATACGTAGGGCCTACACATTTAGAAACGGTTTTGCAAATATAGTTTTTTAAGTCCTTTTAGAGCTCTGCCCCACTGGACTTCAAAATTACTATTGAGCCTACGGGGTTCAACTTTGAGGTGGATGTTCCTCTTTACTCATATGTACTCACTTAGAAATGGTTTGGAAATATAGATTTTGAAGTTCTTTAGGGCTCTGTCCCACTGGACTTCAAAATTCTCTGGGGCTTATGGGGTTGAAATTTGACGTAGACGTTCCTATATACTCATATGTACTCACTAAGAATAGAATTGTTTTACAAATATAGGTTTTTATGTCCTTTATGGCTCCGCCCACAGGACTTCAAATTTACTATACAGCCTATATACATGGTTGAATTTTGATGTGGATGTTCCTCTTTGCTCATACGTACACATTTAGAAATGGTTTTGCAAATATAGGGTTTGAAGTCCTTTAGGGCTCTGCCCCATACTGGACTTCAAAATTACTCGACGGTATACGGTGTTGAAATTCTAACCCACTGTACTACAAAATATCTCTAAGGCCTACGAGGTTGAAATTTGACATGTACATATAGGAGCTTACTTAGAAACGGTCTTGCAAATATAGTTTTTGAAGTCCTTTAGGCCCCCCCTCCCTACAGGTCTTCAAAATTACTATATGGTTTATGGCGTTGAAATTAGACAAAAGATTCGGCAAAATTTAGTGCTCTGCTTACACTTTTTCAATGTTTTAATATAACTCTTAAGGATGGAGATTTCGTTTCTCTTTAAAGAGATTTTATCACATCTATATCTATAAAAGAGGAAGTATGTATATATATATATATATATATATATATATATAAATGTTGCCTATAGACTCCGAAACCGCTCAACAGATTGCAACGAAACTTTTAGGCATTATTAAGCATTATTCAAGGATGGTTTGTGTGAAGTTTAGTGCAAATCTGTCCAAAGGGCTCTGACCAAGAGGACATACAGTGGTGCAGTGTCAGGTTTTAGAAGTTTAGTGTTTACAAAATGAACTGCTGTAATTAAAAAATTTGAAAGTTTCATTCAAGCAGATGCTTATCTATATATATATATCTGTAAGCGAAATTTCTTGAGTAAAATTGTGAGCGTTATACAAATCGCAGAATGATGGGAGGGGTCTCAAATTAAAGGTCTCGGCGCCATACACGAGGGAAAACTATCGGCGTGTCCATAATGTTAACAGGAAATGAGAAATCACGTAAAATGTCCTCCATAAGAATAGCATGGGGATTCAAAAAACGTCTGCTTTGTGTACATTAAAACATGTGTTATGATTTGATTTTCAAACAAGACACAGATGATAACTTTGAGTGAAGATGATAAAATAATTAACACCAAGAGAAGCAATCTATTTATATCTATATGTATAACTAGCTGTTGCCCGTCACGGCTTCGCCCGTGATTGAATTTATTTTATAAGTAAAATCTTTTTAAAGAGCAACGAAATAATTAAGTAGTGTAAGTGGAGCTCTGAAGGTATTTCGCGAAACCGGTTCTCAGTGAGTAAAGGTTTCTTAAATAGAAAAGGTCCTGAGAACCTATGAGCACTATTTGCTCATAGGTTGAAATTTGACCCCCCCCCCCCCCCCCCAACAAGGTTGAATTTGTCCCCTCGTCGTGTGGGGGACGAGGTTGAAATTTGACATGGTCGTTCCTATTGAACGACCATGTCAAATTTCAACCTCGTAGGCCCTACTCATTCTGAAGTCATGTGGGGGGCGCCCTAAAAAACAAAAAAAAAAAAAACTATATTTGCAAAACTGTTTCTTAGTGAACACCTATAAGCAAAACGGAACTTTTACGTTAAACTTCAACCCATAGGATCTATGGTAGCTTTGAGAATTTGTGGGGAGGAGCCCTAAAGACAATTTGTAAAATTGTTTCTTATTGATCACCTATGAGCATAGAGGTACGTCCATGTCAAATTTAAATCCCTAGAGTAATTTTCAAGACCTGTGGGGCAGAGCCCTAAAGAATTAAAAAAATTATATTTTTTAAACCGTTTTTTAGTCAGTAACTATGAGCAGAAGAACGTCCGATTCATATTTTAACCCCGGAGGCCCAAAAGTAATTATAACAACAGCAACAAAAACCCCCTAGGATCAATAGTAACCTTGAGTTTCTATGGAGTGGAGCTCTAAAGGAAATTTGCAAAATTATTTCTGAGTCAGTAACCATGAGCAAAGAGGAACGTCCGATTCAAATTTAAACCCCGGAGGCGGAAAAGTAATTTTGAAGTCCTGTGGGGTGAAGCCCTAAAGAACTTTGAAAACAATATTTGCAAAACCTTTTCTTAGGGAGCACCCATGAGCAAAAAGAAACGTTTGTGTCAAATTTCAACCCCGGAGTCCCTAAAGTAATCCTTAAGTCCAGTGGGGCGGAGCCCTAAAGTGCTTCAAAAACTATATTTGTAAAACAGTTTCTTAATAAGTATCTATAAGCAAAGAGAATCAACCATGTCAAATTTCAACACGTAGGCTATACAGTAATTGTGAGCTTCTGTGGGGCAGAGACCTAAAGGGGATGTTTAAAGCATTTTTTTAGCATCTAAGAAAAAATAGATTACTCCAAATTTCAACCGTGCAGGTTTCATAACTTGTATTTAAATTTGGCCATGCGGATAACATTATATTAAAATTTTGAAGACCTGTGGGGCGGAGCCCTGAAATAATTTTCTAAAATCGTTTCTTAGTGAGCACCTAAGAGGCAAGACGAACCTGTGTTTAAAGTTTCAAGTAAATACGTTTGGTAGTTCCTGGGATTTCATGATGAGTCAGTAATCACTCCCCGTCAGGTTTAGCTTTGTCGCTAAGCTCACTCGTCACTCTAGATTTTTATTACCAATCTTCACTCAATAATTTGAATGAGAACAGCTGTTAACAAAATTAATATCATATTTTACTGTAATCATATGTTTCATATGTTCCAATACAAAAATGTTGCTTCCATACGAATTACATGGTAACTTTGAAGACGTGTGGGGTGGAGCCCTGAAGGAATTTTGCAAAATCGTTTCTTAGTGAGCACCTAGGAGGCAAGACAAACATATTTTCAAAGTTTCAAGTAAATCCGTTTGGTAGTTCCTGAGATTTTGTGATGAGTCAGTGAGTGGGATTTCGCTTTTATATATATAGATTAGGTAAGCGAAATTTCTTGAGCAAAACTGTGAGCGTTATATAAATTGGAGAAAGATGGGAGGGGTCTCAAATTAAAGATATCGGTCTCATACACGAGGGAAAAATATCAGCATGTCCATAATATCAACAGGAAATGAGAAATCACGTAAATCGTCCTCCATAAGAATAGTATAGGAATTCAAAAAAGTGTGCTTTGTGTACATTAAAACATATGTTACAGTTTGATTTTAAAACGAGAGACCAGATGATAGTATTGAGTGAAGAATTTTTAAAACCCAAATGACAAAAATATACCTAGAGTGGTAATACTATGTTTTGTGGTTTTGAGCAACTTTGAGCGACTAAAAATTCTACTCGGGGCGTTACCAACCTTACAAACTATTACAAATTGACTGCTGATTTTTACTGTTGTTATAATAATTTAAATTGTAAAAAAAAATAACTGAGTGTGTATGCAAATTATAAAATACATTCTGATCGTAATAGGGACGCAATGGGTGATGAATTGTGGTTTGAGAAACGCAATTACATTAAAACATGTTTTGGTTTTATTTTAAGACGAAAAGTGTCAAATGATCATGTTGAGTGACGATGATACATTAACTGAAACTTAAAGTGTATCATTCAACGAAGTGTTGGTATTCTGTTAGCTGAATTTTCCCAGAAACATTTTGGTCATTTTCATAGATTGCAGAGTTATATAGAGACGTTTGTCCTGCATACTAGGGGGAAATGTACCAGGTCTAAAACATTACCGGTACAACAAAATGAGAAAATTATAAGAAGGACTATTTTTTGAAATATTCTTCTTTAAAGATTCTCCATGTATAGTGATTTTTAAAAAAGTCTACTTTATTTACACAAAGTCAAGTTTTTTGATTAGGAGGTACAAATATTGACAGTAAGTGAAGATGATCTATTTTGAGACGCTGTGTTTATATTTGGTGACTAAACGATAGTAAAATCTGACAGGTGCTAAGAAAATCCATTCAATTTTAGGACATAAAGACAATGAAAGGGGTATGATACAACCCATACAGCACACTAACCTCTTCAAGATAGTTAAAAAAAGTCTTGCTCCGACTTGGTAAACGTCTTCAAAACGACTCGCGAGACTCCTAAACCAGTAAATTAAACGTTTATTTGACCAAACTTTTCGTACACTTAATCGGTCTAGAGGAAGTCTAGATTCCGTCTCGGAGGACATTTTCAAGACATATTTTAGCCGTCTACGACTATAAATTTGACCATAAGGTATAATGGTATCACTCTATTAACCGTTTTAAAGCCTCCTTTTTAATGTATTGACATCTACTGTATATCTTGAACACATTGATAATGTTAAAGAAGTCTTGTTGATGTCTCTTTGAGATGTAATTAAGATGTCAATCTATTTTGTACTAGAAGATGTATTCATTTATATGCCTTGAAGATTAAAATTACTGGTGTGGCATACAATAGATATCCTGGATATGTTTAAAATGTCACAGATTTCTTTTTGGAGCCACTTTGAGATGTACTCAAGATATGAAATCACCCAATAAAGAAATGTTCTCCCAGTTATAATTATTTAAGGTGTTACTGTAACATTAAATTGAGTACATCATAAAAAGTCAATAGGCTATGTATATCATTAAACTAGGTATTTGACAAGTTTTACTGGATGTAGCATAATTTTCAATAATATGTAACAAAATGTTTACCGTACTACTTCAATTTTTTTCTGTTAAAATGAATTTATTTAATAAGTATAAATTTTGCTGGATGTATTTTCATCTATAAATTAATCATTAATAATAATCATTAAACTCAATTATAATTATAAAAAAAATTGAATTAAATGTACAGCAAAGGATTAAAAAAAAGCCAATAAAGTTGAATCTTAATATATTAAAGATAACATATTAATTTAACAGATATAAGATTTACACTGCAGCCCACAAAATAACATGTACAATGTCAAAAGAAGTTTCCCGTTTCCCAAATGTGTGATTCATGCGAGAAGATCAGCCACCCAGATCTGAAACAAAAAGAAAAGAAAATCATTAACAACTGGAACCAAACCTTTCAAACAGGGAGTTAAAAGCGAGGGAAAGAAATTAAAAAAACAAATTGTTTAACAATTATTTTAGAGATGAGGGTAATTTGATCAGTCCCTCAAGTTTCACGGACTTTGTTGTATTGAAATTGAAAGAATAAAAGTCGATAAATCTTTATCGGTTTTAAGGTTTTTGCCAACAAAAACCGTGTTACCGATCGCACTTCGCAACTGGCGGCATTTTTTACGGGAGCGGCCATTTTGAATTTAAAAATAAAGAAAACTAGCAGCGCGACAATGTTCCTAGTGTCACGGCTGGATAGCCACTGAGGCCCCGAGTGCTCTCATACCCTAATATGGGCGATACGTGCGCGCCTAACGGCGTAAGACGAAAACGTTCCTTACTTTCTGAATAGAACTCGTATATAGCGGGTAGGCTATATTTTGAAGCTGTATTGAACAATGTATTTTAACAAGAAAAGATCCCCATGTGTTATGTTAAAACAGTCATCATCAGATCCGCCCAAAGCCAAGAACTCATACTTAATACTTGAATGTTGAGTTGAATTTTAGAAAAAGTTTACAAATGTCCCTAAAATAATAATAACACATGTAGTCTACTTAACCAAATCAAAACTTAGCGCACAAAAATATACAGTGTATATATACTATATATATATATATATACATATTTTTTAAGTAGGCCTACAATTTTTTGTATGGTAGTTGAGTATGGTAACCACTTTGATACAAACATCAGTTAAATTAACAGAGAAACAAAATTAAGATCTTGAAACTGTACTGCAATACTTCACAGAAATGAACAAAATCAGTAGGATATATTGCCGCCGACACATTGTTGGTTTACAGAATGTGTTAGGCCAAATAATATTGGAGTACAGTATCAACAGTCTACTGTACTGCGACCATTTATGAAAGCCTGATAAAGCTCTGAGTTTTCTAAAAATAAACCTGCTTATGAATTTATTTTTTAAGGCAATTAGCCTATGTTACAACCAAAACTGTTAGGCCCTAAACTTTAAGGTGACTTGGGTGAGATACTTTTAGTAGCTACTGAACAATAGCCACTTTCCTTTAGACATTAATAATTAAATGGCTTAGAGCTATATCAAACAAACAATAAACACGTAAGGTTTCTTACGTCAAATTACGTTTACGTTGTCAAATTTCATAGTACAGACACCCTCAAATCCGGCGACCGTGGAACCGGCACACATGCCGGTTTTAAAAATGGCCGGATTAACTGGCGGTTTATTGAACAAGTTACAATTACAAGGGACCTTTTTAAATGTGTTCCAAAGATAAACTATAAGGTGTATTTAACTAAAAACAATAGCATAACATTTAATTAATGTTTTGCTACAGACTTTACACTAAAAGGCATAATTTATTCACTCAGATGTTAATAATAGGGCTGAAATTCAATTGGACATTGGATAAGAGGTCACTAGTGATGAAACTGCGTTCAATGAACAAACACCTAGCAAATGTTTTATCGGCCATTAAAAAAGGTCCTTGATAGCCGTTTCATTGTTTCACGGTATCATACACCTTGATAGAAGTAAACGGCAAAGGTAAAGAGTAATATCTTAAGCTTTTTTAATTCTCCCCATTCCGCAAATTTTCAAAACCTAAAAGGGTCCAGTCTTGATTAGTTAGGCTTAGTGGGATTCTACTATACTTTGATAGACAAGTCTGCGTAATCACTATTATAGCCTACATGTAACGGATACCAATAAATTAAGAAATTATTCAAAGTATTAAGTTAATGGTTAAAAAACTTTTAAAGATAATCTTGTCCCATCCATGTTGAAATTTGATTACATTATCCAATATCAGAACACGGTGTGCCTAGCCAGCGCACAATAACCACTCTATCAGACGTGCTGCGAAAATTTCCAATCTACCAGACTGAAATATAAAAAAATACATAAAAAGTATAAAAAAATTGACATATAGTCGACTCCCTCTTGTTCGGACTCCAATGGTCTGGACGCCGGATGGTCCGGACAAGGTCTTGAAAATGAGTCATCAGCGCGCCTGGATTCTTGAGGCCTAAATTGACAGGATTGAACGTGTCTAAGTTATATGGTCAACATGTAAACAAAGAACCTCAGTTCGGCTTACGATTACGCTCGTTCCGGATAGTCATACCGAAGTGTGGCTAATTTTAAAAGTTAGGCCTACTGTACCGTATATTGTTTGTGTTTTAGTAATTTTGAATTGATTTATATTATTACGAGATTAATTTGTACAGTAGACTCCCTCTTAACCGGCCACCTTTTAACCGGTCTCCGTTTTAACCGGCCTACCCTAACACAAAAAGAACATCTTTTTAACCGGCCATTTTTTATCTCAACATCGCTTTAACCGGCCGTGTTTCTCCGGAAACGTATTTTTCTTATCTACTGTATCATTGAATTCAACATTATTTCATACTGAACTTCTCAAACCAATTAAAATGTAACGTCCTTGACGGAAATGAATGCCACCGGAAGTCAATGTGTTTGGACCTACTATCCAGTAGACCACAATAGAGAAACAAATTATTATTAGTTTAGGTTTGTTGTGGATTTCATGGGTGTTGGATGTTAGCTATAAATCATATGCAGTAATGTATTTAAAGTTGTTTTTCAAGTGATAATTATATTTTAGACCATATAAAATTGTAGGTTGGCGTTCTTAAATGAACATCGGTTTAACCGGCCATTTCATTATCTGGCCGCATCCTGGTCACGAGGTGGCCAGTAAAGAGGGAGTCTACTGTAGGTAAAATTGTAGTTAGAGTAACTGCGTAGTGATTTTATGAATCTAAAATTGTAGCCCCTTTCTTAACAAAAAAATAAATCTGTGAAGTTTTTATTTGTGGCCCTTTTTTGTGTTATTTCTTATTGTCTGGTGTCAATTTTGTTTTTATCGATGTCATCGAAATGAGGTTCCATCAAGTTGGTAGCAAAACAACGTAATGTTTAGGTTATAAAATTGTCTTTATATATTTTTAGAATTAGGTAACTACACACTATTAAAGATTTTAATTTGCATAAGTTAACAACCGCCGGATTGCCCAACAATTTTTTTACCCGGACAATGGTCCGATTCCGAGGAGTCCGGATTAGAGGGAGTCAACAGTATACTATAAACATACTCTTAACATATAGTAAAAACTCCAAATGTCCAATAAATTTTATAATTTGTTACGTAACCAACAAATTATAAAACTTATTGGATATTTGGTGTTTTAAATTAATATTACTATATACATTCCAATAAGAAAAGCTAACCAAAATGATACTCTTAACACACCAACTATCACAACCAGTTAAACTTTACAATTAAACTTACAATTAGCTATTCTGGAAAGCTAATAGGTACCTTCTTTATCAGTTATTTTTAACAATAAATGTCTTTAGCCGGTAGTAGTGTTTTATAGAAATGGGTACGGTAATGGAAACCGCTGATCCATCTATTCAATTAACCATCGTACTTCTCCTCCTGAGGATAGAGATGGTTTCACTATAATATCACATTTACTCTATTGAAAACTTAAACTACACACATTTTTACCCGTCAAATCATTTCCAGTCTTTGTCCTGTGGTGGGTCAAAAGAAAGCTCTTTGTACAATAAGATGTGCGATAAATAAATATAATAACATCCAAAAGAAATGGGACAAGCTCATCCTTAAAGAGTTTTCTGAGCATTAAACTGGTTTGTGCTACACTGATTTTGCTTTATGTATTTATGTTTTCTTTTTTATTCACTCAGTTCCCATTTGCCTAAGCTTAAATTATACGCCTACAAAGTACTGAGTACTGTACGGTACAGTACGTGAATTAATTTATGACAAATGAACCTTTAAAAATTAGCCTTGGGTACGGATTAAGAGGTCCACTACAGATGTACAAAATATTCTATGATTTAGAACGGGATTTAGTAGTATTCTCTCATAATTTATTATAAAAATTAACCACGTCCAAATAAAACATTACCGTAGGCCTACCTTCTAATTTTAGAAGAGAATCAGCGCAAGTCAGACTTTGAGGTCCTTTGATGTGGCTCCTGATGGGATGATCCTGATGTCAAATTGGGTTCCCATCTCGAACACAGCCTTAAAAGAATAAAAAATATTCTTTTAATAAACAATCTGGTTTAGGTTATCTAGTCATAATAGTTGTAGATTTTTACGAGTGTTAGTCAAAACAAATAATATTGTCACAACATGTTTGCTGCAAAATGAATTTTACTATATATATACTCAACAAGCACTATGAAGGTTTGCTGCCTTGGAGGTGTTACAAGCAAATATAGGTTAATCAGTATGGTACCCAGTAAAGTCACAAACTAAATGATGGGTTTTACAAATTTTTTCCCCATAGGCTAAGTAAGTGGGGTTACCAGACATCCGAGTTTACCCTGGACAGTCTGGATTTTTAGGGAGTCCAATCCAGGGTTGTTATACTGTCCGGAGTTTTCAATATTTGTGCTATATTGTTAAGTTAGGTCTCACAATACACTTTAAATAGTAGATTACACAGGTTAATTTTCAGTAGGCCTAATATATGTTAAACGTGTTTATCCTTTACGGTGGACTCCCTCTTAACCGGCCACCTTTTAACCCGGTCTCAGCTTTAACCGGCCAAGCTGACACAAAATCAACATTTTTTTAACCAAACATTATTTATCTCGACATCGCTTTAACAGGCTGTGTTTTGCCGGAAATGTTGTTTTCTTATCTATAATTCAATTCAACACTATACCGTACTGACATTCTCAAACATATTAAGTTATATCTTGGACGGAAGTGAATGCGCTTGGACCTGAAATCCAGTAGACCATAATTAAAAAACTGTTAATCTGTTCTTAATAATTAAAAAACTGTGATTATTAGTTTAGTTTAGTCGTGGATATCATGGGTGTCAGAGGTTAGCTATATAAATTATAGGCTACTCGGAAATATTTTTTGAGTTTTTTTTTCAAGTATAATTGAATTTAGGGCATATTAAATTGTAGGTTGACATTTTTAAATGTAGGCCTACATCAGTTTAACCGGCCAATTCATTATCCGGCTGCGGTCTGGTCTCGAGGTGGCCGGTTAAGAGGGAGTCTACATTTGATTTTTTTCTGGTGAGCGATGAGGTGAATTCAATACCGATAATGAAACCAAAAAGTATGCAAACAGTTTATCTGTAGAAAAACGGATAATCAGTTGCCCGTGTCATTGCTACGGTAATAACTATAAAGTGTTTCTATGAACGATAAGATTTCTATTACGGTAATAAGATTTTATGCCTTTCTTATAATTTTTATGCTCCAAACAATTGAAATAAGGCTATAATTGAGGAATAAGCCTAGGCGATTCAAGATAGTTTCCCTTTCTATAGGAAATTTGAAAAATGTTTTTTTCAGTAAAATGAAGCAATTTTAAGGGAGTTTGAACATTTTGTTATTGTGTTCAACTCAATATATATCGGTATGGCTATTTACACTGCCTCGGTTACATACCTACTGTGTAAGTTAAAATGTGTCGACATTTTATATTGTAGCTCTAAAACACATAAGTTTATCTCTTATTATTATTTTCCATAGGCATTGGGGAGGGGGAGAAGGGTTTGAGATATCAGTACTACTGTACCGCAAAAGGGCCGTGGGTTGGCTTAGAAAATATCTGGTAGTGTAACCCTACCCGTAAGCCTCAGAACCGGCCTCAGGCAGTTGCGACCACGTTGACCAGTTTTAAGTTTTTTATAATATTTGAAACTTGAACCAGGAGCCTTTGTTTTAATATTAATGACAAATGAATCACATGGTCTTTGTCAGTAAACAAAAGCTCTATCTCATCTTTCACACTCACTCTTCAGTTAATTTACTGTATATTTGCCTTAAAATATGGACTAAGGAGTGTGGGTGTCATAGAACACATATATGTCAGGCTAATGTACCTTTATCGCTTTACTAAAATATATCACACCCACACGGGAAATCACAGAACTGTGGAACATCACTTAAAGTCAGTTATTTTTTGCTTGGTTAGCACATGAGCACAGCCTAGGCCTATTTTGATAAATGGCTGAACGGGTTTAAGGATTTATTCTTTTACTACATAGGCCTCTAATACCATAGTATAATTAGGCCTATTTCTACATATTTTACATGTTTATGTAGTCACCCGCTTTAATTGACCTTTTAGGTTAAGTTATCCGACCGTAGGCCCGGTCCCGAGGGCTGGTTAAGAGAGGGGTGTCTACTGTAGATATGAATAATATTGTTTTTGGCTTGTAGGTACATCAAAATGAAAAAAAGTAACATGGTTTCGGGATTAGGTCCAACCATGCCTTCAACCACAATAGGGTAGAAATATTTTCCTAAATAGGGAAATGTTTAAGGAATTAGGGTACCCGCTGACGGGTACAGTTTCTTATCTGGACTACCATACTATAGGCTAGAATAAAAAAATCAATTGATCCGATCTGCGGTATATCGTGTTGGATAGACAACTAATGTCAAATACAAAATTTGGCTTGACAAATCCAACTGGCAAAACCTAAACTTATCTCTATTTATATTAAGAACCAAACCTAAGTACGGTAGGCTACTGGTATTCATTCCCAGGAAAGTTAAAAAGAATGTGATCGAGTAGACCTTGTTTTTTTGAACATTATAGCCTACCGGTATACTATGTTATTTTGTAAAAATTTCAGTTGTCAGTACAGTTAGTTATTGTCTTTGTTATTTAAGTTATGTTAAATTGAATCAATAGTTGATATCGATTGGATCGATCGATATTTTCATTCGATAGTTATGGTATCCCAGTTAAGAGACTTCGCAGTTGATTCAGAGTTAGGGTTGATAGACATGTTGTAGGCTAGTATGTAGGTCGAACTTCATTCATCATTACTGTAATGTGAGATAAAAGAGTAGACATAATTTCTACATTTTGGTGAATTTTCCTATAGGCCTAAGTTTAAGGGAATCTGCTACTATGGTAATTGTCATGCAAAGACCTAAGCCCGGGAGGATATTATTGGATTTTATATTTTTAACTCCATAGGAAACAAAAACTATTCGTTCAAATTCACCGGTAGGCTATTTTGACACAGGTAATATGTTTCATCTCATCACATGATGAAATTGGATAGATACCTAGATAATAAACATAGATTACAAACATAAATAAACAACGATGAACCCGATCCCACTGATCCCAGTGACAAACTTTTGGTCCATCTTAGACAAAGATAAGTTATAATGTAGCCTAAACAGTTTTTCAGTCATTAAAATTTAAAAGTAAATTGGTCTGACAATCCGTTTAAAACAGACAAGAGACTGTCTTGAGGAGATGGTAACTTGTACCTATATAAATAAATTTGGGAATGTAGGGCCTAGGCCTATTTTAAGGCACCGATCCAAGATTACAAATGCTATTCCTGGCAATGAATAATTACTAGATAGCCTATAAAGGTCTGTTGGTATAATACAAGATATAAAAGGTTAAAGAATTATACTTAAATTATTAGACAAAACAATTGGATTCCTACAGAGATTTAGTTCATAATAGAAGGGTATTTCAGAGTAAATTAGGTTAGATATCCTTTACAATTTTAATGCCTTTGGTTAGAGTAGAATATGTAACCTTGACAGATTAAAAAACAATGTTCACTTTCATAAAATAATACTGTATTACCATATCAAGGTAAAAGCTTCATAAGTTATATAAGCTTATGGAAATAAATAAATGCTTACCTTAGGGTGGTTGACGGTTGACAGACTGACGACAGGACAAACTCAAATTATCAGCACGATCACACAGAGTATTGGAAAAGCAGGTGTTCAAGGCAGAGAGTATAGTGGTGAAAACTCAAAACGATTTATTTTTTGTTTTAGATTAATTAAACAATCAAACAGTTTAAAATTAAACTGTTACCGTTACTGTGGTTTATTTTATGAATCAAAAGCAAAAGTTCAAGCAAAATAAATCAAATTAGTTTTACGGCGAAGCACAACGTACCACACGAACTAACCAGACCCGCAAGTAGTTTCTATGAAGAACATAAGAAATAAGGTGTCATTAAAGTTACTTTGCATTGGGTTTGAAAAATCTGACTTGTAGTGAAATAATTAAATATGCAGTAAACTTGAAAAACAAATAGCTCATTTTCATCACCTTGGGTGGAAACATTAACTAAAAACTAAAAACTAGTGAGCTATACTTTGCAAAGGAAGTGACTTTCTAGTAAATTTCTCATGCGTAAAATATACAGAACAATTTATTGAAAGAAAGATAAATGTCTCATGAAATCGAAACTGTTGAATTGCATTTATATTTGTCGTATCATTCGTTTGATTCAATTAATTTCTTAATTCTTAGATTCATTTCTCAGTAAAAGAGTTCCGCAATATTCCTAAATGTCAGAAGAATATGAATTTTGTAATCGTGCTTCAAAACTCAAATCGGAATGAATTAATATGGCATATTTTGATGACCTATAGGATTTTTCTAGAATAATTTATTTTGTAATTTTATCTGACTGAGTAAAATATTGTTTTATCGACTTGATCTTGAAAGAAATGAAAATTAATTAGCCTAGGTGATATATCGTTTCTAAATAATTGATAAAATCATAAATCTTTTGTGGATTGTTGATCGTCTACAAACAGTTGTGGCATTCGTACTTTGCACCTTGAAGGAGAGGTAGTGTGACTGCGTTTCTTTGTTTTCTTCACCTCTGTTTCTGAGAAGGATTAATCCCATTACTTGAGCTGAGGCCTGTTTTCAAAAGAGACTTCAAAAGACTGTCTCATTAGTTCAAATAAATTCTTTGCATATTTTATCAGGTATTTGAATATGACAAGAATCTTTTATTGGTAAAACATTAGTTCAGGCTACTAACATATATTGACAAACTTAGTTAAAAACACACATTTAGATTAGCAAAACCAAAAGCTTTTAAATTATTTTTATGTGTACCGTTACTGAATTCGGGATTTTCACAATTATTAATGAGTTTGCAGGAGTTGAGCGGTGATGTCCCTAAAACGTAAATTTGACATCTTTTACACGTTAACGACAACAAACACGGAAACATTTTGAAGACGCTTTTTATTCATCTTCAGGATGAAAAAAACTATATTTTTTTAAAAAAAGTTAATTAATACATTTTATTGAATTTTTCATTTAATGTTAGTTTAATAGTTACAATATACCAATATTTACTACGTATAAGTTCATGAAAAAATTTTCCTGAGTTAATTAAAAATTTTTTTGAACATATGAGAACAATATAATCTTAGATTTATAATTTTTCTTGTATATCAATAAGACATCTTAATTAAGGTTAATGCGATTTGGTTTTATGAATGAATAAATGAAGACGTACTATGGATGTAGAAAAATAAGACGTGTATTGTGAGAGGTTTACAAAACGTCTTAAAAAAAGATAATTGCAAGACGGTTAATTTTTATCCATCATACATGTTTATTCAACGTGATTTAGACTTTGTGTGCTGTATGGGAAAGTATTGAAAGTTGATTGACACTTAAATTGGTACAGAACATCCGTCATGTTTTTGACTCATTGGCGCTTTTCTATGTTATATCAATGTTTGTCTATGTTGTCTATGTTATTCCGTCATAGCTCAAAGGAATTATGACTTCTTTTAAAATTTATTTTTTATAGATCGATATAAGTTTAAAACCAGACAAAATGAAGCTTTTACAAACGGGTGGCCTAATAGTACAGGATTTTAAAGAGTGCTTTGGGGGCGATGGTCTGTTTAAACGGTATTGTTAAAATACTATTTAAATTAAAATTTTCTAGAAACTTTCGTAGTGAAGAACTGGTAATCCGCCATGGTGCATGCCATTTTAATTTTATGATTAGGGGCTTTTGCCCCTATGAGCCACTAGTAATCATAGAAGTAACCAGGTGTGAGGTATAATGTTGATGTTTGTGTTGTCTTTATGGCTCCGCCCTACAGAAGCTCACAATTACACTAAAAGCCTACAGGTGGTAAAATTTGACATGGGCGATTCTCTTTGTTCATAGGTGCACCATAGGTCCATAGGTTTTGCAAATATAGTTTTTTAAGCTCTTTAGGACTCCACCCCACTGGACTTCAAAATTACTTTAGGGCCACTGGGGTTGAAATTTGATGGACGATGCTCTTTACCCATAGGTACTCACTAAGAAACGATTTTGCAAATATAGTTTTCTAAGCACTTTAGGGCTCCGCCTCACTGGACATTGAAATTAATTTAGGACTTCCGGAGCTGAAATTTGACATGGACGATTCTCTTTGCTCATAGGTACTCATTAGGAAACGGTTTTGCAAATAAAGTTTTTTATGCTATTTAGGGCTCCACCCCTCTGGACTTCAAAATTACTTTAGGACCACCGGAGTTGAAATTTTATGGACGATGCTCTTTACCCATAGGTACTCACTAAGAAACAATTTTGCAAATATAGTTTTTGAAGCATTTTAGGGCTCTGCCCCATTGGTTTTCAAAATTGCTTCAGGGCCACCAGGGTTGAAATTTGACATGGACGATTCTCTTTGCTCATAGGTACTCACTAGGAAACGGTTTTGCAAATATAGTTTTTTAAGCTCTTTAGGGCTCCACCCCACTGGACTTCAAAATTACTTTAGGGCCACCGGGGTTAAAATTTGATGGACGATGCTCTTTACCCTTAGGTACTCACTAAGAAACGATTTAGCAAATATAGTTTTTTAAGCACTTTAGGGCTCCGCCTCACTGGACATTGAAATTACTTTAGGATCTCCGGAGCTGAAATTTGACATGGACGATTCTCTTTGGTCATAGGTACTCACTAGGAAACGGTTTTGCAAATATAGTTTTTTAAGCTCTTTAGGGCTCCACCCCACTGGACTTCAAAATTACTTTAGGACCACCGGGGTTGAAATTTGATGGACGATGCTCTTTACCCATAGGTACTCACTGAGAAACGAATTTTCAAATATAGTTTTTTAAGCACTTTAGGGCTCCGCCTCACTGGACATTGAAATTACTTAAGGACCTCCGGAGCTGAAATTTGATATGGACGATTCTCTTTGCTAATAGGTACTCACTAGGAAACGGTTTTGCAAATATAGTTTTTTAAGCTCTTTGGGGCTCCACCCCACCGGACTTCAAAATTACTGTACTTTAGGGAAACCGGGTTTGAATTTTGATGGACGATGCTCTTTACCCATAGGTAGGCTACTCACTAAGAAACAATTTTGCTAATATAGTTTTTGAAGCTTTTTAGGGCTCTGCCCCATTCTACTTCAAAATCACTTTAGGGCCACCGGGGTTTGAATTATTTTAATGATTCTTTTTGCTCATAGGTGCTCACTAAGAAACGGTTTTGCACATATAGTTTTTGAGCACTTTAGGGCTCCGCCCCACTGGACTTTAAAATTACTTTAGGGCCACCGGGGTTGAAATTTGATGTACTATTCTTTTTGTTCATAGCTACTAACTGGGAAACGGTTTTGCAAATAATTTTTAAGCTCTTTAGGGCTCCCCCCCCCTGGACTTTAAATTAGAAGAAGAAGAAGAAGAAGAAAAAGTGCTTTATTGATCAATAAAGAAAATACATTTCTATTACAGTTTTATGATTATTTATATAATTAAATTAACATAGGCTAAATCCAGCTTAAGAGTCAGAATTGCACATAAAGCCATAGTCACTTTGACTGTCGGCTTGGTTGACACACTTACCTAGATATTTCTTAAATTGAAAAACAAACAAAAAATAACATTCAGCTTTTAATTACTAATAAAACACTTTTAAAATTAAAAACATGAACCAACAGCAGTACTAAACTACGGTTTTTCAGGAGCTAATGATAAGCTAAAAACTATTTACCAAACAGATCTGGCAGGTTTTTTTTTATTTATTTATTTTTTTTTTAATTTGCTATAATTTATTTTAATAAAGTTTTGTATCAAAAATTGAATTCCTCGGTTAAAATTTTTCTATATCTCCAAGCATCCCTCGTATACAAGCCCAGCCGGCGCCAATCCCTCCCATTTAAATATTCATATAACTCAATCTCCGACAAATTTATTTTATTGAAATATTTGTTTCTGATGTTAGCTAAAATAGGACATCTTGCTATAAAATGATAGATATTTTCTATTTCCTTCATATTACAAAGTGAGCAATTATAATTTTTGTCCGCAACCCAAGGTTTGAAATTAAGATTTAAAAGTTCTCCTCTAACTTTAATCACCCAAGAGATAAGACTTAAGTCAGCATTCTTATCAGCAAGGTAACTTTTCGACCCTAGGTTTAGATCAAGCAGCCGATATTGTTGGTGAAACATCGACGTTATCGCCCGACCTTGAACGTCCGCTCTCCAACGCGCCCTCGCCGCTTCCAGCACACGTGACAGCTGCCGCTCTACCTCAGTCGAATCCTGCATATCAAAATCTATTTTTACGTCATGTTTTTGACCTAACTGTTTCCAGTGCCTATACCAAAAAATGTTTTTACCTACAATTAATTTTGCAAAAATGTTTGGCATTCGATTAGTTGATAAATTGGAAACTTTTACCAAATAATTAATATTCATTCTGGCTGTCAGGAAATAAATTTTTTCAAGTTCTGTTTCTAGATACAATACATAATTTGGAGTGTTTAAGGGAAGTTTAAAAAGCTTTTTGACAAACATTCACTGCACTGATTCTAAACAATCGTTTTCCAAAAAACCCCACACTTGCGCTCCGTAACAAATAATTGCCTTGATGACTGAATTAAAACATTTATATTTCGCGTTTGTTGGTACACGACTATTGGATATTAAATTTTTCCATACCGAGCTCATAGCTAATTTTCCTGCCAATGATTTTTCCCTAAGGTGTGTTTCCCAAGATAACGATGTCGTGAAGTTAACCCCCAAGTATGTATAATTATTAACAATTTCAACTGCCTCACCCCCATAGAAAAATTTGTCATTTGCTCCCAGTTTCCCCCCTTTTCTAAAGACCATAATCTTTGATTTGTTTAAATTGACTTTAAGATTCCAATTAGAACAGTAATCATGCAACCTATTTATCATAAGTTGCAGTACTGTCGATGTCGGTGCTATTAGAATTATGTCGTCCGCGTACATTAACATATTTATTTTATACCCGCCAAAATTACACCCCCCTCCCAAATTTTCTGGCATATCATTAATAAACAAACTGAAAAGTGTCGGAGAACACACGCAACCTTGCCTCAAGCCATTTTCTGTGTTGATGACTTCCGATAGTCCATCTTTACACCATATATTGGCCGATGTACCGTTATATAAATCCTTAATTATGCCCAGCATTTTCGTTGTTAACCCCAAACATGATAGCTTATAAATTAAAGCCCTTCTATCTACGTAATCAAAAGCGGCCGTAAAGTCCACGAAAAAACAATAAAGTTTACCGTTTGGTTGCGAAATGTTAAGATGTATCATACTTGATAAATTGAAAATATTGTCCACCGTAGAATATCCCTTTCTAAAACCCGCTTGAAACTCTGTTATTATACCTTGCTCATTAATCCATTTATTTATTCTATTATTGAAAAGACTCAAAAATATTTTGGCAATGCAATCAATGAATGATAAACCCCTGTAATTTTGAACCACGTTAAAATCCCCCTTCTTGTGCAACGGAAAAACAATAGACTTTTTAAAACTTGTTGGGACTTTACCTTCGTAAAAGATACTATTATAAATACATAAAAGCTTTTGAAAAAAAGTATCAGATGCGTTTTTAAAAAACTCATTGGGCACTCTGTCCAGTCCAGGCGCTTTGTTATTGTTTGCCTTCTTTAAAACAACACGTAATTCATTCATAGAAAACTCCGCATCCATTATCTCGTCTGATAAAAAAGGTTCCGCATAACTAATAGCGCGCGCTGATAACGTAGGATTCAATAAATTTTTAAAATGTCTCACTGGACTTTAAATTACTTTAGGGCCACCATGGTTGAAATTTTACTTGGACATGCCTCTTTGCTCATAGGTACTCACCAAGGTTGAGTACCTATGAGTACCTATAGGTTTTGCAAATGTATTTTTTAGTAGGGCTGTGCTCCACTAGACTTTAAAATTAATTTATTTACTTACTTTCTATGCCATTGACTTTTTTGTTATATTAAAAAACTTAAAACTTAACTTATCTTTTTTTGTTATATTAAAATAGCTTTATTTGTGTAAACAACTTAATTTGAGCGCAGCAACGCGCGCCGGGTAACTGCTAGTATGAAATAAATTCAAGCACGGGCGATGCCGTGACGGGCAACAGCTAGTAGTTTATAAATTAACAATTTAAAAACTTACTATATTCAATATTCATAAATGATATTGTTATGTTAGTCTAGGAATCTAAAGTATATTACCGGTACTCAATAGAAAGTTCTCTTCTTCATTAAATGGAAGGGCTTTAGTTTATCATTTTGCCTATATCAAGTTATTTTTCATAAATGGGAAGTCACAAATTGAATGTGCCTCGTTTTAAATTAAAGCGAAACTGTTACAGAAGCCCTGGGGAGTTGGTGACATTTCCATTTAGCGTCGTGAGATCGTTTGAGATAACTTAAAATACTGATTTATTTGCTCTGAGTTTCTCATATTTTTAATAGAAAGACATTGTTACTATATTATGCCGGGTGTCCCAGATCACCCGTACACCCTTTGTAAAATCTACAAAATTTATTATTCACAAAAACAAATCGTGCCATTGTAGGTAAACTGGTTGCGCTCTATCAATTGATGATAATTTTAATGTACAGGCCGTACCAGATATAACCTACCCAGACCAGAAGTCATTAGTTTTAAATAAGAACACCTACTTTTTATGGTATTTTTGGATAATAGCCATAATTTTAAGACTACTTTACAATTTAATGTGTATCCCCAATCCTAACGGTTTGGGAGATAATGGAGGTAAAAGTTTAGTTTTTTCCAATAAGAAAGTTAATAATTTTTTAATTATTTCCAATTACATGGAGCAAAGTGTCATATCCATTAACACTGAAACTTTGACATTTAACTCAACTGCCCAAGCATAAAAATATCTTATAACCTCATTTTAGACAATATTTCACAAAAATACTGATTTTCGCGTAATTCATTTTAGTTTTATACATATTTGAAATAATTCTCACCATATTGACAAATGCATGAAAAAATAAAATAATTTATGACAAAACTAAGAATTTATGATGCTTAAGTGTTTATAATAAGAAGCTAAGGCATTTTTATGCTAGGCCTTTTTAGTTTAACGGGAAATTTACAGAGATAATGGATGTGAAATTTAAGACCATGTTATTCTTATGGGGGTGGGGGGGGGACTATTAAGATTAGGGAAACACATTAAATTGTAAAGTAGTCTTAAAGTTATGTATAGAATCCAAAAATACCATAAAAAGTGGGGGTTTGTATTTAGAATTAATGACTTGCGGTCAGGGTAGGTTACTTTTGTACATTGAAATTATCATCAATGGATAGAGCACAACCGGTTTACCTATAATGGCTCAATTTGTTTTTGTGAATAATTAATTTTGTAGATTTTAAAAGGGGTGTACGGGTAGTCTGGGACACCCGGTACACATGTGATTTTATTATACTTTAATTCTCATATTATTAAGACTGATTGCGTATTGGTATGGATATCATTATTCATATAATGGCATAGTTGCCATTTTAAACTATAAAATTCAAACTTGTTTATTTAAGTAGTTCTTGTCAACCATTGGCTAAGATCTGGTATCGGACCTTTTATTTCGCTAATGTGCATTTAACGATAAACGACTATTTTAGTAGCTGTCACCAAAATGTTAAGGTACTCTTTTTTAATTATGCGTTGAAAATCTAATTTTAAAATTTGACGTTGATAATTTTGCACGTTGATTGAATCCGGACTTATGGTTTGTAGTGCTCCATATCCTTTAAGCTGCATTTATTCCCAAACAGTAAAAATGCTGATGGTTAAGAATAATATACCATTAATTTTATATTAATATACACTAATAATTTCAATAACTTACTAATAGTAATTCCAAACACTAAAAGTATAAGTTACAAATTTAAAATATTTCTGTTTCATTATATCACACGAAAAATTTTCATATTTTGCTAAAAATTTTCAGGGGCAATATCTTTCTTCAATATTTTTTCATGTGCTAGGGTTGTACCTGTCTGACTGCGAGTTCATGTCATGAGCTATGCTTACTAGGTCAGATTAACTTACTTTTGGATAACCCAAAGTATAATTTATTTATCATTAAACATGGACTCCGATTCCTTCTATTTTTAGACGTGATTCAAAGTATGTCTTTAAGTATGTTTTTTATTTATTTTTATTTTTTTTAACTAGAAGAATTAATAGGTTACACAATGTCGTTGATGGGTTTCATGAGGGGCTACCCTATGAGTGACCATGTGGGACTCCGAAACTTTCTTCAAAAGGTTCGGACAAGGCACAAAAAATTTATAGTTAGAGTTCTTGTACTTAGGAATGTCAGATACCACTCCAACAATAGACCTAATATACCATATCACTTATATTTTGCAATTAAATGGTGTGTTTGTTTTTACTTTTGGATAACCCAAAGTATAATTTATTTATTATTAAACAGGGACTTCGATTCCTTCTTTCTATTTCTTCTATTTTTTAGATGTTATTAGAATTTTTTTAACAAGAAGAATTAACAGGTTGCACAATGTCGTGATGAGATTCATTAGGGGCTGCCCTATGAGTGACCATATGGGATTCCGGAGGTTTCTTCAAAAGGTTCGGACAAGGCACAAAATTAATCTATTGTTAGAGTTCTAGTGCTCAGGAATAGCATATACCACTCCAACAATAGACCTAATATACCATATCGCCTAATTTTTTTTTTTTTTTTTTTTTTTTTTTTTTTTTTTTTTTTTTTTTGTATTTTAGATATACACAGTTGAACTGCTTACCCGATGACTGAGGTAATTTTGTGTTGGAAAAAAACAAAGTTATAACCTTAGGTGTTCCGGGTAATTAACCCATGTTGTTCAGGACAAACAATATCTTTTCAGATTATAAAAAAATGATCCAGGAGCAAATTTGATACACTCTAACGAGGGCACCATGCATGGCAAATGAGCAATAGTTTGAAATATCACTCACTCTTGCTGGCTGCTTTAGAAATCGGCAAAAAAAATCTTGAAAAATTCATAAATTGAACCCAATTTATGAATCTTCTGATGATAAAAGATGGTCCGTTAGGTAAGATTTGATTGTTATTCTATTAATAGATTTTTTTTCTTGCAAATGTATTAACGTGTATTGAAAATTATTATTATAGTTCCTTGTATTTTTTCTAATGTCATATTTACTGCACTCACTAAAATATAATTAATACATTTCTCATTTTTGTAGTATTTATCTTCAATAGATCGTTGATTTTAAATTTTATTACTTTAAATTTAGAAATCATTGTTTTTGGTTCTGTATCTTCATTGTATTACTGAAAGTTATACTAAAGCATCACCACAATAAAGAGATATATTTTTTATACCAGACAATATTATCTAGTATCAAACCATATGTGTCTTTTTTAATGCCTGTTGTCACTTTCAATCTTTCTTTTCGTATACACTGTTTATATTCAATATTACTATTACTAACTGCATAGTTTGCAATACAGCAAAAAAATACTACTCAGTACATCTTTATTCTATTGTTCAGCGAAACGCCGTGTGATTGTGTATGTACCGTATGTCCAGTCCGCTCTGTGTATATGTGTCCGTGTTTTGTGTTTTTCTGACAACGACATTGTTGTCTAGAGTAATCACATTCTTCAATGGTGAGTGTTGCCCAAGAATAAAAACTAGTAAAGTACATCTGTAATAATGAATGTGGCTAATCGGAAGGATTATAATGAAATGTTACGAAAAACAATATAGGGCCTATTTAGCAGTATAATATGGGTCACATGTCAAAGAGGTTTTAATACCGATGGATTTTTTTATGACAGCAAGGGTGAAGATAAATGATGTAAAGTGCAGACGATGCATCTAGTGATTGATCATCTCCTTCATATTCACAAAACAAGTTCACTGTAAATTTGAAATTTACCTCCATGCAATATGCAATTTCCATGTGCAAGTAGTGTCATGCATGAGATCCGGGTTATGCAGTGTATATTGTTGCCTGCAAAGTAAAATCCAGTTATTTTATAGAATGCCTAATCAATCTTTATAATACGGGAATGTCTTAGGAAACGTATAAAATTAAGTAAATTATTTTATATTTATGTCGCCTATGAAACATGTAAAATACCCAGGCATTTTGTTCAATTTCTACAACTTTTAAATAAACAGATTTCATGCTCAAATGTCTTATGTACAAAAAAAAATGATGGAAGAAACACGGTGGGATTGACTTTAATAGGCAAATAACAGTATCAAGAACCAATGGGTTTTCCCACCGATTGACTAGTAATAGTAACTTTTTTCTGACATATATATAGATTATATATGTTTGTATATATATGTATATATTATAATATATGTTTTTATATATATATATTTATATATGATATATAAAGGAATTTTAATCGCTTTCTATCGTTTTGATTCAAAAGTTCTAAAGGTGTTAAAACATAAAGAATGAAATAAAAGCAGCTTAGGTAGGGTGGTAAATGTAGTAAAGGTGTCCTAAACGGATTACAGACAAACGCTTTGTCCTATAACATCAAAACAAAATGATTTCTGACTAAGTTGACCTCAGTTAACATCGAAAAAATATTTTTAACTATTTATAAATACAGGGTGTTTAAAAAACTAGTCACATGTTGTAATCTCAGTATTTTCAAACGTAAACATATAGCATGCTGTACACCAGTTTAAAGCTCTAAGAAAAAAAAAAAACATTTTGCTGAAAACAGAACAAATATCTTCAACTGTTTCAAAATGGTGATCATTTATATGAAAAAAATCCATTGTTACGGTATAGCCTGTATTTCTGTAATCAAAGCCCCTAGAATCGCTTTGGTTGAAAACTTGTAATCCTTATTGACTGAGCTTTACTACGATATATCACATGTAAGTATTATAAAAAAAAATATATAATAAAAAAGTAATTTTTGGAAATTTCAAACATTTCAAATAGTAACATATACCAAATAACATTTATTTTTAAATTATTTTTTATTTAAGAAAATAATACATTAATACATTATTTTTAAATAAGAAAATAGTAGATTTCCTAAATTACCACGAAAACCAATAGTGGTACCGGATAAATATAAATTAGAAAATTGTTATAAATAAATTAAACTTTAAAGTTATATTTTACTTGACATATGTTACTATTTGAAAAATGTTGGTAACCAAAAATCAGTTTCCAAAAATTAAATATTGTTTTGAGATTATATATTTTTAATAGGGTAATACTTACATGTGATATATCGTAGTAAAGTTCAGTTAGTAAAGATAACAAATTTTCAATCTGAATAATTCTAGGTGCATCGATTAGAGAAATACAAGATATACCGTCAATTTCTTTCACCAAATGGCCGCCATTTTGAAACACTTGAAGATATTTAACTTCTAATTTCACCAAAAACAATTTTTTCCTTGGACCTTTAAAGTAATTTATAACATGCCATATGTTTACATTTGAAGTGATTCCAACATGTACCTTTAGTTCTCTGGTAATTTTACGGTGTTCTTTGAGGTCAATTAGTCATAAATAATTTTATTTGAAGGGTATAGGACAAAGCGTTTATGTCTGTAATCCATTTAAAGGACCTTACGAGATTCACCCATGTAAATGGTTAAATACTTTATATGCAGATAAAGAGTATCATTCCATTTGCTTAGCTTAAGTTGATTTAAAATTTCTAATCATGTTTTTAGATCAAAATATATTTCATTTTATTAGGCTCTGAGAGATGTATCAGAGGATACCTCTCTTTTCGGTATGTGACCAGTTACTCTCAAAAATATGTTTTTATTTCAAATCAAACTGTAATTGAACTAAAAATAATGAAGAAATTAAGCCCGACGATCAATAAATATTATCTGAGGGTGTGTCTAAATGTTGCCTAAAATATTTAACTACAATTTGTAAGTTTTAAATTACAAGTTCAAAAGACCAACATATAACTGAATTATTTACAAAGAAGGGGAAACGAACAGAACAGTAATTGGAAAGACAATAATCAGAAATTAAGGAATCTGAGCTTCGTTGCCTTTGTTACACAGCCAGTAAAACTTACGATTCAATTATAATACCGTTCGAGATCAAACTCGTTCCCAGATTTAATTTTTTCATTTGGTGTTAGATTATGTTTATAAAATAAATGTTTAAGTATTGTATTCCCGAAAAACTTGTTGGGTAAATTAATTGTTAAACGTTTTTGCTTTTTACTGTTGAAGATTAAGTTAACATAAGACTGTAACAAACAATACAAAAAGTATTTTTTTTTAATGTAAAAAAGCGTCTGGGAGCAGGTGGTCGGCGATAGTGGCGGGTGTGTGCTAGAGAGAGAGAGAGAGAGAGAGATAGAGAAAGAGAGAGTTTGTATTTACTAGTTAAGAAATTTACTATGACAACTACTCATGTAAACGCAATCATAAAGTTTTCAGAGTACCAGAGCAGATTCTAAGTATGCACAGAGTTGATTGCGTACTATGCTCTCAAAGGCCTTACCAATTACTGGCAGCAAAGAAATCGGTCTGTAGCTCTGAGGTTCCGATTTTGGTCCATTTTTGTAGATCGGACAAACCTTGGCTTGCTTGAAAATGTCAGGGAAAGTACCCTCAATTAAACACCAGTCGATAGAGTAAGTGAATGGTTGTACAATGGCATAAATTATATTTTTAACCGAGGAATAAGACACGAAGTAGATATACTGGCTGTGAGACATTTTAATTTTAATAACTACTGTGAGTACATCATTACAGTGCATTGTTTCCTAAGCAAAAACTTAATTTGACTTCTTAAGTTGTTGCAAAAAAGTTGAGGCTTGGATTTTTCAGCTGCCTATTTCGGATTTTATGTCTTTTACTAAGTTAATAAAAAAGTTATTTAAATCATTTGGAGTGACGGGTATATTTTTCTAACCTGATATGTGTTTTTACTAACTGAATTTATAATTCTCCAGGTAGTTTTTTACTTATTGTCACTGTTTACAATACTAGAAGCATTAAAGTTACGTTTAGCATCACAGATTTTATTCTTGTACATTTTTACACAGTCTTTATTTTTTTCCGAATATTTTCACATCCTGTATTTTTATATACATCACCCAGAAATATAAAACTGTACTTAAGCTTACTTAAATCATCTGTATACTACAAATTTAATTCGGTCAATTTTTTTAAAGGCCTACAATTGTTTTTAACTTTCAAATGTGTGTCATTGATTTGCCTTAGTTTAGTGAAAAATAAGTCAAACAGTTCATTTGCATCAACATGATGTTTGTTCAGAAGATAGGCTTCCCAGTCAAAAGTTTTAAGTGTGTTGTTCAGTGCAGTTACACTATTTGCAGGGATTTTAAATCTAGGCAGGCCGAGGCCTATATCTTCCGAACCAAGTGTTGTGTTAAGAGATTTTTCCACCAGTTTAACTTAATAATTACAATTTTACATATATATCATGATCAAAAAAAGGAAAATATATTATTTCAGTTTCAAAGTCTTCTACAGCTAAATTTGAAAACATATTATCTAAAGGCTACGGGCACACATGGCGACTTAGTCGACACGAACGCCGCGACTTTTCTCCGCCGCGACCAGGTCGCGGGTAGTGGCCACATTTACACGACATACGCCTGTTTTATCTTGTTTGTATGCGGTTGTCAAAATGGTTTCAATGAGTTCGGACGATGACCATCCGCCCATGCTCGTCATTTGGGCGTATTAAAAAAAAAAAATATGAAACGAAGGTTTGAAATGAACTCCATTAGTTGAGACTGCAGCATGGACAATTTCACACTATAATTAGCTGTCTCAGGTGTGACGTACTTTCGGGTCACGAGAATATTTATGTAATTAATTTTTAGTTCGTACGCCACAATAAAAAAAGTTCTGCCAGGATTCGCTCAGTTTAAAAACAGGGTTAATGTCAGGGTTCACGACGTAAATAGTCAATCTATTATTAAAGACAATGGAATCACGAAATCCAAATCTATACTTATTTAATACGCTAAGAATTTTTTGTCCTAAGAACTCCTCCTACAATTTTCAACCGATTTTCAAGTTTTTGGTGTCGTTGGATAGGGCTTGGTCTGTAGTTGTTTCCGCCAAAAACTGATGAGAATCGGACTGAAAATAAAGGCGCTATCCACCATTGAAATCTCAAAATTCCCCTTTTAATAACATTGGGATTGAATAAAGCATTTTAAACATGCGTTAATAATCAGCTGTAAATACGTGTTACTTTGGTGATTACAGATACTCACAATATTGGATTGGTCGGATGTCATTGATTTAGAGCTAAAAGTAACATTTGTATTGTAATAAAAATAAATTGCTCGATTTCGAGCAACACGTATACTAGTTATATTATTAAATTTACTATGTTGGTTTTTCACCCACGTGACGTGCTGATAAAATAATTTGACCAAATAATAAAGTTGATTAATTTAGTAATATTTTGGTTCACCCAGGTAAACGAATTTAGCTTAACGAATTTATAATTTCGATGGCCGATTTATTAAACAAAAAATTACGAATTATGATTAACAGTTTAAAATTATTCTATAGGACAATGAAACGTTTTGTCAACGTCCGGTTTCACCCCGGTTTGGGGCAGTTGTCAAAAATGGCTTCGATGAGTTCTGTCGACGACCTTCTAATAATGCTTGCGACTATGGCGTATTTGAAAAAAAGAGGAAACGAAGGTTTAGGATTCATCCCCTCAATTATTATCCAGTGCAGTTATATTGTGCAGTTATACAATTAAGACTAAAACATGGATAATTTCATACAATAATGAGCTGTCTCGTCAGAAATAATGAGGACAAATGTTTTCTTTTCTTATTTTCGCATGAGTTCATTGCCATTCGACGAGCTCTTATCGTAAGTCCAGGATAGAGTTTTAAAAAAAAGATAAAAGATGAGATGGCGTCTTACAATCCCACCAGAAGAACGTCTGGCCTCGCACCTTGAGGTAAAATTTCAGTTTTAGGGATAGCTAATTACACATTTAATACAGGCTGAAGTCTTAGGCCATTATACGTAAACAAACAAGTGTAAATTAAAATTACACACATTGAAAAGTTTTTCATTATATAATTCAAATTTTATATTACTTTTAAGTACATATTTGCAATTACTTATTATGTTGTGTAGGGTAAACAAGAAGTATTGCTAACATAAAATATGTAACATTTGGAGTCCTTAGTTTAGAATTCTTTCCTTAGTAATTCTTTCAATGAGCGCTAAATGATGTACATATATTTAGTTTTTGCAAATTTACTTTCAGTTTCGTTTTAAATCATGGAACTTATAATGTAACTCTAGTTTATCGTATATAAAACTATGTTAGTCTTGGCATTTTATTGGTGGCTGAAATTTTATAACCAAGTTTGATAGAAGAATTTGTATGATTGGCTACAAATCAATAGGTTAAGTGATAGATACTGTAGCGACGGGTCGCCAAGTGTGGCCATCTCCGTAAGATAACATGGGTAGCGTATTTGCCGTCGCCTGTCGTCGCGACCAGAAAACGCTAACGAACGCGTTCGATTTGCTGTATGTCGCGGGTCGCCTTGTGGCCGCTCTCCTTTGGTTCAATGTTTCACACTTTTTTTCTTTGTCGTGGCGTTCGTGTCGTGGCGTTCGTGTCGTGGCGACTAAGTCGCCATGTGTGGCCGTAGCCTAAGCATGCAATTAATCTAGTAAGCTTGGTGTTGACACAAGCAAAAGCATATTGCATGAGCAAGTTTCAAAACTCCTTCGCACTACTTTTGACAGTGGTGATGTCAAATTCTGCATTTACAAGAAAAGACAACGGTTTTGAATCATTGCAAAACTATTCCCGAAATTTCAAAATTTAGCTCTGAATTCAACCAATTAAGATCAAGTTTTGTACATGCTACATTATTTTTAACAAAGATACATACACCTTGTTTGTTTAGAACAATATTATCATTTACTATCCCTTTGACTAGACGAACTTACCTGTCCAGAATACTCCTTTAGTTCATTGGCGTCAAAATCGTTGACCCTATTTTTTGCCAGTTTGCCGAGTTAGTCTTATAACCACTTGATGTGACTCGAGAGAGCGTTTATTTGAGAATACCAATCACTGTTATGTTTATATGTTTATAAAAGTTGAATGGTACAATTTTTTTTTTACAAAAACAATCGAAGTAGAGACCTTCTCCACCAACAGGAATAACATTTTTACAAAATATCACACGGAGCATCATTATCACAGTTGTTTATCATTCTAACCGGAAACGCAGAAAAAATATATAATATGTAAACCCAAACGCTTTTCTTTACTTTACATTATTATTTGTTTATATATTAACTCCCTTTTTTCAACGTAGCAACAATTTTTTACGGGAACAATTTTGAGTATTAATTACTTACACGATTCTAGTAGATATAAATTACGGCTTTTCCAATAATCCCTAAGTTAAATATGCAAATCTGGAGAGTTATTGAGGTCATTTGTGGCAGAGCCTTATTACTCAAGTAATCTCGGGAGCGACGATAACAAGCTTCTCACAGCAGCAGGTGTTCGCCTTCTACCGGACCAAGTAATTACCTTTGTTTACTTTCTATGAAACTATCAATAATGGAATAATACTACGAATCAAACTCGTCTTAACCAAGATGTTTGGCGAGTTATTAAAACATATTTGTAACAAATAAATCCTCAACTGTAATGTATTGAAAATCCAGCCCAACTGATGTTTAAATAATTTCACTTCAACAGTTTCAATTTAATTATATTTATGGTTCTTACGTCTTAATGAAACAAGAGAGTCATTGAAAAAGTCCACGAGACTTGACACTTGATTCCCGAGCTGTTGCACCCTGTAGAAAGGAGAATTCTTTAAGTAATTTGTCCTATGGCAACGGCGGAAAAACAGTTCACACGACCTAGTTCCAGTTAGTATTCTAATTTAAATACACTGCAGCAGCTCCATACAGTCCACCAGACAACGAAGACTCTCGAAGAGGAAGATTAAGTCTGCAATAGCTCTTCTATGCCGCAGGGGTTAGAGTTCCAAAGTAGGTTCAGTGGTAATATTCAATCGATCGCCAAGTTTCCGCTCCAAGAACTCCATGAATTTTCTCTGCAGAGACTCAAGCATATTGAGAGTGAGAGAATCTTTATTATCCTTTAAGCATTTACATGCAATTGGGTTCGTCAACTTAGCCTAAAAGTACATAATATATATCTTGCATATAGTTCATGTCATAAAACAAAACCATGCAATCACAGCAAAGAAAATAAAATAACCAAAAAAAGAACCAAAAGCAACCACTCAGATTTAAAAAATGGCTACCAACAATATTCTTTGGGATTTTAAAAAAATCATCTACTGAATACAGTGGATGTGCCAATCAAAGTTCCCTCACACTCGATTGGAATGATTTTGTTAACTGGTTCGTGCTCTCATAGGCAAATAGTTAAACAATTTCAGCTTTAAGATTTCCTGACTCGATTGAAATGTCTTTAATCATACAAACGGCACATCAAAACGACACTTATTTCTAGTGTAATAACTGTGAACATCCTTTCTACAGACAATGCTGTCCTGTTCCTTTTTTGCTGGAAACAAAAGAAGGTTTACATAGAGACTTGAAACTGTCATTATGGATTCCCTTGTGAACAAAGGTTTACATGTGCAAGGTATTCAGCAAGATGTGTTGAGTATTATTAGGGAGGTGGGCCAGACAGCAACAATAGGACCGGGCGCGTGACGTCACTGCAGTCCTCACGGCTATCCGCGCCACGCATGCACTATGGTACACGCCGTCTTTAACTTGCTGCTGACTCTTCATATAACATATTGAGTGCAATAAAACTGATATATCCGTAATCTACATTAAATACAGAATCCAACAGTATGAATATGTATTTAAATAACAACACTTTTGAATTTTAAATCAATTAAAATATTTAGTCTATATTTTTACGTTATAGTGACATAAAAAAGTTAGTAAGCGAGGATTTTTTTTATTTTTCAGATAAAAACTATCTCAAAGCGGAAAACCTTTAGCTAATGAGATCATGAATAATGTGCAATCATGATATTTGGTGAAAAAAATTATTTTTGATCATAAATGAAAACACAAATGAAGCGCCATGTCTCGCATTTACAGTGAAACTTGCCGTCTATAAAAACCGGTTGCATCTCAGTATAATGTATTGAGTACAATAAAACCTATATATTAATTATCTCCATTAATGCAGATTCTAATGGTATAATTATGTTTTTAAAAATAACAGCAGTGAATTTTAAATCGATGAAAATATTAAGTCCGTCCTAATATGGACATTTTAACGTTAAAAAGTTACCGTGTAAGGATTTTGTCATATTTTTATATAAATCAATTTTAAAAACAGGAAATTTGTAACCAATGAAATAATAAATATCAAGTAGGCCTAACCAAGGTATTTTTAAAAATAATTTCTTTTTCCACATTAAATTATTATAATTGGAAATGTGGGGTCGTGACTCGAACGTGTCATTTAGAGTTCAGCATCTTTTTTATTTGCCGGGTGTTTGAAAAAGGACTTTAAAACTTTAAAAATGTATATGACTAGTCACTGATGTGACCTTTAGTAATAATTTTAATGTCATATTGTAGGAAAATACTTAAAAATGTATATGACTAGTCACTGATGTGACCTTTAGTAATAATTTTAATGTCATATTGTAGGAAAATACTTCAGATTTTTTTAAACATAGTTCGTTATTTCCTAATCTTACATATAAATGCGCTAGTTGGTATTGCGCTATCTTTACTTTGGCTCGCGAATGCTGCGTATGTTATGATTTGAAGAGTCAAAGTTTTTCAAAATGTTTGTTCCAATAATAAAATTTTGTCCTCTTAGGTGTTTATTTTGTAAGAAAAAAAAACACATAATATTTCTTATTTCCATAACGGAGTTATGGAAGAAATTAAGTTTATATATTTGGCATGAACATTTATCACACCGATGTTCATCTCCAAGAAACAGTATTCTTTTTTGCAATGTGTATTTTAAAAATAGCTTCCATTTTAAAGTTTTAAACTCAAATATCGAAAAAAAAACTATATTAAAATGTTTAAAAGAAACAAAAAGTTTACAAGTTAAATTAGCCAACCGTAATATTAGGTTTATTTTTAATACGACAAAGAATAATGGATTTATTGCCATTTTTCTGCAGAAAAACATTGATTTGGCATTACAATTCATGAAAATTCAGATTATTTTAAAGAAGTATGCAATAAGTCCGTTATTTGTTGTTAGATCTTAACAAACTTTGGCATCATTATTGGTTAGATAATTTAATTTGCGAACTTTTACTATAATAAATTGTAAAATTTTTTAAGTAGGCTATTTTTTGTTATACCGTTTTGAGATATTGAGTTAAAAATGTAAAATGGCCGCCTTAGTAGAAAATGCACATCGAAAGAAATCATTTGTGCAATCTTGTTTAAAAAGCGAGGCGCAGATGAGTGTTTATCATAAGGCGGAATTTGACTTTTTGAGTTTGTTCACCAAGTAAGTAATATACAGTGTTTACATTTCTGTTTTTAACATATCAAAACAAGACTTTAGATTCGCCATTCTGCAAATCAATGAAACAAAAATAATACTTAGCAAACAGTTGACTTTTTACGTTCTAGGGCAAAAAGTGACATTTTGCGTACTATTTAGTGAACAAAATCAGGCGATTTCATGCTGAATGATAAAAATATATTTTTTTATGAAAAGCCAAAATACATGACATGAAAGTTAACAAAATATTTATGATAAGAGAAGACTACGAAGAATGACTGTATTAAAAACCATATGAAATTAATTAAAAATAGAAATATGACTAATTTGGTTATTTATTTTAATTTAAACTAAGAGATAAAAGTATAAAAACGTTATCAAAATATATTAATTTCAGACCTGCCGTTTCTTCAGTAATTGAATCTCCAATGTCGTTTTCTATTTATTAATTCCGATAACATTAATACTTTCATTCTTACAACACAACATTACAACATTAATGTTTGGTACCTAATAATGTTTAGTCACAAAATCACTATTCGTATAGCTTATATAATATTTTTACTGACAGATTTTCTTCAATTTCTTATTTACTTTTCGGCGCTCAAGATCACATTTTTGTTTGTTTAAAAATTTGACTCGCATTACTATCCTTCTTCGGACAAACAACTCTATAACGTCTTGAGGAAGTGATTCCACTCTACTTTTCAGATGTTTTATGAGGGTTTTTCTTAAACCAGACATTTTTGGAATTGAATCCTTACAATACTTTTGAAATTCCTCTTCCATGATTGCCACATTTTTATTGAAATCTTGTGAGGGTTCAGTTAATCCTCCGAAGGATAATTCATTTACCCATGTTGATGTGTTTTGGTTTCTGTAAGTGAATGATCCTAGCTCAGGATACTTCTTCTGCAATTTTCTTGCCATCCATCCGGCAATATAGTTAAGGCCATCTTCCTTCAAACTGTTTTCCAATGAAGCTGGTATGTTCTCTTTATCGGAGTCCTGGTCCTCAGAAACAGTTACTTCATTTAGAACTTCATCTTCAGCTTTATTTTCCTCATCATCGCAATCAACATTAACTTCTCCACTTATGTCACAGTGCACCAGACTTTCCCTTAAAACTTTCCCTATTATAAACTCGTCATCGGCGTCTGCCGTATTCATTTTGCTTTTTACTTTTCCCGCGTTTTTCCCAAGTACAATCATACGCATTCGGTATAGACATGATAGGGGTGTAGGGTGGTCATTTGGGCCCCCTCCTCCTCTTACAAGCGAAAATAGGTTTTCAAGAGAGTCTTGGTTAAGTTTTGATGTTAATATATATCGGACTCCATCATTGGCCTTTAAATCTTCATATATGTTTATTACAGATCTTGTTGACATGAGTATCGCTTTCTGAAAAAGTTGCATTTTTTTCTTATTAATGCACATCATATTTTCAATCGTATCAATATAATTGTTCAAAATACGTTTTTGTTCATCAAGGTGCATTCCATAACCTGATTTCTGAATTATACTGGTAGAGGGGACCCGACTGTTCATGACGTCAAACCAGTCATCTGTTTGCTCTATGAAATCAGCAGTAGCACATCTGACGCTTTCCTCTCCAACATGGTACCATCGAAGCGCACATGCCGTTGTGTGGGACATCAATTGAGCGGCCAAAGGTACGTTCTGGCGCTCAAATTTATCACATTGGATATGTTTTGCAGTCAATTTGTAGCAAGAAGAAATTTCCACGTCTTTTCCTCCAAAAATTAGCTCTTCTAATGGCTTCGGGGAAATAGTTCTTCCATCATCCAAAGTGAATCCTCCGTCTACTAGCCAATTCCTCACTAATTTTAAGAGGTGTGGGACGTCTGCAAGAAAATAAATTTTCTTTTGTGTCGTGGGTGAAAGGAACCATGTCTTCTCATGACTGACTTCAAATGCCTTCCATATTCCAACATTGCCACCCCCACAATCCGACACAATTGCCTTTACCGTAAAACCTATACCGTAGAGGTTCGTGATTAGTTCTTCGATTATAGTCTTGGTCATTGAGAAGTCAAATGCAACAAATATTGGTTGTTTCCACGGAGAAAGAAGACCTCTGGCCATGACCACTTGCATTTGGGAATGCGGTCCTAACACTCTATCAGTCACTGGATCGTACTCGTACACGGACTTCACTTTCATCTCATCGTATTGTAAGACTACGATTTTTTCAAAAGATGTCATGTTTTGTACAGCTACTTTCATCAGACTTAATACTCCCTCAAGTATTCCACTTTTTAATTGGATTTTTGATGCCCAACTTTTTAATGTACTTAAGCATGGCAGAGGGATTTTTAACTCTGTTCTTAGATAAATATAGCACTGTTTACTTAGGTATCGAATGGTAAAAGCCTTAGTAATGTCTTCATTTGACCATACTTTAACTTTTTTCTTTCTATTTAACAAAACATTAATTTAAGTTTCCGAAAACGTACCTTTAAGAATGTTTTTAAGTTCTTCTTTTAAACTACTATTTTTTTCTACTTCAAGTCGGTTATTTTCAGTTTTTAACAAAGATATAGCTTTTTGGTATTCTTCTCTCTCTTTTTCGAACTCTTCTTTCTCTTTTTCGACAGCAGCCTTTAACAGCAAATACTCAGTCTTATAATCTACATCGACTATGTCTAAATCAGCTTTCTGTACTTCGTCATCGATCATCATGTTATATTTCATTTCGTTTTCTTTTACAGCCGATAATAAGTCACAAACTGTCTGCCTTTTCTCCCTTTCTTCCTTTCTAACATCCCTCTCGGATTTGCCCTTCAAAGGCTTTTCTGAGGGCAAAAGTTTCATCGACGGGACGGCTCCTGGTTTAAGAATTTTCTTTACATTTTTCAGACACATGATTTCTGATTTAAAGTTTCTTTCAAAGTCTTCTTCTTTAAAGTGATCAGAGCAAACGTAAGAAGAATCCGGATTGAATGAGTCTTTTCGTTTGCATTTCTCAATCCAAACCGATCGCAAATTACTTTTTTTTGGTATTCTAAAATATGTCACAGTGTCAGGGCGGTCTTTGGTTTTAAAGAAAGAATTTTTACATGTAGCTACAGCACAATGCATTCCTGGCATTATTAATACTTTTTGCTGATTTCAAATGAATCAATTTGTTTGAAGAGGAAAATCAAAATTATCAAAATCAAAAAATAAATAAATAATGACATTGAAAATAATCAAACAGTCCAATCAATATGTACAAATCTGCACAGTACTGTAAACACATTCTCAAAAACCTAAGCTGATGATATTACACGTTATTTTGAATAAATAAAGAACATTGTTCAGTTACTTCAAGATTTCTATTACTACTTACGACTAGTTAAGTAGTAACTATACACTTAACTAACAACACGGAACTAAACGAAAACTACACACTTCGTAAACGAAAACTTCTTGCACTGTCATTGTGACATTCGCGTATGTGCCTGTATAGTTTTACAACAATAAGGAGTCCAGCTGATCGTCGGATGCAGTGATGTGACCTCAACAATAAAACTAAGTGTGTTGGTATCACTGCATATCCGGTCGCGCCTCGCCACTCCGCCTATCATCCAGCGCCCATTGGATGTTTGGAATGAAACGAGGCATACTATAAGTAATTAATAATAATCAATTTATTTTCCAGGTTTTATTACAAAGCAATACAAAGAAATCAATACTTATAATCATCACAGAAACGAAGAATTTTTAATTAAAACTTAACACAAGATTCTTAATTTAAAATATTAAAAATTGAAATCAAATATTCATCTTAAGGAAAATAACCCATAGAAGACTTAAGTTTTCTGTATTGGGTAGTTATCTAAAGAAATATTCACTTTTCTTAGCATGATAAGTGTTGTTTGTAATTGGATATGAAAAAAATTCTACACACTCAAATAGTTTTTCACTTTAACAGTCAAAAAGTGTTTTTTGAGTGTTGTGAATGTTTGTAATTCATTTCCAAGAAATGTGCACCGAAATTGCAATTTTAGATAGAAAACATATTACACAATACCGTATTGTTTTTAAAATAACATCTATTTCTTTGGTTTTTAGAAAGATGGCATAATCTGTTATAGTTTCGAGTGATGATAAAGCTTACAACGTAAGGATTAATTGACACAAACAAAACTTGTAAATAGTGAAAATTTACTGTGATGTCATACACAATAAGTAAGACTAATTTAATATCAGTTACACTTTTGTGTCAGTAACCATTTGTTCCAAAAACGTTTTAGATACGTACTAATGAACTGTTTTTTTTTAGCCAGGTAGAAAGTTAAAAAATTTACAAACATAAATGTTATTTTTTTATTTCCCGGTGGTTTTATTGTTTCTTTTTTACAATTAACGTATGAAAATGTCAGTTTTAAACTTATCACTGAAAGAGAGAAAACCATGAGTTTTTGAAGAACGGCTTAGTGCAAACATGCTAACGATAGTTGAAGGTTTTTTGTTTATATATCAAAAACAAAACACTATTGATATTTTTTTAACTTATTGGTTGTTTATAAAATATGATTTTTATTAGAGTTTGGTATTACATTTTGTAGAGTTGAACGTGATCTCACAAGAAAGTAAAAATTATATTAAATTATTAAGTGACGAATAACTTAAAAAATACATAAATTGGCGATGATAGTATACAGGGTGTTTCAGAACTCCCTACCAATATTTTAAGGCATTGTTGCTGGGTTAAAAACATATTTAAATATCATATTTAAATTGTCCGGAAGTCTTAAGTTACTCACACAGCCGCCATTTTGTTTTTTTACACATAATAATTTTTATTTCCGTAACGGATGGTTGTATTCAGATCATATTTGGTATAAATCTTAAACATACCAATGTACATTCCCAAGAAAAAAATAAATTTTTTCTATTGTATATTTTCAAAATGGCGGCCATTTTAAATTTTCAAACTCAAATATCTCAAAATCGGTAAATTTTATAAAAATTTTACAAGACACAAAAGAGTTGCCAAATTAAATTACCTAACCAATGGTGCTAAGTTTGTAAGGATCTGACAACAAGTAACGGATTTATTTGGATTTTTCTTTATAAAAACATGGATTTTGCATTGAATTTAATGCAAATAAGGCAATTTCAACAGCAAAATCAATGTTTTTATGAAAACTCCGTTATTTGTTGTCAGGTCCTTGGCACCATTGGTTAGGTAATTTAATTTGACAACTTTTTCGTGTCTTGTAAAGTTTTTATAAAATTTACCGTTTTTGAGTTATTTGTATTTGAAAATTTAAAATGGCCGCCATTTTGAAAACATTCAATGGAAAAAATTAATTTTTTTTCTTGGGAATGTAGGCCTAAATTGGTATGATAAAGATTTATACTAAATATGATCTGAATACAGCCATCCGTTACGGAAATAAAAATTATTATGTGTAAAAAACAAAATGGCGGCTGTGTGAGTAACTTAAGACTTCCGGACAATTTAAATATGATATTTAGATATGTTTTTAACCCAGCAACAATGCCCTAAAATATTGGTAGGGAGTTCTGAAACACCCTGTATAACAAAGTTTAATTTACTGCCACATCAAATAACAATGTGTCTCACTTAAAACGCATGTTATCAGCCAAAGTGCAAACAATAATCATATTATTTAACATTTCATCATGGGGCTCCCTTTGCCATTTTTCTTTGTTGCATTTTCTATTGCGCAATTATTGTTAAACATTTCAAACAGTACAGTAGTTGTGAGATATGTTTATCTTACATATTTCTTTAAAACAAAAGGGAATATCGATAGCAAAATTTGTTCAAGTTCACTAACTTGGGTTTTCACGTTCACGATTAAATGTTATTAGGCCTAATTATTGTACTAAACAATGTGTCATAGTAGGTCTATTATTTCTTCTAAGACAAATTTTAAATCACTTAATGCCTTGTACATTATCAGAAATCGTAAACTCGTAGTAACATTTCATACTTATTCTGATAATCATTGTACAATAAATCAAATGTGCGGAACTAAAAACGACGCCACGCTGCGGACTGCCACATCTTTTAAAATTATAATTAAATGAGAAAACAAAATTATTTTCCCAAATATTTTCAGTAAATAATAGTTATTATCTGGTTGGGTACAACTTTCCTGTTTTAAAAATTGATTTATCTAAAAATGACAAAATCCTTGCACGGTAACTTTTTTATGTTAGTATGTTTTTAAGGGACGGACTTAATATTTTCATTGATTTCAAATTCACCGCTGTTATTTTTTAAAAACATATCCATACCATTAGAATCTGTATTTAATGGAGATGATTAATATATAGGTTTTTGTACTCAATAAACTATACTGAGATGCAACCGGTTTTTATAGACGGCAAGTTTCACTGTAAATGCGAGACATGGCGCTTCATTTGTGTTTTCATTTATGATCAAAAATAATTTTTTTCACCTAATATCATGATTGCACATTATTCATGATCTCATTAGCTAAAGGTTTTCCGCTTTGAGATAGTTTTTATCTGAAAAATAAAAAAAATCCTCGCTTACTAACTTTTTTATGTCACTATAACGTAAAAATATAGACTAAATAGTTTAATTGATTTAAAATTCAAAAGTGTTGTTATTTAAATACATATTCATACTGTTAAATTCTGTATTTAATGTAGATTACGGATATATCAGTTTTATTGCACTCAATATGTTATATGAAGAGTCAGCAGTGAGTTAAAGACGGCGTGTACCATAGTGCATGCGAGGCGCGGATAGCCGTGAGGACTGCAGTGACGTCACCAACTCGGCCTGATTGTTGTCTGGCCCACCTCCCTAATAATACTCTATACATCTTGGGTATTCAGCACCAGTCAACAGTCGAATGGACCTCTTCTGTAGCAACAAAACCTCATGGACATCAGTTGCTCATCCCCATAATTGAAGTCCTTACTGTAAGGTACCCTGAAACAATGCACTCTATGCCTGTCTCGGGTACTGTTTGGTTACCAGCAAACTTAAGTTTCTAAGTAAATATAATATTCTTGGCAATTTGCTACATACAACTGACACATGAGGATCCCTAGAAAGTTTCTAATCTAATGTGATACCTAGTAACTTAACAGGATTTTGCTTTAAAATAGTTTTCTTTAAAGTAAAAACAATAGTTTGGGTTTTGCTCCTATTTAAAAAAGGAAATAATTTTCCCAGAACCAGTTATTGGCCAAATGCAGGGACCACTTTATGATGTTATTTAGCTGATCAAAATGTTGACTACGACACAGTAAGGTGGTGTCACCAGCGTAGCAAACAAACAATAAATACCATCAATGCTAAAACTAATGTCGTTCATAACTACAAGGAATAACAAGGGCCCGAGTGCATATCCCTGCGGAACACCATCGATAATTTCTCTCTCCTATGAATTTAGGTCATTGACATGAACTATTTGACGCCTGCCCCCCAGGTAGGATCTCAGGAGCTCCAAGGAGCCGCCCACCATACCATAATTGTGCAGTTTTTGCAAAGCACGAAGTGATCAACCGTATCGAAGGCCCTGCTGAGGTCACATAAGTTGCCCCCAACCAAGGCCCTCAACTCAAAACCAACCAGAGCTTCGTTAACTACTTTTTCCACTGCATCAACGGTGGATAGGCCACCACGAAACCCAAACTGTGAGTCGGAGAACAGTTTATTTGGAACAAAAAACTATAACAATTGCTAATAGATTATAACTTAAAAAATCTTTGTGTTAATTAGTGAGGTGTAAATTGGATTAATTGAATTTTGGGGTTTGTTGGAAAAATTACCCTGGATTAATTTCTCGAGTAAAAATGATACTTTTGGAGACACAATTTGGTTATCTCGTTTGTAGGGTTCATGAAATAATTAGTTTAACATAAATGAGCTCATTTTTGGCACACTAAAATAAAAAGAGGGGGAAACTCACCCCGAGGTCCATATTTTCAGTGCTTGGAGAAGACACTGCCGGTGACGCCATCATGCCCTGGATTGATGGACGCCAAGGAACCGCCGCCACAAGGGACCACAGTGGTGATTGTCTCTCTGGTCGAAGTATGTCCTCACTCACGTTCACGCACACGGAAATCTTGCTAAGATCGAACGTGAAGCAAAGTTCATAATAGGCCTAATCTTGAAGTACGTGATCGCGGAAGCCCGATCCAAAATTGCACTTGACACTGCTGCAAAACACTTTACAAAGGGAATTATTTTACTGTTCAAATAGAGAGATATTTAGCGATACAATAATTTTAGAGAATAAAATGCTCACTAAAGAGTTCGAGAGAGAGAGAGATTTATAATTATTAGAACCCAAATAAGGGTATAAGAGAATAAAATCGGAAATACACCGACAACGGCACAGAGTCAGCCGCGAGAGAGAGACGCCGGAGAAGGACTCCTCAAACAGTAACGTTTTTCCGTGAGGAGAGGGAAAACTATATTTGGCGAAAACCCACCAATAGGGAAGAGCGTCATGCCTGTCAGCTGGATCAAGGCGGCAGTGGTTTGAATTTGAATTGTAATGATTTTGTCCTACTTTATAATTGTTAAATACTTAACATACCGGGGACCTTGAATCCTTATGGGATTCAACAAGAGTGAATACAAAGAGATGTGAATTGCTTAAAGCTAACTTACAACTACTAGCCTATATACAAGAGATTGCAGTGTTTAACTGTTAATTAATCACACGGCAATGGGAACACTTTGTGCGCGGGCCGAGTGAGTGAGCCTTGAGCGGTCTTTAGTTGCACCACACGCACAATATTGTCTTTTCCGGGAGATACACCCACGATACGGGCTAGTGGCCAGGTGAGGGGAGGTGTTGGCTGGTGTACGAGGACTAGATCCCCAACCTTTAAATTTTCAGAAGTAGAGCTCCACTTGATCCTCTGTTGTAGAGTGTGGAGGTATTCGAGATGCCAACGCCTCCAAATACGCTGGTTTAAAGACTGGACAAGGTGCCAGTGTTTCAGTCTGTTATCCGGAATGTTGTTAAGGTCGGCCTCAGGGACTGCTGCCAGGGGGGCTCCTATTAGAAAATGTCCGGGGGTTAATGCGCATAAATCAGCAGGATCGCTGGAAAGAGGGGTAAGAGGCCTCGAATTTAACATGGCCTCCACTTGAGCGGACAGAGTCATAAACTCTGATAGGGTTAAAATTGTATCACCCATCACACGTTTAAAATGATATTTGGCACTTTTCACAGCACTTTCCCATAATCCTCCTTGGTGAGGAGAAGCAGGAGGATTGAAATGAAAGTTAATTCCACGCTCCTGAGAAAATCTGTGGATTGCGTTTTTCGCAACTGGAGACTTGATGTGTGTGACTCTACGAGGCTGCGTAAGACAGTGTTGGCGCCTACAAAGTTTGTCCCGCAGTCACAGAAAATATCTGTACAAAGACCACGACGCGACACAAATCGAGTTAGGGCGGCGATGAAACCGTCTGTGGTGAGGTCTGTTACCACTTCAAGGTGCACCGCTTTTGTCACCATGCATATGAACACACACAAATATACTTTCACGTGCTTCACCGAACGGAGGTTCAAATTCTTAATAGTGAAAGGGCCACAGTAGTCAACTCCTGTGGAGAGGAAAGGCCGTGCAGGAGTTACCCTTGAAGGCGGAAGATCTCCCATTAAGGGGGTCTTATTACGAGGTTTGTTCTTAAAACAAGTCACACACTTGAAAATGCGTGAGCGTATGACGCTGCGCGCACAGATGATCCACACTGATTGAGCCAAGAGTGCTTGAGTCAGTTGAGGTCCGGCGTGGAGATGAATGATGTGGGTGTGATCCACTAGGAGGTCCACTACATGGAGCTTTTTGGGCAGGAGCACTGGATGGCGGATGTCGTGAGAGAGTGAGGTGTGGTTGAGGCGACCACCGACGCGCAGAAGACCGTCAGAGTCGAGGAATGGCTTTAATCGCTGGAGTTTTATTGAACAGTCCCGTTGCTTACGAAGAGCTTCGATTTCTTCAACAAACACAGAGCGTTGTACTAGACTGAAGATCTTGAGGCGAGCTCGGGCGATCTCGGAGGTAGTTAGTGGTCCTTTGAAGGGTTCGGATGAATTACAACAGTTGTGGATGAAACGCTGAACATAGGCAGTAACTGCTTGTAGACGTGTCCACGAGGAAAACTTGGTGAGTAGGTCCCATTCTTGATGCTGTACTGCAGTCAGTACGGTTAGAGGGGTTTGTTTGATTTCTTCGGTATTATTTAAATCTACCGGCGAAAATTTCGGAGTTGGCCAGTCAATTTTATTTAGATGAAGCCAAGAGGGGCCATTCCACCAGAGTGGGTGGTCGACAAGGTCAGAGGCCAGAATTCCCCGAGAGGCACAATCAGCCGGGTTATGAGCACTTTGGACATGTCTCCAACAGTGCATTGGAATGAGTTCCTGAGTTTGGGAGACTCGGTTGGCCACAAACGTTTTCAGCCGGTATGGGGGAGTTTGCAGCCATGTTAGGACTACAGAGGAGTCACACCAGAGATGAGTGGCTGAGAAGGTTGTACGATCTTTAAAAACTTCGAAAACGTGTGCTACCAATTGGGCTAATAGATGAGCTCCACATAGTTCGAGGCGGGGCAAAGTCACTCTTTTCAGGGGGGCAACTCTAGTTTTCGAAATCACTTGGCGGACTATCACCTCGCCATTTGAAAGATGGTTGCGGAAATACACCACTGCTGCATATCCGCTCTCTGAGGCATCGGAAAAGCCGTGAACTTCAATGTTCTTCGAGGAGCTGAGCATAAAAGCTCGAGGAATCTTAATTTTAGAGATATGACTCACACTAGATGTAAAGGTATTAAACTTATCAGCTAAGTCGGCGGGAAGAGGCTCATCCCATTTTAGACCAGTGGTCCATAAAAGCTGCATAAAGCATTTTGCAGTCATGATACATGGGGCGAGAAACCCGCAGGGGTCATATATCTTGGCAATGGTACTTGGACCGATTTTATTTCTCATATATATAAATGACCTTTGTAATGGCAATCTGAAAGGTAATATAACATCATTTGCCGATGACACAGCACTTTGCTATGTAAAAGAAAGTTGGGAAAGTATAGAAGAAGCAATGTGCTCGGATTTGAACGCCCTTCAATGGTGGTTCAGCAAGAATAGAATGCTATTAAGTCCAGAAAAAAACTAAATATATTAACTTCAGCCTTAGAAACGAAAAACATTTTTTCAATTCTGTACGTTATAAGTGTATAGATTGTTTATGTAATAATACTGAATGCTTTACAAAATGTGCTATTGTGCAGCGAACAGATAAGATAAAATATTTGGGGTTAGTATTGGATCAGGAGTTAAATTGGAAAACTCATTTGGAACAATTGAAACAAAAATTATGTGGATGCCTAAGATATTTTTATTTTTTACAAAATATGTGGTCCGAAAAAATACTAAGATTGTTATATTATTCTTTAGTCAATAGTAGATTAGATTACGGAATATTTTGTTGGGGTGGGGCCTATGAAACCAACTTGAAATCTGTGTATGTACTTCAAAATATTTTTATCAGAATAATAAAACGCAAAAGCAGGATGGAACCATCTCGCCCTTTATTTGTTAATTTGAATATCCTTCCTCTTAAATATATGTTTGTCTTTAAGGTACTAAGGATTTTCTATGTTGTCAGTGGTAATATAATGCCTATTGTACATAATGCGTATAAAGGAAAACTAAGAACTCAGCAAAGAATATTCGTACCTAAGCCTAATCTTGTATTTTTTACTAATTGTTATTGTTTTCTAGGTCCGAAAATGTTGAATAATATTCCCTCTACAGTAACAGATTGCAAAAATTTAAATTTGTTTTCAAAAAAATTAAAAACCTGGTTGTTATCACATGAAAACATAGATTTTCTCATTAAAGTTCTTAAGTAGCCAGTAAAACAAAGTCAATAGTGTTTATTTCTCTTCCATATAAATATACCTATGTATATATTTTGTATAGTTGGCTAGGTGTGTTTTTTTATATTTTTATTATAAGAATTACATAAATTTTTGAAATGACATGTACAGCGTTAACCTTAGATTTTAAGTCTTGGAGTAATTTTAATTAAGGTACTGCTAAGTTTATATTTTTATTTATATTGAATTGTTCGCTCTCTGCCTCATTTAATAGTATTAATTTTGTGTTGGAACCTCAGTACGGGCTTTGCCTTTTGAGGCCCTAGATTTCTCATTCTTGCGTTACATTTAACACGGATGAAGGTAAAATGTTTTATAGTAATACATAGTGTTAATAGGTAGGTAGTCTAACATGTATAATGTAAAATACTTTGTGTTATTGTGAAGCAGTTTGAGAAATAAATATTCTTTCTTCTTCTTCTTTCTTCTTCAATGGCACTCAGCACATTGCGCTTAGTGAGGGTACCGTGAGGAATATTTACAGAGTATGTAAAGTAGTCATTTTCCGGGGACCAATGAAGGCCCAGGACAGCAAAATGAGGCATTTGATCCTCTTGTAAGAACACCGGAGTCTCCAGATGGTCTTGAGGTAGTGTTTGAAGAAGTGCTTGAGAATTTGAGGCCCACTTCCGCAATTCGAATCCACCTTTTCCTAGGAGCAATTTCAACTGTTCCTGTAGTTTAAGGGCTTCTTCTATGGTGTCTGCACCGGAAATTACATCATCGACATAAGTTTGTGATCGTACAACACCAGCAGCCTCCGGATACGCACTTCCCTCGTCATTAGCCAGCTGATGGAGAGTGCGTATGGCTAAATATGGCGAACTGTTTATTCCAAACGTAACCCGAGTTAGTTTGTAAACTGACATTGGTTCAGCAGGGTTTTCCCGCCATAGGACGAGCTGAAAATTCTGATGTTCGGCTTCTACGAAAATGTGCAAATACATTTGTCGTATATCACATGTAAAAACAAAACGATGTGATCGAAAGTGCATGAGGATATCACAAATGTCTGTTTGTAATTTACGACCGGTCATGAGAGTGTCATTGAGCGAGTTACCAGAACTAGTTTTACAGCTTGCATCATAGACTATTCTTAACTTGGTAGAGTTGCTGTTTTCTTTGAGTACCCCATGGTGAGGAAGAAAGTAGTGTGGCGAGGGGAGATTCGAATCGGTCACTTTGACCATGTGACCCTGGTCTATGTGCTCTCTCATCGCTTTCGAGTACAGCAACTTGAACTCAGGGTTTCGAGTGAATTTATTTTCAAGAGAATTGAACCGGCGTTCAGCAGCAACGAGTGAGTTACCAAGCTCAGGTTTACCTTCCTTAAAAGGAAGCTGTACAACGTACCGTCCGTCATTACGTCGGGAATGAGTGGAGTCAAAGTGTATGTCACACTGTTGTTCTTCGGTGGACTTTTTATTGGCTAATGGAGGTTCTTCCAATTGCCAAAATCTTTGGAGTGAGGCATGGAGTTCATCTGAGGTAGCAAGTAGAGAAACTGAGAAGTTACTTGCAGGTTGGTTATGATGGGCGGAAGGCGCCGAACCGATAATAACAAAGCCGAAGTGGGTCCCCATCACATGAGGCATATTGGGGCCCAATGATTGTGACTGATTTGTCAAGATCCGTGGCAAGAGAGAACCCACCAATCAATAAGTCTATAGGCCCCGGAAGATGGAATGTGGGGTCTGCAAGGGTGTACGGCTTGACACGCTTTAACACATCTGCAGATATAGAAGTCCTAGGTAGGTCTACAGATATTTTTTCCAATACATGGACCTGATGCTGGGAGGCAATTTCCTTGCCTGAGAGAGTTCCTATATTGAGTATGACAGATCCTTTAGTGTGGGCTGCCATCTGGGAGAGTCCCACTACTTGGAGATTCGAATGAATGCGAGGGGCAAGCAAGAGTTGTGCCGCCTTTTCTGATATGAACTCGCACATGCTGCCGCTATCTAGCAGTGCTCGGAACACGTGTGTGACACCATTCTGGGCTGTCAACTTTACTAATGTAGTGCCAAGAAGTACAGTTGTTCTACCGCAATGAGAGGGAGGAAGAGTTTGAGCAGATGAAACCGAGATGGTTTCCTCATGTTGTGCGGAATCGTCTGTTTTAAGAGAGAGAGGGGCTTCATTTTGACGAGAAGCTTTCGGACTTTGAGATTTATTTTTTGATTTCTCGAAGTGGAGAGAGGAGTGATGTCGCCCACGACATGTTTGGCATGTTGCCTGAGATTTGCACTCCTGCAATGAATGATTTCCTAAACAGGAAGTGCATCGCTTGGCTTCTTTAACTAGTTTATAGCGTTGGTTAGGAGTCAAAGTAGAGTACTTTGGACAACCACATACTTTATGGGTCCCCTGATTGCACACAAAACAAGAGTATGCCATAGATGGCGAATGAGAGCGGGGGGTGGATGTGGCCACCATAGAGACGGGATGAGAGGGGAAATGTACTCGCTTGCCCTGATTTGACTTTTGTTGAGCCGAGGTAGATCCTGAGTGTGGTTTATTAGTGGAAACCGAGAGATTGTGAAGACTAGCATCCTCCACATGGTTGCATTCTTCACTAAGAAATTTAATAATGTCGGCTACTTCCGGGAGAGTGTGAGGAGTTTCGCCTTCTTCACGAGTAGATCGGTAAACTTTTAAGCGTTGCCTCAATGCATTATCCATTTTTCGGAGTATCAGAGCCGAGAGGAGAGGGTTTTGAGTAGTTATCTCACTATTAAGAGCCTTCAACGCCTGAGTATTTTCGTGATAGAGGTTCACGAAAGCCCTCATACTTTTGGGTGACGAGGCGGAGATATTCGGTAGGTCCAATACCTGGTTGAGATGCAATGTGATTAGTCTCCTAGGTGAATGGTACCTATCTTGAAGCAGCTTATAGGCAACAACATAATTAGCTGCTGAGAGTGTGAGTGACCTTATTAAATTTAAAGGCTCGCCTGAGAGTACACTCAATAAGTATTGAAATTTAGCAACATTGCTGAGAGTAGGGTTGCTATGTATAGTCGAGTCAAAAAGATTTATAAATGAAATCCAAGACAATGGATCCCCTGAGAAGTGTTTCAATTCAAGCTTGGGTAGCCTTACACTCATGAGAGGTTGAGTGGCATGAGGTTCTAAAGAATGTACTGATGAGGGGGTTTGAGGCTCGGCCACTGGAGATAGAGCTTCGATCTTGCTCATAATAGTGGCGTAAAGGTCATTAATTGTATCCTGATCATTCGAGAGAACATCCATATCTGCATCCTCATTTTCTAAAACACGATGCACATTGCCGTCATAATCAGCCCGTTTTTGACTAAGTTCCTTACCAAAAGCGGATAAATTACGTAGCTGAGCCATTGTTGGCGGTTCGCCTTTTGCGGTGATTTCATCAACCGTTTCATTAATTTTCTTGAAACGATTCTTCGTTAACTCAGTACAACGAATGTAGGTAGTCCACTTTAAAACCTTAGCCATGATTACAAAATAAAATAGTCCAGAGCAATACAAATGATGCAGCTATACGAATAATAACACCTTAATTACCATTAAAAATTGAGTAACAACAAAGCTGAAGTGCTTAATTAGCCTACACATTCACTGAAAATGAGTATCAATACATCTTATCTTCATATAAAAATACAAATGGAAAATCAAAGAGAAAATGTAACATAAAGTGTCAAAAAAAGGAATTGTAACTGTAAAAATGAGTAGTAAACAATCTTTTATAAATACCAGATATTGATTATATTGAATAAAAGAGAATTTAAAACTGTGAACTAGCTAATTAGGATAAAATATAATCAATAAAATCCCTTAATTATAAATAATTGTTGGATACAATGAGCTAATTAATTAGCTAAAACTAGCTGTGTAATTATTTTCAATGAAAAAATTGTCACATAAATACGATTGGCAACTAACAGAGAGACAATGAAAATATCTAATTATTATAACTCAAATATTGTTTAAGGAAAATATTCACAACAGTTTATAAAAATATTCACATGTAATATTAAATAATTATTTTAATTACAAGTACAATGAGTCGTGAGAATAGTGACAAGACTAAATATCAACTTCAAAATGTTTTAAAAGTAAAATAGGCTAACATTGCAACTATAAACAAGAGTGTGACACTTGACCATAGAATGAGATGTAAACAAACTATCAGCTGGGTCGTGTTATTTTGGGGATCACAGCTGACAGGATATACGCAGAGTGCCGTTTTGCGACAATAATGGAAGCGTCGCATAAAAATGTTAGAGCGAGAAGGCATACAACAATGTTAGAGAGAGACAGCGCTCGTATACAGCGAGCGTCTTCGGGAAGTGGACGAGTCTATTTTGACCTATCTGTAAGGGGTGACCTATGCTCTGTAATGATTGAACACCTTACAAAAATGGCGGATAGTGACGCTAACTTTTACCGCCAATGTTGCACATGGGAATATCCAGGGTGTTTGAACTGCTTGTTTTAAGGACTGGAATTCAATTAAATCCGGCTCGAAGGACCAAATGTTAATTAGTGAGATGTAAATTGGATTAATTGAATTTTGGGGTTTGTTGGAAAAATTACCCTGGATTAATTTCTCGAGTAAAAATGATACTTTTGGAGACACAATTTGGTTATCTCGTTTGTAGGGTTCATGAAATAATTAGTTTAACATAAATGAGCTCATTTTTGGCACACTAAAATAAAAAGAGGGGGAAACTCACCCCGAGGTCCATATTTTCAGTGCTTGGAGAAGACACTGCCGGTGACGCCATCATGCCCTGGATTGATGGACGCCAAGGAACCGCCGCCACAAGGGACCACAGTGGTGATTGTCTCTCTGGTCGAAGTATGTCCTCACTCACGTTCACGCACACGGAAATCTTGCTAAGATCGAACGTGAAGCAAAGTTCATAATAGGCCTAATCTTGAAGTACGCGATCGCGGAAGCCCGATCCAAAATTGCACTTGACACTGCTGCAAAACATTTTACAAAGGGAATTATTTTACTGTTCAAATAGAGAGATATTTAGCGATACAATAATTTTAGAGAATAAAATGCTCACTAAAGAGTTCGAGAGAGAGAGAGAGATTTATAATTATTAGAACCCAAATAAGGGTATAAGAGAATAAAATCGGAAATACACCGACAACGGCACAGAGTCAGCCGCGAGAGAGAGACGCCGGAGAAGGACTCCTCAAACAGTAACGTTTTTCCGTGAGGAGAGGGAAAACTATATTTGGCGAAAACCCACCAATAGGGAAGAGCGGCATGCCTGTCAGCTGGATCAAGGCGGCAGTGGTTTGAATTTGAATTGTAATGATTTTGTCCTACTTTATAATTGTTAAATACTTAACACTTTGAAAAAATGGAAGGACAGAGACAGGCCTAAAATTCGCAGGAGAGTTTCTGCTTCCTTTCTTGTGGTTGGGAACCACTTTTGCAATTTTGAGGCAATCTGGAAAAACACATTCTAACAAACAACTGTTTAAACAATAATTGAGAAGAAATAAAATATATTTAATGATCATCTTAATAAAAGAACTCCTTACTCGAAGAGTTTTTCATCTTTCGACCTCGAACAATTTGAAGCACGTAGTCAGGCTCGACAACCTTCCAAGAGTTCAACCGGCCAGCCGCCACATTAGCCAATTCAACAAAATCAACTGACAATACATTTGATTGGAGAATACCATCTTTTGCTGTCTAAACCGAATCAAAAAAATAATGATTAGATGTGTTTGGCTCCACATTATTAGTTGATTGCTTGGGACCAAATGTGTTGTCTGACTGGATTATACTCCAGGCTGCAGCACATTTGTTTGTATCCATTTCAATTTTGTTCACATTGAATTCCACTTTAGCTTGATTCACCTCCTATCTGTGTAACTTCTTAAGATTAATGTAATTCCTTTTAGAATCTTTTGTTTTCATATTTCTGTAGACATCATATGCACTCAGCAGCCATTTCCTTTTTCCACTAAGGACCTAGTCACCCAGGCCGAGAAATCCACTCTCTTAGTTAGGCTTGGCCTATATTTAACACTTTTCTCGGAAAACACTTTATAAAAAATACTTAAAAAGTGTTAAAAAAATTATGATAATTGTTTTTTAGCATTCAATCGGGAAAATAAATTATCCAAGTTCACAAAACTCAGTCTTTCCTCAAATAGAGCAACTTTAATCAAACAGAGCAACTTTGGTCTGAGTTATAGGCCTCACCAGCTTCTCCGCAGGTTTGTTATGAGCTTCATTATTGTATGTTTAAAATGCCCCAAAATGAAGCACATCATAATCACCTAGTGTAGCCGAGCACACCTGGGTACCCATCTGGAGATATATCAGTCGCAACATTGTCTAGACACGATTCAAAGCGTGTAGGCTTGAAGTTTGAACAATACAAATCAAGTGACTTAAGGAGATTAGTAAAATCCTCCATTTTAGCATTTTCCTTATTAATAATGCCATAGTTAAAGTCTCCGCACACAACCAATCTACACTTGGTCCTATACTTATGCAGAAGCAAAATCAAGTTTTCCAACGCATTGAGAAATAGGTTATGATTTCCATCTGGTGACCGATATGCCACAATTGACAAAATATCTACTTTAGTATAAAGAGAGCAGACAAATTGATGGTGCAGTTCGAACAAAATTGTTCCCCGTTAATGTACACAAAAAATCAGTATGTTTGTTGATAGCAAACAGGACCACACCACCATGGGGATGTGAACACTTCTACAGTAAGCAGAGACTAGGCTAAACCCAGAAATCTTTACCAACTCCATGGCTTCATGAGACATCCGGCGTTCCGAAATACATAAAAAATCGTAGTTTACATCTAATAGTACTATTTCCAGCCCCGTTATTTTACGGTTCAAGCCCTGCATATTAGAAAAAAACAAGTTAGATATTTATGACCATCAACACCCATGCTAATATTTGGCCTACTCCCAGATATTACTATTGGAGTTAGGCTAATGTCTCTGTCCTTAATTACACCACCTAGACCTAAGCCTGCTCTTGAGTGCTCTGATTCTCAAAAAAAGTCTTTGAACTCAGATTAGCAGTCCGCTTAGGAATATCATGACTCACAAAAGTCCCTTTAGGCCAGAAATCAGCCTTCCAAACGATATCTAAGTCACTTAATAAAACACCTACCTTAAATGAGGCATATGTTTGCGTACTTGTAAGTTAATTTCTCACTCACAGTGTTTACAAATCCAACCTTCTTCATGAAATTTTTAAAGGACGCTACAGAGACATCCGGCTGCACTCTAGGCACAAAAATCCAGGTCTTTTCCTGATCACTCTTAATGCTATCTTCATCCAAAGACGTAGGAACGGGTTTTGTCCCAATCATAGCAGCTCTTTACTTTCAATTAAAGGTTTTCAGCACATCAGGAAAAAAATGTTCTTGTGTGATTTACCGTTTGAGTGATTAATCTTCTTGTTTTTATCCAAATTGATGTTTGACACTTTGGTTGAGTTGGTGTTCACCAACACTTAAGGTTTAGAAATCTTTAACCTATATTCATCATCTTGTGTTTCTTCAACCATGCTTTTCTCAAATAGTTTTAAACCAACACACGGAGGCTGAGGAGCAGATTTATTATTTTCATTAAGTCCGTCTAGCTTCTTACTTAATTCTAGGTTATCATTAACAACTCCCTTGATGAGAGATATCACGTTTTCAACAACTGAGTTTAGATTTTTGAACTCTTCAACACTGACAATACGTGTCTTCAGCCTTTTTAGGTTAGCGTCGCTCGCTTCACAGAATCTTTTACAACGATCTTCTAATTTATTTAAGAGATCATAATCGTTCTTATTCACATTTATACATGTAATGTGATACCATTTATAACAAAATCCATCACATAAAAGCGTATTACTATTAATTTTCACTAGTTTATAACAGGAGCCACAGTTTGGATCTCCATAACCATCCACCATGACACTACCAACTCCATGTTACAATGGCCAAGTTGATGAGGTGCCCAAATTATTGATGCATACTTCAACAGGTATCTGACGAGCGACTTGAAAAGGTTAAGGAGAAAAACAGTAGATAAGCCAGATCGGGAAACACGAAACAGAAGATCAAACATTCTCGAAGCTCTTGTACAGATGTTATCAAGATGATTATCAGGCGTTAAAGTTGTGTTGAAGTACACCCATAGACCCTCTATGACATGGCAGCGAGGTACCTCTTGATTTAATACTTTTTATATTAGAGTCTTGGGGATCAAATTCCTTGTAAAAGAAATTACTTTACATTTTGAGGGATTCAGTTTCATGGCGTTGGTCGAGCACCACTAGATATATTATCCAACGACGATTGAGGCTGAAGAAACCCGTCTCCTTTCCCAACCGGGCTAAAAATCTTAATATCGTCAGCAAACTATTCATGCCACCATTTCTCTTTTCAATACCCTTCCCCAAATAGTGAGTGATGTGGTTACGACTTACAAGAAAGTGCTGCACTAGTCTTTGCTAAATATACCACTGTATGGGATTGACAAGCTCAGTGAGGGACTGCTCAACAGTAGTGCCAAACCTCATTTGAGTCACGTCCGCCATTGTTAAGTTGTAAATATATGTTTTAATAGTTGTTTAGTAATTTTAATAATAGTGCAATCTATCTGACATTGTCATTAAACGATTAAATACTAAAGTATCAAGTATCAAGTTGGAATTGGGCCTGGTGATGACCAGTGTTACTATTCGAAATCGATCACCATTATAACATCTTTTGAATATATTTACTATCTTGAATATAGTTACAGTGTAAGTGTTCATATATCAAGTAGGGTTAAAAGGAGTTTTATCATTTCAATTTTTTATGATTTACAGCACCTACACGCTATTGGATACACACTATTGGATCACACTTGATGTTATACAAGCTGTTAAATGGACTAGTCGACTGTCCATCTCTTTTCGACAGGATCTACTTGAGGATACCAACAAGTACAAGATCAGAGCACATTTTTGAATTTGGACACTCCAGTAGGCCTACGAATTACATCAAGTTCAGCCCCTTTCCTCGTATGCTGTGGACTGTGAACACAGTGTTGGCGGATCCGTAGACTTCTTTGCTGACCCAGCGGGATCCTTCAGATAGCATGCATTATGACTGTTGGTACCTCTAGGGCCGCACATATGCAGTGTCGCTACTTGGTGGCAGTGTCGTGTTGTGAAATTTAACATGCCGCTCTACTGGTGGTGCCTTTAAAGCAGATTTTTGTACTTGCAGTTCAGTTTTCCCTCAAATATGTGGTTACTAGTGCAACTTGCATGCTCTTATCTGATATTTTCATCTGGTTACCCAATGCATGTGATCAGTTCTGCTCGTGGCTGTCATAACTTATTATAGCTTGTTCTTGCATGTTCTGAGGGACCCGCATCTTGTTATGTAGATATTATTTATTGTTTATTTATTTATTTATTTATACATCTTATATTATATATTATATTATATTAAGGTATATATTATACATCTTAAAAAACATACAATTGTATGTAGGTGTTTACAATAAATAAACAACGGTCAGCGCCATTTACATGAATGACATTATAATAACAACATAACGTGAATTAAAGATAGGAATAACAAAACTAAAGTAATATCCAAGATGCTCAACACTCAAAAATCAAGAGAATCAAGAAAACATTCATGGAAGACATGCAAAAAAATAAAGTATAGTATTCTACAGTTAAGCAATGCGAAAGTACAATAATAAATATGAAAAATGCAATAAATTACTTGCAAGCTATTTACAATGTTGTATGAAACAATAAATTAATTACATGCCAGTCTAAGATAGAAACGTGCGAAGACATAAATATTGAATTACTACAAGAAATGCAAATGCAAAGATGTTTCAATTAATTGTTATGGATTATGCACAACTGTTAATGGCTGTGTTGTTATTTATGATCATTCTTTACTACAATTTTTCATATTTTTACCTGTAATGTTATTGTACTGTTTGCTATTAGACTAATCTATATAGTACCAGGGGGACCGAGCTTAAGCTCGGTAAAATTATTACTTTCGTTTCTCACACAAAGCTCGTTCGCTCCGCTCACTCGCCAGGCGGAAGGTTTGCTGCACATTGGTATGATTTTCCTAAAACCACAGGTTAAAGATGTAACACATTGGTTTATTTTATCTACAGTTATCAGCTGATTTTTGTTCAGTTAAAAAATTTCCATAAGGATAACATGGGATCTTTGAAGGGCTCTAGCGCGATAACCGGATTTTTCCCAGCTATGGGACCAACTCCAATCGATTTCTGGTGGCCAAAACCCCCATATTCCAAAATTTGAAGGAAATCGTCGGAGCCGTTTTTGAGATAATTGTGCAAGCAAGCAAGCAAGCAAGCAAGCAAACAAGCAAACATTGCTCGTATAAGAGTATAGGATTTATCTCTGTTATTGTATTTTTTAAGTGTAATTACCGTATTGCTTTTCATCATAAGCCATCTTGAAATCTGTTAGATGTTATGTAAAATGGTTTCGGCCGTGAGTATAAATAAATAAATCGATAATGCTAATCAAGAATTTATTTTTGGAAATCTCAAACGTTAGTCACAATAAAAATTTCTTGTTGTTGAATTATTCTAAAAAGAAATGTCAGTGAAAATTTTAAGATTAAAAAGAACTGCACAAATGCTGTATAAAATCCCTAATCATAATGGAAAAGTTAACATGGCAAAAATGTCCTGATGAGTCAGATTCAAAGATAAGATTTTAAAGTATAAAGTAGATGTTAAAAAGCCGTCTCCTTTTCACAGAACTATATTCTGATACTATGTTTAGAATCTTCTTTCACTTCTCTTACGACACTTTATTTAGACAGAATTTGTATTTCAAAGGATATTGAAGAATTTATTCTTGTACAGTTTTTACAAACTGAAGATATTTTCTAGCTAAAACTAAGCCTTAAATATTCTTGAATACATCTTCGATATTTGACTGATAGCTTTTTATATAAAACCAAATAACTGAAGCATATATCTATATCTGATATAAATGGATATCAGTTTTAATTTTAAACTACAGTATAAGTTTTTTCAGATTAAAATTATTGGTAATTTAAAAATTTATATTTAATTGTTTTTTTACAATTTGTCATTTGAAAAGATAGCCTAAAACCTATATGACATGGCCTACAAAAGTTAAGTACCCTTTTAAAAAGGAATGGTTTAAAAAGAGTTTAAAGCACGATATAATACAGGGTGCAACATGTACATGAGCATGATTCTTATTTCGAATTATATTATGTATTGAATAGTGATGTAGGCCAAATGTAGTAGATAAAATCTGAATCAGATTAATTCACTTTGTATTTGAGAAATAATTCGGCATGTTTCTTAATAATTTCGGTATGTTACAGGGCTAAAGTTGATTAAGCTTCGCAACCATCAATAACTTAGTGTAAATGACTTAAATCTATATGCCTAAAACAATTTTAGTCACTTTGAAACAAAAAATTGTCATTGTGATACATAGCATTTCTCTCAATTTTCAACAGATATTATAAATATATATATATATATATATATATATATGTATGTATGTATAATTTTAATTTATTTGAGAATAAACTGACGACATATCGTTAAAAAAATGTTACATACGATCTGTTGCTACACCTCTGGCCCAATTCACTCTCAATTTTTTCTATAACCATAAATACCACATTTCCTTTCCTTTTATCTAATTAACAGTATTATCCGGAGATGTCTTAGTACTCTGAAAATATTTTGCAAAATACCGATATTCACTCGTTTCGTTATTAATATTAATTTAGAATTCGTTTCGTATTAATAATTATTCAGAACTCGTTTCTAAAATTAATATAAGTTCGATATATTAATAACATGAATATAACGAACTTAATAAGTGGAGATTAAAGAGTCAGATTGAAAATGCGATAATTAATCTATACTTATTTAATATTCAGGTTGAAATAATAAAACGTCTTCCAACACTACTCGATATATTTACACTTATACTGTAATTGTTTACAATTGGGCCTGATGATGACCGGTGTGACTGGTCGAAATTGATCGCCATTATAAGATCTTTTATATATATTTACCGTCTTGTAAATTACAGTATAAGTGTAAATATATCGAGTAGTGTTGGAAGACGTTGTAATATTTCAACCTGAATATCAGTACCTATAATGCTAATCAAGAAGTTACTTATTTAATACGCTAAGTGGTTTTTTTTGTGTTGAGAACTCCTCCTACAATTTTCAACCGATTTTCAAGTTTGTGGTGTCGTTGGATAGGGCTTGGTCTGTAGTATTTTCCGCCAAAAACTGATGAGAATCAGACTTAAAATAAAGGCGCTATTCACCGTTTAAATCTCATAATTTCCAATTAAAATAACATTGGGATTGAAAAAGCATTTTAAACATGTTATAATCAGCTGTAACGTATAGTTTTGATGAAGAGATTCACAATATTGGATTGTTTGGATGTCATTAATTTAGAGGTAAAAGTAACATTTGTATTGTATTTAAATAAATTGCTCGATAGGTTTAAAAAAACGGACTATAGTTTACTAAAAACTGCTTGTATGAATTAATATTAGTGGTGGGTTGTTTGAGCACCGATACTAAATAAGTTTTATTAAAAGCCGTAAATAATTGTCGTACAGGATAATAACAAAAATGATCATAGGTATATGTTATGAAAGTAATTTTAATTTAAATCGCTTGTTGTGTTTTAAAAGATTTTAGAGTATAAATTCAGTCTTTACCTAATTACAAGTCCCAATATCACCTCAGATACCAAAGACATTGTGTCTTTAATTATGAAAATATTCGACTTGAAGGAACATCTTCAACGCGTTCTTACATAAGACAAAAACTAATTTAGACTTTAAAAAAGAATGAAAATCAATTAGTTATTCAAAATAAGATAATGCTCTTAGAGGAAACAATCTTAATATATCCTGCATTAGAAAATAATGTTAGTAAATAAAAATGGACAAAGTTATATACTGAAAAAGAATGTTTTCATCATACCGCATGTAGAACAGCCGTTTTCTGGCCTGTAGTCCACAAAGTTGGCGTTTTCTGTAGCCTTTTAAAAGTGCACAAAAAAACTACTGTTATTTTTTTCCGGGCGCTAACCTCAAAAGTAGTTTTTTCTTAAGCAAATAATCCAAAATAAATAAGGCCAATGTAAATAAAAAACGACTTGCAGACTACAATTTTACTGCAAGATTTTGACATTTCTCTAATTCAACGTATATAAGTTCAGTGTTTATAAAAAATGTTTAAATTAAGATGGAAGTCAACTAATAAACGTAAACAGATAATATTTATTTATCTTTATTTTAGATTGATCTTTATTTACCAGATTTATTGCAAACTGTCCAACTTGTTTTGTCATTGTTTGAGTTGTTTTTTTCCGCCGTACTTGTACCTGATGTCGTGTCTTTCTGCCAGTTGTTTGTACTTTGCTCTTATTGTTATATTTATTTGTGGATTAATATATTGTAACTTCATTATAGTACATACCTTGCATCACATCTAGTCACCATATTATTAACTCATTTTTGACATCTAATTTATTGCCTTAGTTCGTAACTATATTACTTTGTTATTCAAGCTAGTTATTCTTGTGCGTACTGTAATTATCAATTATTATTACTGTAACTATCTTATTTCAATTGTAAATTTTTGTAAAATAGTGTTATCCGTTGGGAAATAAATAAATAATTAAATTTTTATTAATTTACTTTAAAATGAGTTATTCATTTTATATTTTTGCAGTATAATGAAAAACTGTGTTCATCACTTGCACGGAAAGTGTTTTTTCTGTGCGCAATCGTATTTTATTAGCCGAGCTCGGAAATAGCGATTAAGCACAGAAAAAAACACTTTCCGTCCTAGTGATGAAAACTACTATTGCAAGCATCCTTCTTAGGTACTAGTACTAAATAAAAAAGTGTAGCTACGAAAAACAGGCTGATAATTTTGTCGTACCACTAGAAAAAGGATAGAAAACTTATTATATACAGAGTAATGAACTATATTTCAATTTTTTTATAAATACAAAATTTACATTGCATGCAAAAGTCATATCACAATCGGTATGGTATTGAAAACACCAAAATAACAAAAATGTTTAAGGAAAAATTTGAGTAACATTTTAATAACATAAGTTATTAAATAGTTAGACATATGAGTCCAAAAAATGACTCGTTGCATTTTCATTATGGCCATTCACACGTATCATTAGGTGGTGATCGTATCGCTAAGCGATCATCGTAAACGACAAATACGAGGCGTAACAGGTTTACCATAATTGCCACTATCTAACGGACAACTGATAAACCTCTCTACCAATTCTGAGGTTTCGGTAGTTAATGCTTCAACGCATATCGTTCTTATATTTTGTGTCCTTCAGTTTTCACATGGATGTTGTGTTAAACACATTGATATGTCATGAATAAATACAATTCTAGTTGTGGGATTAAGTTGATGAAATAAATCTGCTATAAATGGAATATTTCTAATATTGTTAAAAGTTACAATTTGAAGAAATCGTTAGTTGAAATAAATAGTTTTGTGTTAATTATATTTTATAAGGGTATAACAAGGAAGGTACTTGACAGTTTGAAGCACTATTTATCTTTTAAAATACTCCTAAACAAGTAATTTTTACTCTTTAAGCTTGGTTAAACATATATGATAATTTTCATCCCCATTTTATAGCTTTAGACATTAGATTTTATGGCCTAAGAGATGATGCCCTCAAAGTAGTTTCTTCGTATCTTTCGGACAGAAAGCACATTGTGAGCTGGAATGGTACAAACTCAAGTTAGGGTGATGCTTTTCACAGAGCCCCGCAGGGATCCGGTTTGTAACCCATGTTATTCATTAGTGCAATAAACTACCTCCATTACAAGGCGAATGGCTTGATATTGCTTGCTATTCAGTTTATAAATTGTTCACTTCATGATTTTGTTTTATTTGGCAGTTGCACTTTGCACTCATTGTTAACTTTTACAACTATTTAACGGTTTGTTGTTGCCTCTGCATCAGTCATCATTAGTTTATGGTTGTTGCTATAAAATTATTCATTATTGTTGAAATTTCATTTTGTTAATATTTATCTCAAAAAGCTCAGCTATATACAGCTCTCTATTCAACTAAGTTAAGTTTTTTTCACTTCACTTTCGCATGTATTTTCAGATTACTATTGAATGTAAACTATTTTGTAGAAAATACAGTTAAGTTAAATCTATGTATTGGCTTCGGCCGTCAATAGATAAATAAATACATAAATAAATAAATAGATAAATAAATACATAAATAAATGCATAAATAAATGGTAATGTACTACCTCTTGCCGACCACACAACCCTGTTCTCATCCAATGCGAATTGAGTTTTGGCTCAAACTGCAGTCCAGGAAGCAATAGCCTCGGCTCAACAATGGTTTGTCATTAATAGGCTAGCTTTAAATCAGAGCAAGACTTTTAGCCTCTTGTCCAATGTTCCTGTGAGTCATCCAAACTCTTAGGGTTTGTATTAGATTATAGAATACTTTGGGGAGGTCATGTTAATTGTATGTGTACGAGACTGAGTAGAGTTGTTTTTTGTTGAGGAGGTTGGTACCTGAAGTGTCCCTAGCTGCGGTGAAACAGGCCTATTTTGCTTTTTTACATTCCATTTTAGCATATAATACTATAGATTATGGGGTCATGCTTCTGGTGTCCAAAGAATTTTATTAACACCAAAGAAATCTTTAAAAGTGATTTCTAATACTGGATTTTTGGATCATTGTAAGCCATTGCTATACAGAATTCCATTTTACTGTAGTAAAGGAATATATTTTTTCAGTGTCTCAGAGCAATAAATACCATGTAACTTTCCTTAAAACAGAGACGTGCATGAACACCTCACTCGGCACGAGGGTAACATCATAGATATATTTCATATTTCATATATTTCATATAGTAACATCATAACATATTTATCCCACAGCTCAGGGGCCAAAACAATGGATTTAAATATTTATTTCCAGACATAGGCTGCAAAAGTGAAACTCCTGTTTCAGGTATCAGGTTTTTAACCTTCTCCCATCCAAAATCTTCCACTATCTAAATTTAATCGAATTGTAAAGAATTGGCTGAAGAGAAATCCTTTTTATCTTGTAAAGGATTATTATCAAGCAGATGTCACTGAATTGTTAGGCATCTATGCTAACACTTAGTAGTAAGAAGTGTACACTGCAACTAACTAACCGACTAATCAAATAACCACAGTAGCTACGTAAGTAATTGTGTGATACTTTTTTTGCATGGCTTGTGAATAAACGCTTATTTTGAAAGTTTTTTTTTT